>NC_047560.1:25856739-26207385 GCF_902806645.1 Magallana gigas | reverse complement strand
AAATTAAAACAACGGAAAGAACATTGTTTGTGTTTACAACGTCTTATATTTTAACCTTTTATCCTTATACTATATATGCCTGTTTTTCATCAAACATTTATAATGATGACATTTGGCTAAATGAGACAAGCAATAAAAGATCTAGAAATAATGCAAACAATTGTCATAATGTGTATACATCTATGCTGAATAAATATAATTCAAATAACTCGTTAATTCAATTAAATTATTTTGAAATAAAAAAAAAAAATTTAAAGGCAGACTCTCTTTGAAAATTTTAAACTTCCTTTTTTTCTATATGCAATACTAATCAATTTTATCACAAGGGCAATTCAAAAAAAAATGAACGTTGCTTTCAAACTAAAAAAAAATATTTGTTTAAAAATTAATTGTTAATCGAAAACGATAGTTGTTAATTTAGACCGTATTATGCAAGAAATACGCAAGTCGGTATATCGAATAGAAACTTATTAACGATCCGTGAAGCGGTATAAACAAAAACAAGGCCCATTCTCCAACTATACTCTTGACATAAAAATATAACTAATTGAAAGGATAAAGGATTACTCAAGATTTATAATTAATTTGTTAAAAATACACCTAATATCAACGGTCAAGGTCTAATTAGAAGTAATAAGCACTGAAATCAATTGTAAACTGGTAATTGTAAGAAAGGGTAATAGGGAAAAGCAATTAGCAACGCATTTTGAAAACAAAACCCGCAATTTGACAATATCTTAAAAATAATAATTGAAAAAAAGTGCTTTTCTTGGGAATATCAATAAAAACCCCTGTCACACCGGAGCTGCGTCCTCACGGCGATTCGCGGCGTCCTTAAATAATGTGAAACGACAAGGTAAATGCAGTAGAATTCCTACAGGCCGTAACATCGCAACGGCATTTTCGTCCGTCGCGGTGGGATCGCCTTGAACAATTTAGAACGTCAGGCGACGGCGCGCCATTTTGAACTGCACAAAGTACGCGCCGTGGATCTGCGTTCTGATAAACACGCCGTAGAAGCGCCACAAGAGCTCCGTCGGCGGCTTAAGGAACGCAGTGTAGACGCAGTGATAAGTCAATTGCGCTTGCACGGAGACCTCACGGATTCCTTTGGGATTCACTGGGTCTCTATCGCGCTCTCACGCGCATCCACAGCGTTTGATCAAGTTGTTTTTCTTTTGGCTGCGTTCAAACCAGCGACCAACAAAGATCTGGTGCTGCGTTCATCGCGCTCTTGTGACGTTTCTTCTGCGTTTATACCGCGCTCCAACGGCGTTTCTAATGCGTTGTCATCAAGACCATGAAAAATAGAATAATGGCTGTTGTACAATAGCAAGCGATGTAATAATTATCAAAATGGATGTAGATGAACTATTACAATCGTAGCATTTGCATAATTTTAAGGACTATCAATAGAGTAGATGAATTCATGTCATTTTGTTCTATTTTTTCACATCTTTTTATGTTTTCTAACAACCAATAACGGATCTTTATTGTTAGTAAACCTCAGTTTCTGCAAGTTTCCGCTGCGTAAACCACCTGGAATGGTGGACACCCTAAGTTTACGCAATGCGTAAACCTATGTAAACTTCAGGTTCCAAATGGAAACCTTGTGTAAACCATGATTTTCTTGAGTTTCCGCACAGTTTCCATAAGGTTTCTGGTGTACGGAAACTGTATTTTTCATCCAGTGAGCATATTAGTAATTACTCTAATGTACTTAAGACCACCAATTATTTTCATCTTTATTAAAAAACAAATGGCTACAAACTAAGATGATTTTCTATTGCAATATTTTCTTAAGAACAACGATACTTTAGATATCATAAATAAAATGTGTCAGAACTAAAGAAACTGTTCAAAAGACATCGTTTATATTTGTTTGCAAATTACCAGTGTTTCAAACTCGTCAAAAAATTACTAGGCACTCAGGGCTGACAGCTAGTACAGGTTGTCAACTCTGTTGAATTTTAACCAGCCTGGAGAAAAAAATTGACATTTGTTTTTGTTTTATTTGCATGTAAACCATTCAAAAATCTGCTCAGATTTTGTTCCATCATAAACTTGTCGTTCTGTTTTCGTCCTCTAATCTCAGCAACATTTTTGAAATACATCTGTTCAGAATCTTTAAGAGTATATATGACCTTAACTGGAACTCTTAAAGCATTTTTGAAGGTGAAATGCATGTGGATATGAATTGAAAAATAAACAAGTTCATATCATATAGCTTTCCAAAAATTCAAACATATTTTTTTATCTAAATGTTGTGAAAGAACTAGGTACATTAATTGCCAAAAATGGACGATATTTTACTGAAAGATAGATATGAATATGCAAGTTCCTAAAATAGAACAGTTTTATAATTTCAAGTCTTCTTTATTTTTATGTGTGCCGCTGCTCAAATACTGGCCATTTCAGGCATGTTTTAATGAAGTCTCATTTAGCATTGTAACATATAACAATAAACAATTATCGCATTAATATGAAACACTTCATAATGGAAAAACCACATGTGCAGCTGAATTTCTATAGGAACAAAACTTAAAATAAGATTTGAACCATTTAACCAGAACCAGAAAACTAACATTTTATGTTGATAGGGAATTGAACAATGTTCAAAGTAAAAAGTTGAAGCAGGCGGTCGATGTAATTCAGCGTATTTCTTTCGTAACAACCAGCCAAAGTTGGGGCAAATTTTACAAAATCACTATGTCGCACTAGTCTGTGATTCGGAAGAGACGTACCAGCGTCAAAATGTTTCAGCCTCCACGAGATTACCCTATATTATTCCGAGCATAAATGGGGACTCTACTTCGCCATCATGATTACAAGTCAGGCATTGTGTACGTGAATTAAATGCTCTTATTGACTGTTGACTTGTTATTGACCATAAAAGGAAAGCGAAACAAATGGCTCAAAAAATATCCACGTCCAGTCGGGTGCTCGTACTAACAAATTTGTTCGCCCGTGCCAAAAGTTATGCATCTCAGGTGGTTGGGCGAACGGTTAATTCAAAACTGAAAATCAGAAATTACTATCAAAATGTTGTAGATTTCAGATAATTCTTTGGGTTAGAAGGGCAATTAACAGTATTTATCTGTAACATATCATCTGTGTAATTTTTCTGCACATTACAAGTATTTACTGCTTGGCAAGACATTTCTAATGATCAACCAAAATTTCACCATCAGTCATAGAATCATAAGAACAAGTGAAAAGCTGTCAATGTCATGTGACACCAAACCGGGTTTTCTTTTATGTGAACTGTATCCATAATCCATGTTAACCCGTTCGAGTGAAATGGAGTACCCTATATGCAATATTTTGCCAAAAGAGACTAAGTTCAAAAGCTGGTATTTTTTTCATATAAATAATCAGAAATCAGAATCTTACCAATATGCACACCTCTGATATATGTACAATTGATCTGCAAAAGAACAACTTCTTATCTTAAAAACTGTTGGAGGAGTTATCCGTACATTGAGGGTACCCTATATGCAATATTTTGCCAAAAAATGACTAAGTTCAAAAGCTGTTATTTTTTTGATAAATTATCAGTAATCAAAATCCTAGCAATATGCACACCTCTAATATATGTACAATTGATCTGCAAAAGAACAACTTCCTATCTTGACAACTGTAGGAGGAGTTATCCGTACAATGAGGGTACCCTTTTGGCAGCCGCCTACCCACCCGCCCGCTTCACCATTTTAATAACCGAATTTTTCCGTTGGAAACCCGGTTAAAAATACAGAGCCCACAATTTTGCTAGGATTGAGTTACAGGCACCTGCGTTATATTACACCTGTCAATAATAAAAATCGCCCTTCAATCTGCATCTACTGCCTTAGATATGTGAAAAAAGGCTAAACAGTGGACGGAAGTTGGCAAAATGGCAGCATCTTTTTGGTGATTCCTTTCAAATATAGCATCGATGCATCTAGCGATTTTTCAAAGGGCGTTAATTTTGAAATTCCATCAACATACAAGTTATATTTTGAAATATTGAAACAAAACACAGTGGAGGGAAATCTCATTTACATACAGGCGACAACTTCCGCCCACCCTTTAGACATTTATCGTATATACGAGGCAGTAGATGCAGATTGAGGGGTGATTGTTATTAATGACAGCTGTAATGCACCGTTTTGGTTAAATTAGTTGTAAGCTTAGATGCTGGATGACCGATCGGGAGACGGAGAAGATTGCAAAATTATTATCCAGATGAGTCAAGCAGAACTTCCAGCTGATGTGACAGTTTGAAATAAAAATGGTGGCGATGGGTACGGTCTACCTTGCATATTATTAGATAAATAGTATTTATTTTTATTATGAAAAAATGTATAACGTCAGGTGCCTGTGGTTTGAGTCATGTTTTTAGTTCACATGAGTTTAATGAATTCAACTTTAGATTTTTAAACTTAGTTTTTACTATTCAGAATTTAAAATGTAAACAAACAAAAACATGGCCTAAGCTCTATGTACAATCAAAGAATTATGAGCAAAGCTCTATATCTTGCTAATAACTTGAGACTTGAGATTCAATTATTGATAGTAAATAGAAAATTGTAAACAATAAAAACAGAGAAAATGCACAATAACAAAGACGGAGCACAATTTATTTTTTAAATCATACATACACCTATATAATAACGTATATCCCTTCAGCAAAACAATGTCTGTTTAGACTGAATATACTTTAGAAAATGCTTAGCATATTCACGTAACACATTGCATATATCCACCACTGTCCAGATATTATACCGATTTACCAATTGCATGAATCGTCTTTTCACATGTTGTTGATATAACAGATTTTGCTCATTTTACGCAGGTAAACAATCAGCTGCCTGGATTACCGAAGTTTATGTTTGTTTTAATAGGAAAAAATTCCAAAATACATGCGAAGGTTTCCCAAGTTCAAAAGCACAATGAAAATAAACAAACTAAAAACCACCGTCGCGTCACGAATGAAAATGTCAATGCATTGAAATATTCAACCTCAATTTACTTCACACAATGATCGGCACCAATATACCTTGCAAGTTTCAAACATTACCTTTGATGATTCATGCTAAATTACGTTGAATTTTAATCAGTAGTTCTTTTTTTTACAGTTTCGAGGTTTTCTCCGCTCTCAAAGAATATTTTTCTTTCATTTCTGCAATTTATATTCATCTTTCCATAAGAATGCTTTGAGCCAAATTTGGTTCAATTTGGCGAAGTGGTTTTAGAGAAGAAGTTCAAAATGTGACAAGTTTACAGACGGACAGACAGACGGACAGACATATGGACGGACGGACAGACGGACGACGGACAAACAGTGATCAGAATAGCTCACTTGAGCTTTCAGCTCAGGTGAGCTAAAAAGTGAAGCGTAACAAATTTTCATGATATATCGAGACGTGGTTATAGTATTAAAAACCAGATATCGATCTCCCGACAAAGTGGTATTAAAACTCATCATAACATAATCAATATATTATATTATGTTTTGTTTGAATTTCAAATGCCATCACTACCCATGAAAGCAGTTTCTTGGTTTAATATTCTACATATCAAATATAACAGAAATAGATGGATATACAGTATATGCTATCACGGGACCGATCATATTTCATTGCCTGTTAATCCTCAAACCATAAAAATATTTTCTTGGTCATATAATCTACATATCACATACATGTACAACAGAAAAAGAAGACGGATATGTCTGCTACCAAGCGAGCAACCACGTTTCACTAGCCATACATCCGATACGTAATACATCAACACATTACGAGGGACCTCGTGTCAACAACAAATCTGTGAGGTCGAGGCTTTTGGTAAGTGTTAACATAAAAAACACTTTATCATTACATTTTCAGTTTTAAATCGTTGAATATATTGATTAAAGAGAAAAAAACTCAAATAAAGATTTTATTTGTAAACAATAACTGTAGTCTCTATAATAAAGCATCAAGGTTTTTTTTTATCTAAATTTACTGAATTTATCGGCATTATATGTTTATTGACAAGTCAATGTAAACTTACCTTATACAAAAAACATCATATGTACCTAACATTTTGTGGTATAATTTTCTAAATCTGTAACGTTTTTTTTTAATCAAGAAAACATTCAAATAATTTAGATTTTAGATTTGAGTATTTCCATACGGTGCTCTTCATCTTTAAAATTTTAAGACAGTCTAAAATCGTCCACCCTCACCCCTGGTAAGCAAGAGGTCGATAACTTCGTTAAAATATTCTGTTTCCAACTGTTATTAAAGGTTGTCCTCTTGGCTTCTATAGTGGGAACTGCTCTAAGCCGTGTCCTATCAACTGCCATCACTGTAGTATTCTTACCGGACTGTGTCTCGGATATGTACTCCCGGCTACGACAGTCGCTATTGTGATTATTTGAAAAGATGTGAGTTATGGCATTTTCTCTTCGTATGCATTCTATATATAAAAAGAAGTTTATTATTGCATTTTGTTTCCGACGAATCTTATTTAGTGCATACTCGAAACAGAGTTATCGTTCGTGTTCAACCACGTGTAGAGTGGTTATTGGGTTGCTTAATAAATTCATAGCCATGTTTAATGGCTCTGTGGTGTGCAATACATGTTTTTAAAAAAATAATGGGTGAATGTTTTGCAAGAAACTTAGTATATCGAGCCATTTTCAAGGAACATTCTGCATTAAATAGTACAGTCTGTTTCACTATTAGTGTTATTACTAGGTCAGGCGCGGATCGAAAATATTAATTCTTAGGGGGGATGTCTACTACGCATGTTAATTGTCGCAACAGCAGAAAAAAGAACTATTTTTGTATTGTCACATTTTTTTCTAGGACACATTTTACCCACCAATTAATGAAGATAAAGTTTAAAATCAATAAACCTCTAGAATTTATATCGACTACAAGTACCTATATTCTCTAAATAGACTATAAACACGAGGCACGATTGTTACTACGAAACTAAAAGGGTCAAATAAAACACGTGATTTAAAATTTTAAATGACAATAACATTCGCAGGGGTGTTCAATCTTGATGCAAATAACAAGAGCGCTTCAATATACCACCAAATCTTTGTTTATTAGGAAATTGCATGAAGCCATGTTCATTCTTGCATTTTGCGATTTTCTAAGGATCGGCGAGATAACAAAGACATCAAGCTCGACACAACACTTCCTTCTGCTTCAATATGTGACTTTGGGTTCACTACACAACAAAAACTACATTGATATAACAATACCACATTTTAAACACTCAAAATCAAACAACACCACTTTACGCATTTGTGAGAATTCATCCAATTCCCAACTGTGTCCATATCGTTCTTTGTTAGACTATTTTAATTTCAGGAAACACACCTCAGGATAAGACCCACTTTTTTCTTTCATGGATAATGCTCCGGTATCCCGCCAGTATTTTACACAACAACTAAATGGTGTCCTTTCATTTTGCAATCTGAACTTGCATCGGTTCCATACACCTAAGTTTCGGATTGGAGCAGCTAGTACAGCAGCTACTTTAGGTTATTCAGAGTTACAAATACAAACCATGGGTCGATGGCATTCATCAGCTTTTCAAGAAATATGTCAGAATTCCAACCCTTCAAATAAACTCTTTACAATAAGCCTTCTTTTCATACTTGTCTCAAGAATATACACATTTAATGTTCAACCATCACACAGGGGCTTATGGTTGAATGGTTATTTAGCAATAGCTACATCAACTTTCATTTCCCATCAGACAGGGGCTGATGGCAAATTTAACAGGTGCTATTATTTAACTATCAGACAGGGGCTTTTTTTTATGTGGGGGCGTTAACAAGCCATCCAACATATCTTCTAGCAATCCAACATAGTTTCTAAACTTTTAAAACTAGCACTACTGATTGTTAAAGACATGTTGCATACCTTGTTAAGGGGGGATAGCGCCCCTCCACATGAATATTTTTGATGTGTACTGATTGTGTTTTGATATATGTACAACATTCATACATGTCTAGTCTTTGTTTTTGATTTGCTAGTCACTCAGGGATGATGTACAGTTTACAATTTTACCTTTTGTTTTATGCGGTTTTGCATATGCAATTTGTGATTGAGGATGCTTGACCAAAGTTGTTTATTGGTAATTTTGCATAATATGTGTTTTTTACTAGTTTTTACTGTGTTTGTATGATAAAACAGTTTTTACATATCTAGAAATTGTCCTATGTAGTTTGTTATGGACATCATACACACTTGATTTTTATTCGTTTTGGTATATTATTATGTGTTTTTATATGTCATTTTTTTCCATTTGCACACTTGTACGAGTTTTAGGTGCATTGTTTAGCAATATTCTATGCTGAAATAAATGACATTTCAACTCTCTGATTGATTCCTGTCTTATATGGGTTCTAGGCAGACATACATAAAACATAATTTATCGTGATAAATTGTTTATGTATGTTGTGTACGAATTGTTTATCCTCGAACTACTGTGATTTATGCGCATGCGCATTATTAGTCATATTTCCGAGGAACACTGACTGCATTTACCACCGCCCCACCCCTCCTCCTGTATCACCTGCTTATATATATAATGTCAAAAGATAGTTGCATCATGTGCATGTACTTTAAGTAACTTTAAAAGTAATAAAAAAAATTAAGTCCTACAAAACACTTTTAATTTTTCAAATGATTATACAAATGAAATATGTACTAATATATCAGTATTAAAGTCACAAGTGATATACTTTTTAAAACAATATCACTTATATGACAAAATCAGGAAACCCGGGTCAGTCAAGTCTGCACACACGTGAGAAATGTAATGAATCAAATAGTTTAAACAGAATCACAAGAAACCATCTGCCTTTGGTACCAACTGGTGTAACTTAAAGATATTTAGATTTCCAGTGGACAGAAAGATATTAAATATATTGAACAAAGGTCAAAGTCATAAACACTTATGTAACAAATGAAGTTCTGTATGAGTTGCAACTATCAACATTCTATGTACACCAAAATACAACCATTTTAACAAAAGCTTGGACTATGGGTATGGTTTCAAACAGCAATGTGTTGTAGGCCTGGCTATTTCAATGTAGGACACTCAGGTCATTGCTTTTTGAAATCAACAAGATTTGTTTGGCTTTTGAGCTAAGACTACGCAGTTGGTGTATATTTCATTTGAAACCAGTGTCATTTTTTTGTTTTGACGCAAGAAATAAATAGTTTGTCCGACTGAAAGTCCAATGCCTTGTTAAAATGCTTCTAAGATTGCTTCAATAACAAAAACTAATCTGAAAAACATATTAACACATAAACAATACATGGGATTTCTGCAAACCTCATTCTCTCAGAGAGGGTAAAAGACATTGTTTTAAGTTTATAACATTTTCTAACCCCTGGTATTCCTTTTAAAGGTTCACATCACTTCAAATACCAATAACCATGCAGTGTTGCAAATGCCCATACAAACTTTTCTTTGTTATACACAAGACATTGTGGCTATTTAGATGAACTTGCTTGGCTTTTTATCAGCTTAAACCAAATATATATCTACATATGGATGACAAGTTGTAAGTTTATCACATGACAAAGAAATACATTCTGGGTTTCAGCAGACTTGACTGTGTTGTTAGCAATATCAAATTAACAATATTTTCTATATTCCTGATCTTCAGATCATCTGAAGGCCGCAGATAAACCTGTAGATTAGAAGGAAAAATATACACTACCATTACAAAGCTAAATGCTGTCATTATCAAAACATAGGGCCTGTCCCAGATATTTATGGGCACATGCAGTATCCGAGACATGGGTCAAAGTATTACTGGACCATGATAACAGCCATAACAACTCATTGATTGGGAAATGACATATACATCTGTAACTATGAAATTTGTCATTGCTTTTCATACCCTCTAACTCCCTCTCTCTCTCTATTTCTCTCTCTCCATGATCTCTCAACATCTTTGTCAGCAATGCTATTGCATTGTGGAAAATTGTAAAATATATATAATGGTTCATGGAAGCAATGCATTCAATAAAATACACTGTAAATGCAATAAGCTCTCTCTCTCTCTCTCTCTCTCTCTCTCTCTCTCTCTCATACTCTCAATTGTATGATTTTACATTTACATCACAAATGCAGATCCTTGATTCATAAACACTCTCATTATTAAAAGTTTAAAAGACTTGTCTCAAAACTACATGTACGTGTCGAGGAAATTCTGTATGGAAATGACCGAAGCAAGTGAAGGCATGATTGACACAAACTCAATATTCTAGGAATAACATACACTATTTTCTTTACGTATGCTAGGTACCAATATGTGTAAAAACTAACTATAATATACCTGCATACATATTTCATACTAAAACATGTCTTTCAAGTCACAATTTACAACGACCATTATTTTTTTTACGTTTTGGTAACACATGCAGTGGAATTATTGCACTGCAGGTTTTTAAAAAGGTATTTATCTTGTTTAACATTGTAAGTGAGTACATGTATGTTCTTACCGATACATGACTACCCCCTAGTCGAAAACTGCTGTTCATGCGGTTTCATGCTGAACAATATTTAACGAGATAAGGCTAATCACCTCAAACTTCGAATTCACATTAATAAACAATTGTTCTGCAACTGTAAATAATTTAAAAATCTTGTCACTTGAATAAACATATACTTTTATTTACTTTTTCCATCTAAACTCTTCTCTCGATTTGCAAGAGTCTCGAACTGGTCTCGTTAAAATCCATTGAATGACGTATTTAGGCGTTCTCGGGGGTTTTTAGTTTCTCATTAATATAAAAAGTAGAAATGCTCCGATTATGCTAATAAGGCTGTGAGGTGTGTCTGCTATCGATCGGTTACCTGAGTCTCGTAATGCATTTAAATATAGAGAGGGGCACAGTTTTGAAACAAACAACAAAAATAAGGTCAAACAGCTTTATCTTTATGAAATGAGAATGTATATATGAATTAAAACATTTGGGAATCCTATGTGGAATCATCTTTACGCACTGCATGTATCAGTTAGTGCATTACAAGAAGCCCTTTCATAACTTCCTAAACGTGCACACCCTACAGAAATGGACCAAACTGACAAAAAAAATTCTGTAAATATCGACGATAAATTACGAAATCATCAAATTGAATACTACGAAAGGATTTGGAATTATTTTCTTTACAAGTTTGCTTCAATAATGCATTAGAAATTGTTATTCCTTTACAAGTTATTGACAAAAAACTGTTGACGCCTCTAACTCCCTAATTATAGGGGCCAGCCCCTTTTTCTGTACATCAAATGAAAGGTCTTGGTTAGACCAAAAACTTTTAAAATACATCTAATAACAAATTTTTAACAGGTAGAAAACTATTACGGAAACTACTTGAAATTTTTTTCATTTTTTTCTAACCTTTGTTTCATCATCTATACAACTCCTTTTATTTGCATTTATATAACAATTGAAATATGTCTTGCACCAGTTCAATGTATCAGCTTCCAAACCAGCCAATCTTTGAGACTCTGCCAGTAATCGTTAAAGCTAAACCCATCGGACAAAAGAAATCGTTAAATTTTACTAAAAGGGGAATAATTTTCAACCGGATGAGGATTTTCGTTCGGAAGTTATGAAACGACAAGATCGAGCGGCATGTTATCAGACCTGAAAATTTTAAATCAATAGATGAACAAACGAGCGAGATATTAAGGATCAAAGTTGGCGTCTAGAACTTTGATTAAAAAATGGTTTTGATTCTATGAAAAGGTACATTGTTATTAAAACATGACTACTTCTAACCAATTTGTGAAGGACTAGGACAAAACTCTTAGTAGTCAGGTCTACAAGAAAGATCCGTTATTAGTTGTTAGAAAACATAAAAAAGATGTGAAAACATCAGAACAAAATGACATGAATTCCATCTACGTCTATTGATAGGTCTTAAAATATTAGCAAATGCTACGATTGTACATAGTCATCTACATCCATTTTGATAATTATTACATCGCTTGCTATTGTACAACAGCCATTATTCTATTTTTCATGGTCTTGATGACAACGCATTAGAAACGCCGTTGGAGCGCGGTATAAACGCAGAAGAAACGTCACAAGAGCGCGATGAACGCAGCAACAGATCTTTGGGGTCGCTGGTTTGAACGCAGCCAAAAGAAAAACAACTTGATCAAACGCTGTGGATGCGCAGTGAGAGCGCGATAGAGACCCAGTGAGATCCCAAAGGAATCCGTGAGGTCTCCGTGCAAGCGCAATTGACTTATCACTGCGTCTACACTGCGTTCCTTAAGCGCGCCGACGGAGCTCTTGTGGCGCTTCTACGGCGTGTTTATCAGAACGCAGATCCACGGCGCGTACTTTGTGCAGGTTCAAAATGCGCGCCGTCGCCTGACGTTCTAAAATGTTCAAGGCGATCCCACCGCGACGGACGAAAATGCCGTTGCGATGTTACGGCGCTGTAGGAGATTCTACTGCATTTACCTTGTCGTTTCACATTATTTAAGGACGCCGCGGAATCGCCGTGAGGACGCAGCTCCGGTGTGACAGGGGTTTTATTGATATTCCCAAGAAAAGCACTTTTTGTTTCAATTATTATTTTTAAGATATTGTCAAATTGCGGGTTTTGTTTTCAAAATGCGTTGCTAATTGCTTTTCCCTATAATACCCTTTCTTACAAAATACCAGTTTACAATTGATTTCAGTGCTTATTACTTCTAATTAGACCTTGACCGTCTGATATTAAGGTGTAACTTTTTAACAAATTAATTATAAATCTTGAGTAATCCTTTAATCCTTTCAATTAGTTATATTTTTATGTCAAGAGTAATAGTTGGAGAATGGGCCTTGTTTTTGTTTATACCCGCTTCACGGATCGTTAATAAGTTTCTATTCGATATACCGACTTGCGTATTTCTTGCATAATACGGTCTAAATTAACAACTATCGTTTTCGATTAACAATTAATTTTTAAACAAATATTTTTTTTTAGTTTGAAAGCAACGTTCATTTTTTTTTTAATTGCCCTTGTGATAAAATTGATATAGTATTGCCATAGAAAAAAAAGGAAGTTTCAAATTTTCAAAGAGAGGTCTGCCTTTAAATTTTTTTTTTTTTATTTCAAAATAATTTTAATTGAATTAACGAGTTATTTGAATTATATTTATTCAGCATAGATGTATACACATTTATGACAATTGTTTGCATTATTTCTAGATCTTTTATTGCTTGTCTCATTTAGCCAAATGTCATCATTATAAATGTTTGATGAAAAACAGGCATATATATGTATAAGGATAAAAGGTTAAAATATAAGACGTTGTAAACACAAACAATGTTCTTTCCGTTGTTTTAATTTACATTTAAAGTGAAAATTCATTATCAGTCATTTCGAGTTCACATAAACATGACATTACAATGTATTTTTTAATGGTACATGATATATAGAGAATATCTGTATTATGTATGATTTATAGTTGCTTTATCAAACATGGTTGTATTGGTGTATATATTTGAGAAGCTTGTTGGGCAAATATAATCAACATTTTAACGAACTGAATAAAACAAACATGAACCACACAATTATAAATGTTATATTTATACAAATTTATTTATATATTGATTTTCTTAATAGATGATGCAACGGTGTGATATGCAATTATTGCGACCTTACATAAACCATTTTTAAAAACTTTTCGATAATAAGTATTGCCATACTCTGTCCCAAGGATCTGCTTCCACCACTTCTTGCGTAATATATCGATTATTATAAGTGCTTTTATTCCAAAACCACACCCATATACTAATATAAAAACAAGTCCAGATTATGTGTTTTAAACCACCCCCCTCCCTTTTCCGTTTCAGGTTTCAATACAGGATCAAAAAGAGAAAGCCTACAGAGATACATTGCAGAAGACTTGAAAGTATCCATGTTGATAACTTTAAAAATGTGCCAGGTGTCCCGAGTACTTCAGAATGGAGAAGGAATGTAAACATTTCCCTTGTTTTCGTTCTTGTGAGATTTCTCCGGACGGGATAACCACAGATGATCTATCGAAATTTGGTTGTTAAATCCCTTTTATAGATCAAAATTGAAATTTATTGACATGTGTGTTTATCTGATTAAAATCAACCAAAACGGCTGAAAGCAATAACATTTTAATTGTCACAAAAATACCATGGATACTTTTCTGTTAATTTAATGATCGACTTTGTTGGACCTGACTTCTTTGTCAAAGAAAGCATGATATGCAGTATGAATATCTAAATACTAGGGTATATGCATTTTCAATTTTATTTTAATTTCCTTTTTTTTTCTTTTTGGAATAAAGCTTAAAATTAGAAACATATGAATGACAAGTGTGGGTAAGATAAAAAAAAATAACGACTTTGGAAATCTTTCAAGATAAAAGAATCTAAACATACTTCTGACAATAAAAATGTTTGATATTAGATATACTTGAATAGTCTGCCAAGGATCACTAAATTTAAGTAAATAATACATCAGCAAAAATACAACAAACCAAAATTAAAGTTTACCAAAAACATTACACACCTAAATTGTAAGCATTGTCAATATTTGTATGGTCATATTGACTAAAAAACTAGTGTTTTCCCTATTTTTTTTTACATCCATGATTAACATGAAATTTTTCGAAAACTTGGTTTGTTTCTACATCACAGTCTAGATTTAAATAAATTGTCCTGCTCTATTGAATATACAGATACATGTATTGTGGGTTTCTTTTAATTCAATAATAAAACATATTTATGACACTAATTAAACTCTGATCAGAATAATATATCTGAAAAACGGATGCAAGTCTATAGGACATCATAAACTATAAACTTTAAAGTAAAATTATAAAAATGTGTTATGTGTACAAAATACACTACGATTTTTATCGCAGACCACCATTTGGCATTATACAGTTGAATTATATTTACATTTGCACTTTATAATAGCCTGATGTAAATAAAACTCATGACTGAACACGTCATGTTTGGTAACTATTAAAAAACCTACCAAGTCAAAACAGAATTGCTTATTCCTAACAACAATAAACAATGACGCTACTAACAGAAATAATTAATTCATATGTTTAGTGTGAAATAGTAAATTTAGCACCATCAGATAGATCAAAAGGTCCATGGGGCCACATCACTCACCTAACAATATTCTTGTACCATTAAATTTCGAAATTCTTGAAATTGAAAATCTTTCAAAATCTTGTATGAGGAGGCCATTGGAAAGACTACTTAGACACATATTGGCCCCCATTTTCAACAACCGATTATTTCATACATGTATCAATTTTCTTGACCAAGTGTTGCAGTTGTTGGTGATATATAGCCAGCTTTGATTAACATTAACATTCGTCTTTCTTAACGCTTTGACTACATTCAAATGTCTACTTTCATATGCAGTTGTTTTTGGTGATTTTTTCCCATCGTTTTGATTGACATCTGCCCCAGCCTTTATCTGCTCGTGGCCCACTCTCCAACGTGTTTCTTCCATTCAGCTAATAGTAGTGATTTGTGACCATTGCTTTGATTGGCATTTGCCCCTAGCCTTTATCAGACCAGAGACCACATTATATCGTTCTCCATCATATGCAGTTGTTAATGGGGTCCTTTTTTAACGCTTTGACAACTTTCACATGCCCACTTTCACATGCAAATGTAAATGGTGTTTTGTTTTATTAGCTTTAATTGTCATCAGCACCGGCCTTTATCAACTCACGGACCATTTTCCTATGCAAAATATCATATGCAGTTGTTAGTGGTGTTTTATTTCCATCGCTTTGATTGACATCAGCTCCGGCCTCTATTAACGCTTTGACAATTTTCACACGTCCAGTTTCACAAGCAGTTGTAAGAGGTGTTTTGTTCCCATCGCTTTGATTGACATCAGCCCTGCCCTTTATCAATTCACGGACGATTTTCCAATGCCTATTATCAAGTGCAGCTGTTAGTGGTGTTTTGTTTCCATTGCTTTGATTGACATCAGCTCCGGCTTCTATTAACGTTTTGACAAATTCTACACGTCCACTTTCACAACGTCGTTTCTCACATTCAGCTAATAGTAGTGAGTTGTGTCCATTGCTTTGATTGACATTAGCCCCAGCCTTTATCAGCTCAGAGATCACATCATATCGTTCTCCTTCATATGCAGCTGTTAATAGGGTACTGTTTCCATCCCTTTGATTGACATCAGCGCCCGCGTCTATTAACTCTTTTACAATGTTTAAATGTCCCATATAACAGGCAGTTTTTAGCAGTGTTTCCTTTCCATGTTTCAGAATGACTCCAGCATGACATGTTATCAGCTCTTTAACTACACTCAAATGCCCAAAAAAGCACGCACCCATTAGCGCCTTATTAGCACTAGATATTTCATTGTCAGTAAACTCTGTTTTGGTTACCTCTTTCACTATACTCAAATGTCCGTCATAACAGGCTACTTGCAGAGGGGAAATAAATTCATTTCCTAAATTGACATCTGCCCCTGCTTCGATCAGTTCTTTGACTACATGCAAATGATCTTTATAGCATGCAACTATAAGAGGTGTCTTATCTCCTTCTTTCATATTGACATCAGCTCTACATTTGATCATTTCTTTAACTACACCTAAATGTCCACGATAACACTCAGCTATAAACGATGTTTCGTGTGCATCATTCAAATCGAGAGAAGACTCCATTTCGATTAACCTTTTGAGTGTTATCAAATAATCCCAGTAACACGGAAAGTTAAGTGTAACTTTATCTTTTGGATCGATTTTAGCTCCAGACTTCAACAACAATTTTAAAACATTGAAATAACCGCCATCACATGCAGTAGTCACTGGTGATCTCTTTGCAAACGTTCTGGGTTCAAAACAAGCTTCATAGTTACTTGTTTGATTGACATCAGCCCCTGCAGCTATCAACTCTTTTACTACGTTAAAATGTCCCCTTGTACATGCATATAGTAGTGGTGTTATACCCAAATTTGAAAGATTGACATTTGCCTTCACTTCAATCAACTGTCTAACAATGCACAAATGATCTTCTAAGCATGCAAGTTGAAGGGGAACGTTTAGATTGACATCAGCTCCTGCTTTTATCAGCTCTTCAACTATAAGTGTGTGTCCGTGTCGACATGCATATTGCAAAGGTGTACATATTGTATTTGTTTTATTGACATCAGCGCCAAATTCTAATAAGGCTCTAACTATGCCAATTTTCCCATTTATACAGGCATTTGTTAGAGGTGTTTCTAAATATAAATATATATTGACATCAGCTCCTGCTTCTAGCAATTCCATGACAATATCTTCATATCCATAATGACAAGCAATACTTAGTGCATTTTCTTCTAAATTGAAGAATGTTCTCGGCCACTTTTTTATGTTGAGAGCATTTGTATTCACGTGTTTGAGTAATATTTGTACGGTATTAAGATCGCCAGAGTAACACCCAAGACAAAGCAGGCGACATTGTTCTATAATCACTGGATCGTTACATATGTCAACAGAGGTGACACCATGTTTATCACTATCTGGGCCACTATCTGCGTCAATATATGCTTCATCATCCCTATTGCTTTTTAAGTCACTTACTACTTCACTATCTGTATCCATATCTGTGTCAATATCGGTGAACATGTAACTTTCAGAATATGTGTCACTATTTGAGTAATATTCTGAATCACTATCTGTATCTATATCTAATTTGCAGTCTTCCTCAACGTGATCTGATTTTTTACATGAATCTCTATTCATATCATGATTCAGCAAATCATCTTCTTCAGTAACATCCTGATCCGTGTTTAGGTTAGGTTGGGGACCTTCTTTGAAGAAACAAAGAAAGAGGTCATCTACATCTCCGTTTTCTTGAATCATTTGATTTAAAAGATGATGAAAAATTTGATGATGTCCAAAGAAAATAACCCATGATACCCCTCTGACTATGCTTCTCAATCGACCGTCGATTAATATTTCATTGATCAGACATTTATGGGCGCGCGTTCTCATATTCATGTTTCGTTTATCCTCACCACCAATCTTTTCTTGTTCATATTCCAACTTGCATATTTTGGACGAATTATCTAACACTGACAAAAGTAAATCGTATAAATCATCATATGATTTTTTCTCCATTATTTCAATGAAGTTTCGAAGGATGTGTGGGCTTTTAAAAGCTTCATTTCCGAAAACATCATAAAATTCTCCATCTTGTAAATCGTTATACAAACGTTCAGCTAGCTCTGGGTAATGTGACTCCTGCAGTTGTATACATAAGTCTATGATAGGCTCTCTTTCATAAATTATTTCGATGGATTTGTTGTCTTCGCATGCGTTATCCTCTTCGCAATCGAATTCTCTTTTTCTTTTTCGGTTGTTATCTTTATCTACTTTGATATAACTAGCAATGTAATTACTGCTCATGTATTGCAAAATCAGCTCGGGAAACTGACGACCAAAATGATATGCAATAATTTCGAACAAGGAGTCGTGAATGAAAGTGTACTCATTGCCAAAGTTCTTTATGTAAGTTCCCTCCATTTCTGACAGGGCGTCAATCAATTGAAAGGTATCTGTGGTATGAGGCACTTTACATTTTCTCAGGATGTTGCGTTTCATCTCACCAAATTTCTTTTCTCTCTCCTTTTTATGCCAAGTTCCATTGCTTTCATTGTCCAATATTTTTTCCGACAGCTTGTTTTTATTGGCCATTAGTAGTACTAACGAGGCATACTGGTATTTGTTTTGAGTTTTCAGTGAATTCAATTGCTTTAGAATACAATGAACTGGAGATATAAATAAAGTTTGATCAAAAACTTTCATATTTTTTTTTGAAAGAATTTTACATAGAAGAGGAAACATGCTTGACGATGACGCAAAGTTTTTTGAGCTCAGTAGATCTCTGTCTAAATTATACATTTGGAGCAAATTCTGTTTGTCGTCATCATTTAATGAATTTTCTCGACTTTGTAAATTAACTACATTCCCCTGTTTTACCAAAAGACATTCCGATATCATTTCATTTTTAAAGACTGCCTCGCGACACGTCATTAGTGTTTTGGTTTTTGGATTGATTGGATCTCTAAGTCTTTCGCTGTACGTATCTATCATATCAAGTTTATGTTCGTTTAATCTAAAAACTCCTAGCATATCATCGATAACGAACACCTGTGGAATGTTCTGGTTACAATAATCCTCGATTTGGTTTATTGTTTTTATTGGTAGAATTTCATACCCTTCTTTCTGCAGTATTAGAGCAATATGATGGACTGTTGTCGTTTTTCCTGAGCCTGGAACACCAACAAACGTTACGAATGGTTGTTGTCTGACTTGAATAAGCATATTTTCGAAGTTGTGAGTTTCTAGAAAAACGGAGTCTTCTTCTTTCCATTTTGAAATATCTCTTTCGAACCAAGCTGAAAGAAAAAAATAATAATATAGATAATAGAGAGAGAGAGAGAGAAAGAGAGAGAGACAGAGTCTTTATATGTATGTTTTCTGCCACTCTAGAAAGGGTCTAATTTCTTCAGGCCTGAAGCCCTCTCATACCCAAGAACAAATGTAGTATTGACTAAATGTTAAGTATGAAAAATCTTGTTCAGAACCAAACATGAACCCGATGGCACTGGATTTAGCACCCATTATAATGTTTATATATTATATCATTTTAAAGCAAAATATATAAATAATGATTAAAGTGAACGCAAACCTTAAAAGACATTACCATAAAAAATATGTGTGTGTCTCGGTGCTGTATATAGTGCTGTATATTATATATATATATAACGATATAGAGAGAGAGATAGAGAGAGAGAGAGAGAGAGAAAGATATTAAAAAATGATTCCAAGGTAATATTGTTACCTCTGACACTATGAGGTACAGATGTTGTCTTTGTCTTTTGTACTTCTTCTGTTAAAAGCATTGCACAAAATTAGTTTCACTACACTTTTAAATGATATATATGTCATCTGAATAAATAGACCATTAACAATTTGGAATGCTTTCTATTTTTCATTTTTCATTGAATTTATACATTTTTACATCAAGTTTGCAATGCCGGTCACCACCATCAAGCTCTCTTAATTGTACAGATCAATATTTAAATGACTCAGAAATAAAAACATTTTTTTCTAAAAACATGTAACAATTTGTATGAAATTGATTATCTTGAATTGTAGAAAGGAAAATCTTCTCTGGATGCAACCTCTTTCATGCTCAAAATATTTTTGATTGGGTGTATACATTTTTTATAGAATTATAGTTACCTAGAACATAATCTAGTTTGCTGTTGACATCAAGCAGTTCGTTGATGTATTTTGCTTCTTGTTCAGGATCCATTGAACACGTTTTGATATATGCCAAAGCGTCTTGGTAAATAGTATCCGCTCCCAGGTAAGCCTCTAACTCTTGTATAATGGTAAAAATATCTTGGCATTTCTTGTTAAATGCTATGTCTGTTAAAGATGTGGCAGAACTATGTCCGTATTGATTCCTTATCAAACGTATTCTTTCTACGTTTGCAGACACACTTCTGTCTCCTGGCTTTGGATCATTGCCCCAATTGTTTAAGTGTTGTGGAATGGCAGATACATTGCGTATTAATGTATAAAGCAATGTGATGTCAAATTCGGAGTAATTTCCGCCACAAACAAGCTTCTCCTGTTCTTTGTTGACCGGGCATGGCCTATGTTTTGGACAATTGGCAATGAATGTCTTAACATTGTGTATTAAGGCAGATGGAGTTACTTCCTTTGTTAACAAGGCACACAAAACACCAGTACATGGGCCCAAGATCATCCGTGCGACACGGGCAAGATTCGTGGTTTCCCGTGTTGATTTATACTTTTGCAAAGACATCCTTTTCTAGTTGAAATGATCTAAAACGAAGAGAGTTAACTATTTTCATCTGCATAATCATTCAATTATTGTCCTTTAAAGTTTTAAAGAAGTTTTGCTTAGTTTATTAACATTGCATCACAATTTTTTATGGGCAATGTAGAATGAAATGCCTAATTATTATAAACAGCTAATTGCATAAGCATACACATCTTTCATGATACGACAAATATTTAAAGAATATAATGCTTTCTTTGGTGATTAATATTGGAAATGAAGGTAAGACATTGCAGAAAAAATACATAACCCGCCTTAGCGGTATGTGCATTATTTTTCTGCAATGATCGCTACCTTCATATCCCGTATGATTCATTAAAGAAAGCATTTTATTGTTAATATAAACATCTTTCTTTTAACTAATTAATAAATTGAGCGTAAATGTAAGTGAAATTCGCTTATTTACTGTTGACGTACATAAGTACGTTAGCTAAAAGAAAAGAAATAACCAAATCGTCTCCCGTGATACTTTAAGTCTGACATGATCATTATTATTTCGTGCAGTCCGTGATTTTTCATAGGTAGTTGTAGGTCTTGACCAATCGATAAACAGGGCGTATCAATTTCAGTCCTGTCACTTTCTTGTCAGTTTCAGCCGCTGTAAATTTCGACCAATCGATGAACGGGGCGTGTTTATTTCAGTCTGGATGTTTCTATAGAGATATGACTTAACTTTAAGTTTCCGTTAGAACTAGAGGTAATTATAATACTTGGTAGATGTAAATATAATCATATAATAATAATTATTATATATTGTTATAGGATGCAGGAAGCACAATATATGATAGAAATATAAAAGTTAAGTTCTATCCTATCCTATCATGCATCCTGTAGCCAATCAGATTCGATTATGAATTTCAGAGTGATTAAGCAAAACGAAAAATAACATAACAATGCATTTACAATGTCAATTTCACTTGTTTTACAAGTTAAAACATTGACGTATGACTATTGATGTATTTTATCAACAAAACAGTACGAAACATCAATGCGCGCTTGTCGGCGCTACATGTTTGTCAGTTCGTACGAAAGTATGGAGTTACTGTGATAATTTGATGTCACATATTATTACTTCATTCTTCATTTAAAGTCTAAAAAATGTTCTTAAAAAAACTTAATTGAATTTACAAACGAACAATTTGGCATTTAAAAAGATAATCAGGGAAACAAGAAACACATTGTTTGTGTGTACTTTTCACATTTCATATAATTTCTTCAAAGTGCATGTCTACCGTCTTAAATCTAAAGTCCGACACATGTACTCGCTACCTTTTGTTTCACATAAAAAATATTTAAAATATTCCAGAGAAAACCTCGTACTATTTACTCAATTTTTCTGTCTTTACTCAGTCTCTTTGTTTCAAAATTACCAACCGTTTTAAACATTAGAGAGGTTGAGATTTCAAACGTGTACGGGTACGTGTACGTGAACCACCTAAATTCTTCGCGAATTACGTCATCAGTTTTTTTGACATGGTTTCTATGCGTTCTCTAAACTTGTAGAGTGTCGTCTACACGTAAGTACAAACGTGTAGCTTTTAACAACAAATAAAATCTTTTTGATGAGTGAATGTATTCTTGTGATACATTATATATATTTTTAAGCTTCATTTGCATGAAAATTGATAAGAAATTTACCATTTATTTGGAATTAACTAAATAAATTCATGTCACAAAACTGCGTCGATTTACGTACACATTTATATCCTACAAGTTAAGAAATCTCAACTGATAAATTACAAAAACGTGTACGTGTAGCTTTAACACACGTACGCGTACCCGTACAAGTTTAAAATCTCAACCTCTCTAATATTAATCTATTCTTGTAATTAAATACTTCAGCATTTCTGTTGCGTCATCATATTTGGAGTGACTTTGTAGGTCAACACATAAAAAAAGAAAGTATTGTGCAATGTCAATACCATAGATTTGCAACAAAATGTAAATATAAGAAATAATGTATTAGTGTTAGATGTAAAATATAATATAAAACGGATTGGAACGTAGCCAAATCTGCCAAAAATCACCTCCGGTTTCAACTTTAAGGTATAAACTAGACGAAGTGGTTATTTATAAACTGTTTATACAGTGTATTTGTGTAAATTTATTGATTAATTAAAGATATAATAACATAGATGCGTGTTCTACACGTGTTTTTACTACTTTTGTACCTGTATAAAAATTAAAAATAAATTAGCATTTATTCAGATTTTTTAAAACCATTTTTAATGAAACTTCGGATGGCACAATGTTTATATTTTATAATAAAACATGTAGTAGTAGAGACCCAGTCGAATAAAAAAAAATCATAAAAGGTTACAGTATTAGTTTTTCAAAGATAAATAATGAGATGTTCGATGACAGACTTCAGTTGTATACGAAACAGAGCTTTAGAGGGATTAACAAGTCTGTGTTATATGGATTTGAATTAAATGTCAGGATCAGGATGAAACCATACAATTTCCGAGTTGAGACTTATTTTTTTTTCTCCGAAGCTTTAATTACACTTGACACTAAACAAAACGCAGCAGAGATTTTAGATCATTATTCAGGACAAAAGTTGTGGGATTCTAAATGATCGGTCGATGCTTAAAGCAATATGAGCTGCAATTTTCATGACGAAATTGTTCCTATCGAAAATGTTATTTTTTACTTAATTGACAAAAATATCATAGTTTTTAAATTTCTTTTCGCCACATTTTTGTGAAAAGGTCCGTTAAAGAGCCTTAATTGGAGCAAATTTGAATTATTGTCGTTCTGTACAAAAATGGATTTGCTATATGTTCCTTAGAAGAAATATCTTTCCTCTGAAAACAAATTAATGATTTTTTCCAACCTAATTTATCATATAAGTTTAGGTTACATGCAGAATTAGCATACTAGCAGATTTTTACAGCAAAATAAAATTCTAAAACATACAGCTCATATTGCTTTCATTTATTTAAAAGAAAACTTCGAGCAGAGAAAGACAACATGAACTCCCATGACGAACTTTTCAAAATACTCTAAGCATATGACACGGCATGAATTTTAATTATGTTACAAACCTTTATTTTTCCGGAAGAATTCATTGTTAGGCCATTTGGTTGATAGGGCACCGACTTAATACTGTTGTGGTATTACATTGTAAGGGCAAGGCAGTTGTGTCATATTCCAATCTTTTGTACAAAGTAATGTATAAAGATAAGGAATAATAAATACATTTCTCCCAGAAACGTAGAGCGGTTTTGTTATCAATGTGAAGGGAATAAATCTAGCAAATACATACACCTATGGGGACCTACTGGTTGAGTGGGAATCTAATTGATTTTAGTCCATTTAAATACCCCTTAAGAGAGAAAAGGTACAGGGCTTCAATTAATGCCTTGCTATTTTGTTAACCAAATAGGTCAATAACGCATTCTGTTTTTGGTTTAAACATAACGTTTGTCTCTGTGTAATACTATGGCTCCTATCTTGTGGATTGTGTATAACATTTTTTATTACTTTTCGTAAAGTTAAACTTGAATTTTAACAAATAATATGCCGTTATTTTAAAGTAGTTTAATAGTACATGTATGCCATCCTAATAGATGTGATATTTTTTTCACATGTAGGACAGCTCTGCTGGGATTGGTGTAACCCAAATTACTTCGCCATATTTCCCCAAAAAGCTGTACACTCCCCTAACTTTTAAAATTATTTATAATCGCTTTGTCAATAGTACGAAAATAAATCGTTGTTCTGTATGGAACGCCAAATTAACATATATTCAAATATTTGTACCTATCTTCAAATAATTGTACCTATTTCCAATTAATTGTACCTATCTTCAAATCATTTGAAGATAGGTACAATTGAATTAAAGATAGGTACAATTGAATTAAAGATAGGTACAATTGAATTGAAGATAGGTGTAAATAAATATACCTATCTCTAAATATTTATACCTAGGTACAAATGAATTATACCTAGGTACAAATGAATTATACCTAGGTTCAAATGAATTATACCTATCTTCAATTCAATTAAAGGTAGGTTCAATTGAATTATACCTATCTCTAATTCATTTGAAGATAGGTAAAATTCATTTAAAGATAGGTACAATTGATTTGAAGATAAGTTCAATTCAGACATATCTACAAAGGATTTGAAGATAGGTACAATTCAATTATACCTAGGTTCAATTTGTTTTGTGTATTGTTGAAAATAATGAACGCTCCCTTAAAGACGAACAACGAAGATAAAAGAAGAAATAAAGGTAAATTCACAATTATATATATACATGTATATATATATATATATATATATATATATATATATATATATATATATATATATATATATATATATATATATATATATATATATATATATGTGTGGGTGGGTGGGTGGGTGCAATATATTTGCAAAAGGCATCATTTACTTATTAAAATATACATGTATATCAATAAGTAAGCCAAAAACATGTATACCCGAATACCCCAAAAGTGACGGAGTTAGGGTAGTGACGTACACTACGGCCAACGCGGTTTGCGTATTTACCGCGAGTCCTCGTGGTATGAAATTGATCGCGGTTTAGCACAGGTAGCTCAGGTAAAACCGCGCATCCTCGCGGTACGGCTTCTCACCTTGGCCACACCGTCGCGGTACTGTGAAACCAGTCCCAGGTGAAAACTATTGTTGTTTTTTAACGCGAGTTACCTCCCCCAATATCTTCTCATACGGGAAATATGATTGAGAGATTTAATGAATATTAATTCATATTCCTTTATTTTATAAAAGGAGCTGATTGTTACAATTTATTATTATTTTAAAAAAGTGGGAGAAATAAAAAGAAGGTGTAATTATGCTAATACAGAATTTTGTATACTATTTTGTTTACTCGATGGCCTTACATATAAATTAATCTTGGCACGTTTATCGCTGACAATTCTTGGTTATCAATTAATTTGATTGACAATTATATACCCGGTTTTAAACACTTCACCAAAATATCTTATTTCGCCTCGAGAAAGGGATACTAATTAGCGTTTTATTTACAATCTTTCATATTTAATTCTTACCTTTAAAACATACCTTACACTTGGTCATTTCTCTTAAATACAATTCGTTTAATGAATAACAAAATACATGTAGATATAGAATGTTTTAAAGTGCACTCGTTTATCACCGCTGCAACCCGAGTTCTATCCCCGCGATCGACATTAGTTGAATAGACATGCTGGTTGACCGCTTGGACACGTGGGTTTTCTCCGGGCACTCCGGCTTTCTTCCACATCGATGACCTCCTCGCGTTAACATCCGTGCCAACGAAAGCTATTAATATAAGTGGTATAACTTGTTTATCAAACGTTTTTAAATAAAAAAAGGTTCAATCAGTTTACGAAAATGCTAATGTTAAAATCGTGTGTATTTAAAAATTGACTTTCCTATCCGATCTAGCAAAAGTATGATGTTCAGTGGGTCGCCCAATATTTATATGTTTGTCGTTCAAAACCCGGGATTTAAAAATATGAATGATCATTTATTCTGGGGTATCCATCACATGTTAAAATTTCGCAGTGTCAGTTGACCAACAGAGGGGGTAAATTGCGTAACATTACGTATGTGTATATAGAATTTTGGGGTGGGTGACCTGCAGCAATTAGTGTGTCCGCTAAATTGAAGTAATAGTCCGTTCTTTCAAACAGCAAAATTTTCTTGATAGAATAATTTAATTTCAAACAAATGAAAATTTGTTTTTAATTTAAATTAAAGGAACTTATTCTGCGTATTCATAACACAGTATTTACAAAATACATCCATAAAATTACCTTTTAATGATATACCGTACACTCGATTGAAATACAATTAACGAACAGACTATAATCAGGGTTAATCAGGAATGGAGAGAGTAATTGAAAACACAGCTAAAGTAAATTTTATATACACATCTAGTATTTGTACTTTTTAAAATGGTAAAAATGTGATTGTATGAATTAATGTAAGTTTTGAATCATTATGGGAATCAAATGAACAAAGATGTGTGTTTGTGTGCATAAGTACAAAAAATCTTCTTTACGCGATATGTGGTATATCATTTATTCCTCTAGCCATGTAAAAATTAAGAAAGTTTTAAATTTCAATTTTCTTAGGATTTTATATATTTTGATTTTGGAGAGAGAGAGAGTTGTCTCAACTTCTCCCGGCACGTGGTCAGAGCACGGGTGCCGTCACAGACAGGAAGTGTTTTGTAATAGTTATACACACCCGTAAACACAGGGATAACTTTTCTATAAATTGTGCTGTACTTGTCATTTTCTATATACCTGTCTGAATCAGGCATTATTTAATCTCATTCAGTAAAGATAGAAGGCGCCTATGATCAGGGACTTTTATATCTACGTCCCTGGTATGGTTTTTTCTAAAAACGCCCGTTACGAAAACGTGTGCTATTATGTGTATTTCAATCAGAATGCCGTTACGGCTACATGTACTACATACTTTAGCAGTTCACATAAAACATTAGTTATTTGAAATGATAGAGAGGGGGGGGGGGGGGGGAGAGTCTCAACATTCAATAAAATTCTTCACGGCACGTGGTCAGAGCACGGGTGCTGCCATGGTCAGGAAGTGTTATGTAATAGTTACACACCCGTAAACACAGGGATGACTGTTTGTCAATGTACCTGTCTGAATTATGCATTATTTGCTCGAAGTGAGTCTCTGGTCCATATCCTCCAACCACTAATATTACCAAGTAAATCTACTCTCTTGATCTCTCAAAACCTTTGATCCCTAGAGTAAAACTGCAGTCCCAGTTATTCATAATCTGTTGTTCTTTTACTCTCGATACTCCAAGTGGCCGGAATATGCAAGCGTTACCTAAGTTTAACACCTACTTTGTCATTTAAATGGCTCAAGGCATTAGACGCGGGACCCGTGTTACGGGATTTTCTTCAGGTAACACGTGTCCTGCAATGTGATTATTGTCCATGATTGACCATACCGTTGCCTAGACTATAATTAACACCGATCGTCCTAAATGTACATATAATCGTATTTCTCCTTTAAATCCATTCATTACTTTCCAAATGAAAGCTGAATACTATGATACTAGTAAATAACAACACATTGTGTGGAATTAGCAACGACACGCTGCAGCTATTTAATATTTGGCATATTAAATGTACACACACATAATTATGGCATAAAGTTGGATCACATGATTTATTTATTTTAATAAAACAATTCTGAAAATTTAAACTTTCCGCTGTACGTGTCGTCCTAAACTGGTATTTAACACCTGAGTAATTCTTTATATAGCCTTGCTAATAAACCGGTTCTTAAGAACCAGGTGACACAAACAGGTATTCGAATGAAAACCTTATATATCCGGATAATTAATTCATTATTATACCAAGTAGAAATTGATTTCTGTCTAATTCGTCCCTCAAACGAAAGAAATCATATTTATTTAAAACGAGCGAGAGAGAGAGAGAGAGGCCGGAAAATATTTAATGAGTTAAATAAGAGTAAGATTGAGGGAAAACATACACGTTGCGTTGATGCCTACGGTAGCGACCTTATAATAGTACATCGCGGAATATTTGTCTTCTTTAAATCTGTGGCATATTTTCAACTCATCATATGCAAAAAAATAATACTTTAAAATATTACTAATTTTCAAGTACACGTATATGCATGATTTTGCAATACATTGCTATGTTTGGGACTCTTGAACAACATTAACAAAATACATGTAGCAATAGTTTTCTCGAAGTTTTTGTTAAAAACAATTCAAAGAGAATAATGAATTTTCTTCTAATAATATTTATATCTAAATTCTAACAATAGTTAAAACAGCGCTTGTTTTCTCCTTCTTGGTTTAATCCCTAATACAGGTAACACGCCTGTTACGGTGTCTTACACCATCGCGGTAAAATCGTGACCCCGCGATGACAATACCGCGACGGTGTATCGCGGAAAAGATGAAAAACACCATCACGGTGTCGCGGGAAAATACGGGATCCACGTTGGCTGTAGTGTAGTTAGGGTCCCTATATATATACCTAAATAAAAAACTGGCTTTATTTTTTTCCATAATTTTATCAAAGAATGTATAATTCAGTTGATAATCACTCTATTTATTAAAGCGGTAATAATTATTATGAGTTTTTGTATGTTTTAAGGATAAATGTTCGCGCCAGTTGTGACGTAACGGAAATGACGTACTATACAGGGAGTATTCATTATTGCCAATATTTAAGTAATTGAAGATTTTTTTTTATTTTTTTTTTTGATGAAATGTTTATTAATAAGCCAACTGCTTCTACATACATCACGTTCATACATCACAAATTTTCAAGGACACAAAGTATGTTTAAGAAAGCAACGAAAACAATTACATCAATAATGCATATATAATGAACGTTTAATAAGAGAGAAAAAACAAAATACATATTGAGCACCTTTTTTATTGAGAGAGAGAGAGAGAGAGAGAGAGAGAGAGAGCACTCTAGAGTGAGTTAATCACAGGGGTCCAAATTTCCCAGTCTGTATTGAACTTATCCATTTCACTTCTTTCTTTTGCACAGAATTGGAATACTTTATATAACTGTTTTAAATCATTCATAAGGGCATTTACTGTTAATTGGTTTTTCTGGCATCTACTTCTGTATATGTATTTTTTTATCAATATGAGTACAATATTGAACGCTTTTGACTTCACATCATCTGAGACACCAAAAATAAAAGTTTTATTATCAAGGACTATTCTAATTCCTTTAGAGTTGCAAACTCTAACAAATTCTGCTAATAAATGTTGTACCCTTGGGCATTCCCATAATAAGTGATATATTGTTTCCTCAGCATCTTCACAAAAGGTACATAGATTAGTATCCACTTTACCAATTTTATACATAAAACTGTTTGTAGTTAATATATAATGGTTTATTCTGTACTGCAACCACCGAAATTTAGAGTCTGAGGTAATAATAAAAGGTAAATGAAATATTGAAACCCATTGTTTTTCTGTAAAAACAAAACCTCTACTCCATTTTTCTTTTCCCACTGGTGTTACATTTGTCTGATTTAATATATCATACATTGGCTTTGAACCTTTTTTTGTTAATACAAAGGTTTTAATATTAAATGGTATAAAAGGTTTGAAAACTTCATTTCTAATGAAGTTGTATTTCCTTAGATCTGAAAGTACAGCTTATCTTACTCCCATATATGTTAAATAATTCATTTGAATATTAAATTTTCTTTTCAACATTTCAAAATCTAAAAAGTTTTCATTTTCATCAAACAGGTCAATTACACATCTTACTCCTTTAGCATACCATGATTTATAAAAAAAAGAGTGATTTCCTATCTTAAATTTATTATTGTTCCACAATGGCTGGCAACAATAATCCTGCCATGATTTTACATTTAAGTTATCTTGGATTTCTTTAAAAGCTATGGTAACTTCCTTCCAAAAATCATTTTTTAAAGATTCTTGCATTTGCATAATATTATCTGAACCTGTATTTAATAGCTTTTCTAAATTAATAGAATTCTCCAGCAGTGTTTTCCATTTTGAATTATTATCCTTAATTAATCTCCTAATCCAAGTAGACTTTAATCCTTTAATATAGGAATTTATATCAACCATCCTTAACCCACCATGTTCATACTTCTGAGTACATACTTGTCTTTTAATTTTATCACATTTTGAATTCCAAATAAAAGTGAATAGAATATTGTTTAATTCTTTTAATGTTTTACTCTGAGGGTTTGGTAAGGCTATAAATAAGTGGTTTGATTGTGAAATTAAAAGAGACTTAACCAGTGTTATCCTTCCAATTGGAGTCAAGTGTCGTTTGCTCCATTGTTCGATTACAGATTTTATCCTAACAAGTTTCTTGTCATAATTAGGTTTTAGAATACAATTTTATCTAAATCTACATCATAATATATGCCCAAAAGTTTGAATTGAGTTGTCCATTGAAAATTCATTTCTGAACAGATTTTTTCTTCAGAATATTTTCTACTTCCTATCCACACAATCTGAGTTTTTTCTTGGTTTATTTTAAGACCAGATAATTTATAATAGTCATCTATTTTTTTCATGGTTGCCCTTAATGATTTCTCAGTTCCATCAAGGATTATTGATGTATCATCTGCATATTGTGATATTAAATATTGGGTGTTATTAATTTTGATTCCTGTAATATCTTCATTATTTTTAATTTTAATTGACAATATTTCCGCACATAATAAAAAAATGTAAGGCGATATTGGATCACCTTGTCTGCAGCCTCGTCCAAGTTTAAAAAAGTTTGATAAAATGCCTGCCTGGGACACACAGGACATAACATTACATTGAATTTTTTTAATCCAGTTACAGATAAATGGGCCAAAATTAAAATAATTGAGTGTATTTTGTATAAATTCCCAAGCAACAGAATCAAATGCTATCTCAAAATCAATCATAACTAATACCCCTGGAATATTATAATTTTCTGTATAGTTCATCAGATCATAAATCAATCTAATATTTTCCCCTATATATCTTCCAGAGATGAAGCAAGTTTGGTCATTACTAATAATTTTATTTAGAACAGTTTTTATCCTGCTTGCTATACAACCTGACCCAAGTTGTATATAACATTGAGCAATGAGATAGGTCTTCAGTTACCAAGGGAGAATTTACTCTTTCCCTCCTTGGGTATACAAGTTATAATTCCTTGTTTCTGAGTAGATGATAATTCTCCTACTTTATATCCATAATTTAAAGATCTAACAACAAAGGAGCCTATTTTATTCCAAAACATTTTTAAAAATTCAACTGTGAACCAATCACTGCCTGGACTTTTATTGTTTGACATACTATTTAAAACCGAAGAAGCTTCCTTATATGTTATATATCCTTCAATTGATTTTCTTTCATTGTCAGATAATTTAGGGACAGAATAATCTTTTAGAATGTCACTTAGTGAAATATCTGTACTTTCTGTTATCATCAAATTATTTGCATACAAGTTTTTATAAAAAATTTCCAGTTCATTTAAAATCTCCTCTTGTTTCTAACTATTTCTATCTGTTCATTATTTTCTGTTAGTATTATCTTTGGAATAATTTTACTAGTATAGTGACGATTTTCTAAATTTAGAAAATAATTAGTTGGTTTTTCTCCCTCATTTATCCATTTAGAGCGTGAACGCATCAAACTACCCATGACCTTATAGTTTCTTATATTTTCTAATTCTTTTTTCTTTTCATTTATTTTATCTATATGTTTTTCATATTCCTTTTCCAATTCTAAAAGCTCTTCTAGTAACCCCTTTTCCTTTTCTGTCCTTTGCTTTTCTAAATAGCTTGCAAATGAGATAGTTTTTGATCTAATTTCCATCAACAGTGTCTCCAGAAAAAGCTGGTCGTTAATTGTAAATTGGATTTCAAAATCTGGAATATCTAGAATAGACTCTTTTTTGTACACTGGAACTGCATAATGGATTTTAATTTGATTAATATGACAGTTAATACTTTGCACATACTCTAAATCTTTTAAAAGGGAGTTGTTAAATTTCCAAAGGCCACTACCATGTTTAAAATCATTAAACTTTAAAGAGATAAAAAAAGGAGAATGATCTGATCTATAGCTTATCATGATATCACTATTTCTAACTTCTTTTATAAGTGAAGCTGAAATAAGAAAAAAGTCTAGACGTGCTTGTTTCAGAGGTGTAGGTTTTCTCCAAGTATACCTCTTGTCATATGGATGAAATTCTCTATATATATCTACTAAACTGTAAGACATCATATGCTCTAAGACCATTTCCCTCGCTTTCGGATTATTAACATGTAAGTAATTATAATAATCTTGACTTGTATCTAATACCAAATTAAAATCTCCAACAATAATCATCTCATCGTTTTGTAATTTGTTAACAATATTGCTCAAATTCTGGTAAAATTCTGGAGAATCCTCATTAGGTCCATACAAACATACTAAGCTTAACTTTCTATTCTCTATTGAGATACTAAGTGCCAATAAATTCCCTGTATTCTCTACTTTGATTTGCTCATGTATTTTGAAATCAAAATTGTTATTAAAGAGAATAGCAACTCCTCTCGATTTCAAAGAAAAGGAATTAAAACAAGCCTCATAACCCCATTCGTTTCTAATATCTTGTTCCATCTCCTCAGTAAAATGTGTGTCTACTAAACATAGGATATTACATTTTTGTTGTCTATAGAATTGAAAAATATCTTTTCTTTTCTTAGCATCATTTAATCCTTGACAATTAACCGAAATGATTTTAATTTCAGCCATTATTAATTACAGGTTTATTAGTATATTTCATTAAGATCTGTAAACACAGACTGGGCAAATATATATGCAAATTATCGGCTCGTAGATCTGCCTTTCCTAGGCGTATATTTTCCAGGATAAGTCTCATTTCAGTAACATGAAAAGAAAGAGAGAGAAAGAAAGAGAGGAAAGAGAAGAGTATGATTAGTTTCTGAGGATATGAGTGCATATTCTATATAGTATTTGGTATTTTTTAGCCGAAAAAGAAAAACACGCCAAAATACCTCGACCAATATCACTCAGCGACACTACACCGGACAATTGTAACGAAAAGGAAAATACAGAATATTAGGTTGACGATAATAGACAGAATATTTCCGGCGTACTTAGGTAACACAAAAAGAGATATAAATAAATAATTAATATATTTTTTAAAAAAATAGGTAAATAGAATTGCTGAGATGTATGCGCATTACTTCAGAAAATGTTTTAATTCGAACTTTATAAAGAAAAAAAAAATAACACCGTATTCTAATACAAAGAGAAGGAAAATATAAAATGAAAGTTGACGACAATAGACAAAATATTTCCGGCGTACTAAAGGTAGCATAAAAAGATAAATAAAAAAGAAAATAAATAAATAAATAATACTAAGGTAGATGAAAAAAATAAATAATTATGAAAATAAATAAATAAATAAAAAAATTAATTAATAAATATATAAATAAATAAATGAAAAAAAGGAGTTTAAGGAAACAATGATAAACTCTTAAATTTAACGATATTTACAAATTACATATATGTAATAGTTATTCCTTGTCATTGTATTGGTTAGGTTGTATTTTAACCATATGAAATAACTAGTTCACCCATCCAGAGTATTGGCTACCTCACACAAGTGTTCCTCCATGATTCGCCAGCGGTCCGGACCAAGGTGTCTGGGGCCACTCCAGCGCGTAATGACCACACCCACGTTGTTTATTTGATTTGTTTTCATGTATTGTAAAGGCGTCGGCCGGCACCGTGCTCCCCGTCATCCCAGAAACTTTCATGAGTTATCCCCGCAGAATCCACAAACCTATAGACCAGAAGTACGGTGATCCGCCGCCGCAGAATATGGATCAACACACACCTTTCTGTACAGGTCCTGGACCTCTTCCACCGAGCTAACTTTTACACCCGTTGCCAAAATTTCGGAACCCTTAAGTTTAGTAGGCTGCGTTGAATGTGTGGGTAGTTGTAGGGCATCAATCGCGTCTGGTGTTAACTGCAAGGCATCCGCCGTCTCAATCTTTGGAACAGGATCTCGGTAATATTCCCCATTGGGTAGGATCAACCGCCCTCGTTCCACCTTTGACTTAATTTTTTGCTCCCGGAGAGAATCTGAGATGGCATATAACCTTTTGCGCTCTTCAAGCACTACAGGTGGGTCTTGGGATGTTATAAAGAATGGTAATTTAACCCTTTGTAGTTTCTTAGCTTTCTGTGCTTGCAGAATCTCGTCTTTCTTGCTTCTGTCTACCAATTTTGCGGTTATTGACACTGGTCTGGAGTTCATCGTGCCCTTTACACTGTTTCTGTGAATACGAACAAACGAGACATGCACCCCTAAAACTTCATGAATTAACTGAGGAATGCTTTCTGATAAGTTCTCGCCGGGGGTGTAAGCAAAATTATGAATCAAAATGTTATCTCGCATTGAACGAGAACGTAAATCTGTTACTTCATGTTCGAGGTGGCCCATCTTTCGATCCATCTTGATAATCATCGCACGTAATAAATCGACTTCACCTCGAAGTTGCGCATTTTCAGAACGAATAGAGTGAATCTCATCGTAATTGCATTCCGATTGTTCGGACACATATTTCAGTGATTTGACTACCCCAGAATCCTCATTTTCGATTATAGATTTTATTTTGGTAACATCGTCAACCAAAGATTCATACCTAAAGAGTTTGTGCTTTAAATTGTTTATCGAGGTCTGTAACTCTGAATACTTTTGTTTACATCTTTGTTTACCTGGCTCGATGAACTCGGTGAACACTGTTCGGATTTTTTAGTGACCCTTTGTTGTTGTTGGTTTGTTGACATTTTCATAAAGAAACGTCTTTTCAATATTCAAAATTGTCAAAAACTTTATCCGAAGATGTTCATAACTTACGAATAGGAATTCTGTAAAATCCCAAATAAATTGCCACTGGAAATCACACTTTTTCGGCTAAAATTTGTCCGGTCAAATTTACGTGGCCATTCCTCAGGTAGGTCACGTGACTGTCCGCAATTAGTAATTGAAGATAGGTTCAATTCAATTTGTACCTATCTTTAATTCAATTGTACCTATCTTCAATTCATTGCATCTTCAAATCAATTGTACCTACCTTCAAATGAATTAAAGATATGTATAATTGAATTGTACCTACCTCTAATTCAATTTGAAGATAGGTACAATTGAATTAAAGATAGGTACAATTGAATTGAAGATAGGTACAATTGAATTGAAGATAGGTACAATTATTTGAAGATAGGTACAAATATTTGAATATATATCATTTTGGCGTTCCATAGTTCTGTTAACTGAAGGTTATATCCACGTAGCATTAGACTAAGTGATAGGAAACGGTCACTTGTTTCAATAAGATTTAAATTAGATATTTTTAGCATATGATGACATTTTTTTCCAAATCGATATCTATTATTTTACAAGCAAAATATGTTCAAAACTGTTAAGATATGATTAGATTTTGACAGCTTAAGTTTTCAGTATGGAATTCTATAGATAAAAATTGTACTGCTCGCAAATAAACGTTCCAGAGACATTTTGTCATTTTTTTTTAGAAAATTCCAAACCATTCTATGTGAGTAGACTAAGCAAGATTGTCCGTATTTAGGCAAACATTCTATATAAAAACCACTAAATATTATTTTGTTTTAATTCAATAACAGAAGAAAATAAATAGCATATTCAACTGTTATTGCCGAGATAAAAGAGATGCCTCGGACATTATTCACCAATAAACCACGAAGTTCATCAATAAATTATCAGATCTTAAAGCTGAACACCGCTCGTAAATAGGCACTGTCCGCCATATTTCTCTTTCAGCACCGCTCTTCCTACACCCCTATATAAGCCATAGACCTCTTAACAGTTCAAAGTATATCGCTGTAGAGGTCTCACCTGTGTGGACGTACATCTTGCCTCGCCATGTTACTCGGTCGCGATGAAATTGTCAAGTTTTACGCACTTTTTTCAAACCAGGAGAGTACTAACATCAAATGAACTGGTCATTGCATTATTTACAGACATAACGTGCACATAAATAACAATTAAATGCTTAAAAATCCAAAGACAACGAAAGGAACACTACACGTCGGCCACGAGTTTCAGATGTGCAATCGGGTGTAACGAAATCGAAGGGTTTATATACCAGGTACCTGTGTGACGGTTCCTATTTACGAGCGGTGTTCAGCTTTAAACACATACCAAACTCGAGTCGATCATGTACTTATAATTTAAAAACTGGCTCCTTTTAAACAAAAAACTGGTAACACGGGTTAGTGTCTTTAAGACCGATGTGCATTCCCTTTAAATGTTATTTCAAAGAGCTAGTCGCGGCTGTTCCAAGATCCTCCCCAACACATTGTCACTGCTTCACACCAGATTATTGCATTCATTAACCCAATTAACAAAACAAATTAATAATCATTTAAGTGTGTATTTCATTTTTCGAAAAAAATCGTTTGCATTCGATTCTGATCGATAGTCTGTGATCGATGTACTTGTAAACACACATGCCGATGTACAAACAAGTCATTACAAACAAAACCTTTGGGGTTACACGGAATGGCCGTCTCAACCAATCAGATTTATCTCGCTTTAAAATATGACCTACTTCCCCTCTCTATAGATAAACCGATCGGCTGATAATGGGAGCTGTAGAGGAGAACAGAAACAAAGTTCTTGTTATTGTGAATGTTGCAGAATAACATCCGAGGTCGAGAAATGTCGTTGAGAAATATAAAGGCCGAGGCTTTTATATTTATGAATAACGTTTCGAGACCGTACTCGTACTTTATTTCTTAATTAATTCCATGATTTGAAACATGTGATCATTCTTTCGAAAAAAATCAACAGCCTAATTTCTATTTTACAATTTGATTAAACTAACATAAACAACGATAGCATATAAAGACATTTGATGAAATAACTTAAGATTTAAATGACTGCATGGCTGAGTATCAAAACTCATGACGTATTTTTTATGTTGTATGTAAAAACTGTCAAACTATAAAGAATCATGTAGAACGAGTCAAAAAAATCCAACAAATCATTTTAAATCATTTTAGCATGTGTGATTTTGAGTCAGATGAATATCTGATATAATAAAACACTTAACAATGTTTTCTATAATCTTGGAGGATATTAGCAAAATCTGAATATTCTGATATTACTTCGTACTCTATTGCATTTTGAGACTGACCCATGATTTTCCACACACTCTTTCTCAACCATAGTTGGTAGTTACATTGACTGATATCTATGATAACATATCAAATGTACTTTATTAAGATTGTATTAAAAAAATCACCATTAAAAATAGTGTACTCAAACATATTATGAAATAATGCAGCTTACCTTTTTCCATTTCAGACAATAATCGAACTATAGATATCCAAGTCTTGTTTCTCTCGTTGTCGTTATCACAATATGATTGATCAGAATTTAACCTGTTCGCATTTTGTCAACCTCGATTAAGCAATGCAAAATAAACTGAATGGCGCCGAATCAATTTACCTTTAAATACCCATATATGCATTATAATGATGCCTAATCCGTCAAATATTTAACTAATGTAAAGCATTGCATTTAAATGTTTCGGAGTTTTTTAATTCCACAACGCTGAAAACATGATGTCAGTAATGTTTTTTTTAAAGTTTTATTGGTAGAACATACTTGAATAATACAGCCCATTTAAATTTTCTTTAAATCTGTTCCAGCAATTTGAATTTTGCAATATTAAAGCTAAATCTAAAGTGAAAGATGCATCCAATAAATGCAAAAGATGTATTTTTTACCAGCCTGTATGCCGTATATCGGGTGGCTTGTTTTTCATGTCCAAAATTTTTCGAAAGTAGGGAAAACGTGTAACTTTTTTAAATTTGTGTCACTTTTTTTTCCTAGCAAACAATAAAGGATACAGTTTTGGTGCTTTGAACACATTGTATTTTGCAATGTAAACGTGATCGTGAATAACGAAAAGAAGATAATCGGGAAAATTACCGGATACATGGTTGTTTATTCCAAATGCTGGCCTTATTCCATAATCATTACATGCGTTATATAATTTCATTATGTAATGAAGGTTAAAAATGTTGCTGCGATTTCAGTGTTTTTGAATTTTTCCTAAATATTTCCCTGTTAAAATCCTCCTTGGGGCCCATAGTAGTCTGAGGTCACAATTTATACAAACTAGAATCTACTATATCTTAGATGCTTGCACAGTAATCTCACAAATTGTAGCATAATGAATGTAGATCTGAGGAAAGACATTTCTCTATATATGTCTATGATAAATTTAGGACCCCTCTTGTCGCCCCAGTATTAGATTAGTGGTCACAATTTTTAACAATTCAGAATCTTTATTATCTAAGAATGCTTGTATTTTAATTTTACAAACTGTAGCATTGTAGTATGTGAGAGGATTTTTTTTTAACATTTTCACTATTTGCTTCCATGTTAGAATTTGAACCTCTCTTGGGGTCCTAATATTAGTCCGGGGATCATGATTAAAAAAAGAAATTAGAATCTTTATAATTTGAGTATGCTAGCAAAGTAATATTACATATTGTAGCATTGTAGTTTGTGAGAAGAAGATTTCTAAACAGTTTTCTAAATTAATTCTTTGTCAAACTTTGAACCCCAGTATTTGAGTGAGGGTCATTATTTCAACAATTTAAAATCTTTTCTATATATACATAATATGGTCTTAATATTAGCATTTCTGGTGCAGTGGTTCTGGAGAATTAAATTTCTTATGGCACACATTCCAATACCATTGTTTCGCAATTATCTTCTTTTTAAAAAGGGTTTTGCCCTTTATATTTTTTATTTTAAAAATCCATTCCCACAAGGATGCTTTCAACCAAGTTAAGTTAGATTTAGCCCAATCAAGAAAAGATTTCAAAAATGGGAAAAGTTTACAGACGGACAGACGGATGAAAGACGGGCGATCAGAAAAGTGCACTTGAACATTCAATTCAGGTGAGAGAGAGAGAGAGGAGAGAGAGAGAGAGAGAGAGAGAGAGAGAGAGAGAGCGAGCTTAAATCAAGCAAATTAGCAGTCAAAATCATGTAAATTAACCACTCTTTCCGCGAGAAAATGTCTGTATACCTCTCCTTAACTCCTCAAAATTATAACTTTTTGATGGCAACCTTTAAAAGCCCTGTAGACTTTAGTGGTGTGGAAGAAATTATATAAAAGTTATTGTAAGTGTTTTAACCACATATTTGACTTTTGATGCTACTATGTTGCTGTTAATCCATCAACGTCTCTACATTTAAAGTAACTCATAAATCAAAATGTTTACTGAAATAGTTATCTTTTTTATACAATAGTACATCAAAACACTCCCTGTTAACATTAACACCCATTCCAATATAAAATCAAAGTACTGAAGTACTGACGGGAGTTGATTTTATCGATTATCATTTATTCAAAATCAACGATATGTGATTTTGCATGGGAAGTAGTATCAGTAATCGAAATATTTCTGAGAAATTGTATGGATCCAGGCAAGATTGAACTCAAACGCTCGGCTGTCTCCGTTTATCTCCGACAAGCAAGAGAGACTCTGTTTTGTCGGATATTAGCGGAGACAGCCAAGCGTCTGGTTTAACGATACTACGTTGAACTCTAGCGTAGGAATACATACGACTTTAAAAAATATCTAAACTGCTTGTACAATTTAAAATCTTATTATTTTCATGCTATTAATAAATAAGTTTTCCTGAAAAACAATGCTTCAGAATACATTGCATCGAATTTATCGATTATTTTCAAGAACTAAGCTTAAGTGTTGTCAGCGGTATTGATTTGTGCTAAGGTCCAAACACTGTTTCGCTTTCGTTTTGCCCGAGTAAGTGCATAGGAGAGTTGATTAAAATCAACTACCAAAAAAGGGTCAACTTTGCTAATACTATATGGGCAGGGGGAGTTTTTTTTGTAAAAGTCTTTGAAATTGCAAAATGCAACCACAGATACAAAATATTAAGTTTGATGTGATAAACTGAATATTCCTAATTTCATTACAATACTACTACTTGATTTTGCGATTTTGCTGTTTTGTATCAAGTTGTAAGAAAATAAAATTAAAAAAGGCTACTAACATATATTAAAGTTTTAATAAATTCACAACAGTCAGCAAAATAGTGGCAGGATTTTAAAATCTGCAAGAGGTGCATCCTGCAATTTTAAGCATATACCAATTGTTTGCATTCAATTAGGAATTTACAGCATTTTGTTAAAATTTACCTGCTGCCAACAATTCGTCTGCAAGTTGAACTTGTTTAAAGACAAACATATGAACAGCTTCCTGGTTTTGTAAGTCTGGAAGCTGCAATTATGATGCAGAAGCATTACCGTATCAATACATTAAGAATTCTGCAAAAACATATTTATACATTGATCAATCATTCTAAAAAAAAAAACAAATTTAAAAGTTTATAAAAAGAAATGTAAAATACATATAAATTTAAAAATGTGTAGGGCTTATTTATTCACCAGTGCATAAAACTCAAAACCAAATATCTGAATATTACCAGTTTTTGAAAAGTTTGCTGATTTGGATTTCTGCCCCCTCTAAAACATAGAAATAGAAAATCAATTAAGTGCATGTAGAAACAAATAAGAATCATATTACAGTATAATCCACAATAATTCCACATTATTCAAACAATACTAATCATTCAACTTTAGATAATACAGTACATAATTTTTTTGCATCATAATATACAGTATATACCTATATTTAATTGTTTATTCTGATAGTATTTTCATTACATTTCAAACAAATTGAAGATGACACACACGCATTCATGCAATTCTTCTTCATTAAAACATTTTCGATGTTTTGGCCATGACAGTATCCAAAAATATTCCATACAAACCATTTTTAGAGAGTTATAGACGTTCGCCTATTCACGTGAGCAAAATCGGTGTACCATCAAAGTTAGAAATATTCAAAGTAAATAAAAATTATTTCTTTATGGAAACACAAAAACAAACCAAATGCATCATGGGCATCTTTATAAGAGAGAACCGTTTGTTTTCGTCCTCCGGGTGATTAGGTTTGTTTAACAAGCATATTATGCATCGATTGTAAAAAAAAAAAAAACAACTTCAGAAATATTTGTGAACAAAATGTAAACATGTTTCTTTTTAATTTGCTTAAACATTAAAACTTTTATTTGTAGCGATGTCAAATTCTTAATACAATCATACCCACCTAGATGTAGGGTTGAATTTTATATGAGGCGAAATGACGCGGTACAATTTTATGTCGAGTTTTTTTCGTAAAGAAATTTTGTACATAATGTTTACATTGAAATATAGATAATTAAGCGGTAAAGCTACTGCAATATCTACTATGTTATGCGTACTTAGCATAACCATCGATTAAGTGTACTCAACATTTTACATAAATTTTATGTCCAAAAAACCTTGTATCAGTGGTAACAACGTTATTGTTGACAAGCCAATCGTGTTAAATCGTTCGTGTAACGTGGGTGATCGTTCGTGTAACGTGCGGGATCGTGCGTGTATCAGGAAAATTGGTTTGCGTTTTTTACCGTGCGTGTTCGTGCGTGATCGTGCGGTTTTTTCGTTTTGTAACTTTTTTTACGGAATGCCAGGATTTATTCTTAAAACAAAGACTAGTCGTTTTTGTAAAACTATGTGAATTTAAAACTTTTTATTATATAAAAATATTGACAGTTGTTAACATTCCTTCTCTCTTTTGTCCTTAAATACATTTTTTTTTATTTCTATAGCTCATTCAATCCTTTGTTCGGTCGAGTTAGTTTTGCTTGATTTTAAAAGCGACACGTTGAATGAAAGCGGCTAAGCTTACCAATTCCCCGTTTTAACTAAACGATTATTCCCAACGTTTTTCTTTCAAATTAAAATACGATACGCATTATTATCTAGTAGATTGTATACAAATTTCTTTGAAATAAAATTTATTTAGACGCTTTAAAATTTAGAATAAATAGATATAAATCAATTATTTACTGTACCTTATGAAAATATTGGATGTGAAAAATCGAAATTATATGGAACAAGGTAACAAATTTACCTGTATCACGCATAATTAAATCGTACGTAAGAGAATTAAATTACATAAACAGTCAACTCGTATGTAAATAATTTCGTGTAGTTTATGCATTATCTTCATTTCAATTACACGTAATTTTCTTTAACTTATGATTGAAGTTAATATTTGTTATGGAGACAAAATATTAATTTGTGTGTGAATCCTTTATATTTGTGTATGGATGTGTAAAAGTGTTAACTCGTAAAATACAAAACAGTGCATCACTAAAGTTACATGCCGCTTTTCAATAACACACAAACATAAAGCAATACAAATTAAAGTAATACGTTTCCTTAATTCTAATCTTAAAAATTAATTTTAATTTTGCGTGTTTTATGGTGTAGAATCGTTCGGTTGCGTGTTTTATCGTTTTTGTTCGTGTATCGTGAAGATTCAATAAGTTAGTGATCGTCCGTGTATCGTGCGTGATCGTTCGTGTATCGTGCGTGATCGTTCGTGTATCAGAATCGTGCGTGTCGTTTGTCAACAATAACGTTGCTACCACTGTATACTACATGTACAACTATAAAAAATCATATCTTAGTTTTTAAAGGAATTGCACAACCGATAACATCGCATTTTCGCCTTTTGCTACCGCATTTTGGTTTACTCGCGATCGTTTGATGTCGCATATTTGCAATTTAGGCAGTGATCCCTTCAGAACTCTATACAATTTGTTTAAAAAATCATTTCAGAATATCTTAAGTTTGACGTTAATGGTTAATGTAAAGCAACACGTTTAAAGGTCCATAACAATCTCTTTAATTTATCTTGTTTTAAAGGCACAACTGTGCTTTGTAGCCATCAAGATAATACAAAAGGCTATTTATATGGTTCTTCCAATGATACATACGCAGTTAATGACACCACAAAACAATCTTAGATCACTTTAACAAAATATTGGCGTTGGTCAATTTGTGATAATTGTTTGAAATCAAATGATCAAACGATATTCAAAACGTTTCCAATTGCAAAATCATGTCGGTCCCATTTGTTCTAATGTAATACAGCCTTTTTAGTGCGTAATGAAATACGTACATGTATATGGGATTTGTTTAGGAGTGGCGTGTCCAATTATAATATTTCTGTTAGTGTTATGTATAAAATGAATTGTTATTTTTTTTCAGACTTTGTCACAGGCAGTTCTTTTGACGATTTATTAAGTTGACACTCAGAACTACTACTTGTATTTTTTTATATTACATTTCTTTAGTTAAACAATTGACAACCGATAGGTTATGTCTTCCTATTTACATTTTATTGTATGAATTAATTTTCAATTTTTTTACAATGTTTTGATTTAAAAAGCGTGACGTGCCCGTTTTGTACATTGAAACACGGTATGCTGAATAAAATATCATTTCAAACACATACTATGCAACAGTTACATATCATCGCTCATATTATCCAATTCAAATTAATTTGACACAAATAAAATTATCTTGCTTTTCATCAAACAAGAATGGGAACATATTAGGATAGCTGAGATCCGTCTTTTTGACACAAAAAGGTTGAACACAAATATGACGTAGGTTTCATTCATTTAAATTGTTTTACGAATGTCATTGCACTCCGGATCCGTTTATTGGCCCAAAAATGTGTCTTTCTTCCAATGCATATTTATGATCATCAGGACTTTTAAACATACTGCTGAAAAAGCGATTATTGTATACAAATTGTTTACATTCCATCACTTCAGTTCTCAAAGCCGATTTGAAATACCTCGCACAGTATTCATATGCTAATTGTTTGACTTTTGAGTCATCACTGTGCAAAGATTCTATCTTTAAAAAAAAAAAACACTCAGCGCAGCGATTTTGTTTCCTGTTATTGAAAAGATCATCTCTGTAGTGAACAATTCAATGCATGCCTTTGCTCTGCCATTTCGTTTCGTTTCAGTTTATGATCCCATTGGTATCCATTTAAAAAACAAAACATTTTAAGAATATATTGGCAAACAAACAAACAACCTTTCCACACGGTCATTGATATATATGATTACCTTACTTAATGATAATTACTTTCCTAATGCTAGTAATAAATTTGCATAACCTCATCACTCTGAATTGAGAGGTGGCATCTGTTATGTAACGTAAATGAGATTTATCATGTTCTGAAAATTATAACTGTCGTTTACGTATAAAAATTGGAAAGAAAAACCAAACGGAAAGTGTTAGTTATTTACAAAACCCATCATAAATTAATTTGATACTACTCGAATGATACATGATATAGTTTTTGCTCCTTCAAAATTAGCTTATGTTCATAATAGCGAGCATGTAAAAGGAGTTATACGAAGCGAGCCCTACCGGCAAGGCTTGTGTGAACAGAAAACTCAAACCAGTTGCACATTCGTTTAACAGATTTTTAATTTTATTATTTTTTTTTTTTGGGGGGGGGGGGTCAGTTATTCAAACCAGTAGTGCCCTGCTTTTATCGGACCAACAGTTCCCTGTACATATGGTTTCTCATTTCACGCTCTCACGAGAACAAGCAAGATAAAAATAATTAAAGACAATGTACATGCATTGTAAATATACCGCTGACACAACGCAATTCCATTACATAAGACTATCGGAGTTATCGTCCTTTATCCTCCGTACACTTTATAATACAATCGAGTGACATTACTGTGGATTTCTTGCACATTGATCCTACAGAATTTTTGGGCGTCAGTAAATTTCGACACACAATGCAATTCCAAGCAGACCCACAATGCAATTCCAAGCATTGCAAATGGCGTTCTCACGTTCTTGCGAGAATCAAAAGTAAAACTTTTGAGAAGCAGATAAAATATGCAATTTGCAGAACATCATGCTTTTTCAGTAAATAAAACAGTATACTTCGCGTAGGTTTATTTTCAGGGGATTTTTTAAAGACTAAGACGACATTTTACCGACGTGAACTTGACGTCACAATAAGGGGAAATTACTCTAACTTTGGTTATTTTAAATCTGCTGTAATTCTCTCAAAATCTTGTAAAGCTAGTGAATGAGGACATAGGAAACAGTTGTAACTTGCACTCATTTGGATGAATGCTCACATTTATTTTATTCACTATATTTACGGTAATTTCCAGGAACGTATTTGTAGCATCATTTTTCAGAAGGGGTTGGGTGGGTGGCAACCTCATCCAAAAAATCTTCACAAGCAAAAACAAAAAAAAGGATAAATTTCAACATCATAAAAATTATAATCAGGGGGTGGTGGGTGGGGTGGGGATAGGGGTGTCTAGTATACCTTTAGCTCTTTAGCTGTTCAATGGTTTCTTTATTTTTACTTCCATTTATTACATGCACCCAAGGGGGCGGGGGCAACTCCATGATCATTTAATAATAATTATATGATAAGCAATTTTTTTAAGCGTAAAAATAAAAAAAAATATTTCTTTTAAAAAGTGGAGGGGGACTCAATAATAAGTCGATTTTTATGTGTAAATTTGAAAAAAAAGATGAAAAATAATTTTTAAATATATGGGGGATTTCTATGATAAGACAATCTTTATATGTAATTTAAGAAGTAAATGTTTTGCTATTTTTTTTTATTGATCTATTATAATTCATTATTTGATCACATTCTGCGCTCACCCCAACGGTCGCGCCGTAAAACATACACTGTATCATGGAATACATGTACATGGTTAATAAAAGTGTTAATAGCGTACAAGACAAAAAATATAACTCTGTCATTTTTTATTGCCATTTACAATGCTCAAATTGTTTAAGACATTTTAGAAGTCAAACAAGACGTTTATTTATGATGTGGCCAGTATACGCATCTACGTACATGTATAAGAAATCTATAAGCATTTTAAATTTGATTTGGAATTATTAGGGGGACAAATTTTGATTTACAACTCATTTTTAAATATAAATGTGAATTGCTTTGAGTTTGTATTTGATGATTCAGAGTAAAATTTCAAAGTCGGAGATATTTTTCAAACAAAGTTTTAAATGTACAATATTTTACCTGATACAGCTGATTTACAGGTATTCATATTCTAATTGTTTATTTTTTATCAACTGCTTGCTTTTAATCCCTTAAGGTAACTCCGTACCTATAAAATTATGGGTTCAAAGTTAAAAACTTAACTTTTTTTTAACTTATTGGACTTGAATTTCATCAAAAAATAAATAAAATATATGTGTATCCATACTATTTAAGATGTAAGGTAATAAAAACCAAAGGCTGAAATTATCATCTGAAAATCACACTTATTGGTTTAAAAATTATATATAAGTGGTTGGATACTTGTTTTGTCTATTTAAATTTTATTGCTTACTATGCCAGAAAACTAAAATTAATTTAAAAAAAAGAAAAAATTGTTTACATTAGAAAAAGTATAGCATTTAGATATATTACTTAGAGAAAAGTAGAAAAGAGTTATTTCCCTTTGTCATTATTGAATAATGTCGAATATAAGGATGAAAAACGCTTATTAAATATCTCCAAGTAAACAATGATTTGAGTTTTTGATGTGCACCTATGATAACATAGAAATTACAAATCTACTTGCAAGAATTTCAATGAATTCATGGTTTATGTAAAATGTATGACGTCACAGGAGGGTGGATTTACTTTAATCAAAGAAAAACTGTATTAAGAATACAGTCCTGGTTCATTTTCGTAATCACATTTTTACTAGATCAAAAACTGTTTAATTAGTTGTCACACAAAATCAAACCACTCAATGATCATACTAAAATCGGGTTAAGACTCTGAAACGACATGTTGCTAAGACATACAATAATATGTCAAATAAGAAATAGAATCTGATTAATTGATTTCAAGGTTTTTTTCACTTGCTGTGAATCCACCATGCCTGTCATTTTTTATTGCCATTTACAATGCTCAAATTGTTTAAGACATTTTAGAAGTCAAACAAGACGTTTATTTATGACGTGGCCAGTATACGCATCTACGTATAAGAAATCTATAAGCATTTTAAATTTGATTTGGAATTATTAGGGGGACAAATTTTGATTTACAACTCATTTTTAAATATAAATGTGAATTGCTTTGAGTTTGTATTTGATGTTTCAGAGTAAAATTTCAAAGTCGGAGATATTTTTCAAACAAAGTTTTAAATGTACAATATTTTACATGATACAGCTGATTTACAGGTATTCATATTTTAATTGTTTATTTTTTATCAACTGCTTGCTTTTAATCCCTTAATCAAAGAAAAACTGTATTAAGAATACAGCCCTGGTTCATTTTCGTAATCATATTTTTACTAGATCAAAAACTGTTTAATTAGTTGTCACACAAAATCATACCACTCAATGATCATACTAAAATCGGGTTAAGACTCTGAAACGACATGTTGCTAAGACATACAATAATATGTCAAATAAGAAATAGAATCTGATTAATTGATTTCAAGGTTTTTTTCACTTGCTGTGAATCCACCATGCCTACAATACCACTACCAGTTATACCTGTTTTTTGTTCGTATCATCTGATGAGTATATTGAAAACTCAGGTGATGAATAAATTTAAAATCCTGATTTTAAAAACCCCGTAGAGACGTATCATGACTTTGACATTAGTTTTTCTTTCAGTGCCAAGATGTCGTAGGAATATTTTCCTGTCAACTGGTTATCAATTAGTTTGTTTTTAATCTTAAATAGTATATAAGTCATTTTATTAACATTTGGAATATATTTGTTACATTAAAAGTTTAGACTTTATCAAGTTAAACTTATCTATAACAGTCTAGACTGTTATAGATAAGTTTAACTTGATAAAGTCTAGCTTTTAATGTAACATATGTATTGTCCCAGGCAATGGTTTTGTTTTTGTGTGTTTTTTTTAGCCTTTTACTAATTTTGCTAATACGTTATACGCTTTTTATTAAATCTTAAAATTCCTTTTGTGATCTTGGCTCATAAATCTAATATAGTTTAATATTTCTCTGAGGTGAAAAGAAGCGACTTATTTGAGAGAGTAAAGAATGTTCACCTAATGACTGATAAAGCTCTGAGTTACACATGAACAAATAGAACGTATTCAAGCCATAAAAAACTAAAACCCTTTAAGAGAAATCACCGTACCATATTTTGTTAAGATTAATTTTGTTCTCCATGTCAACGTCTAATGCAGAGCAGAGATCAAAGAACTATAGGCATGATTTAAATGAAAAAAAAATAGAAAAATGTCACTAGACTAACTCAGGTGACCAACACATCACTTTACATGCTGATTTGATTGAGTAAATAACAAAGGTATTGAATATGATAAACAGACATTAATTTAACTTAATCAGTTTGATTGATATATATTTCGTTTAAAGATGTACAAAAATGTTATGAATTGATTTCTTAATAATTTTAAAAGAATAAGTAAGCTTACGTAATTTCAAGCTGGAATGTATAGTTTTAAGCGATCACATATTAATAGATGATACCCTTTCAAGCGCGGGAATAAAAACTATTTCACATTCATATTATACTATGCTTAATATGGTAAACCAGAATTATTTGTTCACTGTTGTATGTGCTGTGTGTATGTATGTATTGAAAATAATACGGAATAAAAGATATGCCTTATTATATCGTAAGCTATACCATAGAAAGTTTTTCATGGATAAAATGTTGCAGAAGTAACCTCCTGTCCGCAGTATTGCTGAAGGTAAAAAAAACTCTTTAATCCTAAATTCTTAAACAATATCAACTTTTTATACTGCCATAACGTATACAGAACTTGTTTTATTAGGATTCTTCATATTTTGAAGCCTCCTTCATTTTGTCATTGTGTTATCGTTTGAGTTTCCCCGGTTTGTTTCTGCATGTCTAACAATCTAAACAAATCGAAGCTTGACCAACAGCATCGCGTCGAGATTGAGAGATTAGATGGCAAAAAAAATAATTTTTCCACTTACGATCAACTCATCATCCAGATCAGTTAAGACTGCAAAAATATGTATCTTAAAACTAATAATTTGGAATGCATAAGAAATATCATTATTGACTAGATTTGAATATGTTTTCTGTTTCATTGACACGCATCATAGTGTTTAAAAGTAGATTTACATCTTACTTAAAAGAATATTGAATATAATCTGTAGCGCTTCCTACGACTCGATGATTCCTCGAAAAGAGTTCTTGGTAGTATGGATGAGATGACAGTTTAATAATGTTAGGTGCCTAATGAATCTTCAGTTTGAACCTGATTGAAAAAAAAATCTCACATATTTGTATAAGCACAATGAACTTATTTACTTAGATATATAAAAGAGGTGAGTGGAATTAAATGCTAATTACATATACAAAAATGATTTGAAATTGTTTGGATAAACGCAATGACACATAGTATTTAAGTACAAAATAAACAGTCCACTATTACCTCTGTTTGGTAGCATAATTGTGCACACACGAGAACCAATACTTTTTTTTTTTTTAAATTGTTGCATTCGAATATGATATTGATCACATACTGAAATGCATTTGATTTCTCTGTTGAAGCTGGCATTTCGCTGGCAAAATCAGTTCGTTGTTAGAAAAGGTAGCTAAGTTGCGAAATTCGTAATTCTTATCTCTTTCTACATGCATGCCCTCATTTCTAAACAGATAACAAATTTGACATTTTAACGCGTTCCTTATAAACATTACGGTTAGTTTCCTTTTCATATTCAATAATGTTAAAGCTCTTCACTTGGTTTCTCTTTTCAGTCCCTCTCTCGTGTTTGGCGTTCATTCCTGACAACACAGAAAAACTTACTTCAGCGATCGGTGAATTGACAGAGAGAATTGCCAATTTGGAGGAGAGATTGTCTACACAAGAACTTATTAACATAAATCTGGAGTCACGGCTAAAAGTGCAAGCGAAAAAGAATCGAGAACACGAAGACGTCATTAAAGAATTATCTTCTCGAACGTGCATAACGTCAAAACAGGCTGCTTTCAAAAGACAACAAGATGCAAAGTTGCATAAAAACAGTTTTAACAGTAAGTCAAATATTGACAGGAAAAAAACTGATAGCGGATCTTCGGTTGTAAAAACTTTTGAAAAGTCAACAGTATCTGAAAAGGACGTAAATGAGCAGTTTGTAATTATTAAACATGGCTTACATGGTGCAAACAGATCAATGAAAGATGTCCAAAACATTGACTGCGGTAAGGATAGTAACGCTAGCATGTAAAAGAGGGAAAATTTTAATATACTGTAGCTTCCATTCTTAATTGTTGCTGCTGTTGTTGTTAATGTTGCTCTTATTTCGTTCTTTGTATTGGTGTTTTGCTCTTTACTGTGAAAAGGGTTTTAGAATAAGAGAATGTTGAAATGCATCGTTGCGTTTTGATTTTGGTTTTTTAAGATCTGTATAATTCGTCACATTGTGAAATCAAAGTAATCATTTCTTTCTCTTGTTTGCTTAGATAGAGTCGCTTTCTATTCGTACCTTTCAAACACTGACATGCACCCAAAACCAAATCAGACGATAGTGTTCGATCACGTGGTCACAAACACTGGCGGGAAATTCAATTTCAAAACAGGTATCTTCACCTGTCCTATACAAGGTGTTTATGCATTCTCGTGGACAGTGTACTGCAGTAATGGCGGCTATTTGATTTCCGAACTGGTGGTCAATTCACGGAGCGTAGGAGACATGCTCTGTAGCGGACAAGGGGACGACAATATCCGCCATACTTCAAGTGTAGCCGTGGTGGAACTTAATGAGGGTGACAGGGTGTATGTCCGCTTACATCCCATAGCTGTATTGAACGGTGTTCTATGGAGCGGCCCTACTTACCTTTCTTCGTTCAGTGGCTGGACAATATTCTAGTGTACGCTTGAAGAATAAATAATCTTAGGCTTGGTTGACGATATATGCTAGTTATTAGGATAAGTATTTATTATTTGTTTCTTTATTAATATCAAGAGGCGCGGAAATGAGGGTTACTGATCAATTGATTCAATATTCGTGAAATCAAAGTAATATATTAAGGTCTTATGGTGTAATTTTGTTTACCTAAATGATTTTCCCCATTTAAATGGATAATATAAATCTGAAGCTATCTTGCTAAACATCAGGGTTTTATTTAAATGATAAAATGTATATTATACATGAATGTTTGTAAAAAATAATGATAATTACACATCGTGTGTTACAAAGTTACTCATAACAGTTCAAAGTTTAGTAAAACACACAAAAATGATTAAATCATGATAAATCATAATCTAATTTTTTTTTTGACAAACCTGCAATTGGAAATACCTGAATTAATTTTATCAGTTGAAAGCGAAGCCTTTATGCAGGCATGCTGCCAAACATGTGCACTTTAATGCTGCTGTTTTAATATTCCCAATGGGTTGTTAAACCGTTTAAAAATAATTTGCATATTTATTTATTTCAAATAAAAAATTTTGTTTGATATAGAGTTTTTTTATCAAGCTTTCAATGAATAACAGTCAACTAAGTCTCTTTTTTCAAAGATTATTTTTACTTCATTTGTCAGACTGACAAGTTTAAATATGTACATACATGACATAAAATGACACAAACTGTACTTATATCCAAACCACCATCTTCATATAGGGAAAATGATTCAACGAATCAAATTCCATTAATCCTAATTGTTATTTCATGTTTGAATTTGTATGTAAAGTTTTCTTTACATTTTCCTTTTTTTCGTTCTAGTACATGTGAATAATCCACTTCCCATTCAACACACGCGCGGTTTTCAAACGATTTAAACTTTCGCATAGCCCATTCTTATTGTCTGCTTTTCAAATACAGGTAGTTTGCAATATTAGCTGACCGACTTTACCTTAAATTGACATTACATTAATAGATACCATCACAATCATGTGCGGATCCAGAAAATGTTTTCGGGGAGGGGGGGGGGGTCTGACGGTTATTTGAGTTTACCGTGGGAGGGGATATTTATGCTAATTCTATAATGTAAATTTAAAGAAATTTAAATCTAACACAGGGTGAAGCTCTGCCATTCAATCAACTGAATGATAACTGAATAGTCTGGAAAGGTGACCGAATGACACAAATATGCCATTCAGTCATATTTCAGTCACCTTTCAATTGACTGAATGGCAGAGATTCATCCTGTGATTTTGCAAGGTGTCTACCCACCCCCCTCCCCTTACTCTAGATCCGAGCATGACCATTCATTTACTTCAGAGATCTCTAACCTGCAGAAACATTAACATGAAATCAGACATTTTTAAAGTAAGACGCCAGACACAAAGTTAAAATAAATCAAGCAGGGTGTGTTACATGTATGACTGAAGTATTGTCAAACTTATACCAGGCATTTATGGCATGACGGATCAATCATATGCTAAATAATAAATGTATATTGAAAACATTAGCCTTTATCATAGAAATAATTTGTCCAATTCAATGTATTTCAATGAAATTGTGTATTAACTAGTCGTTAATAATCAATCTAAAATATATTAAGGTAGACTTCTAGATTATGAATATACGATAAAAAAAAATTCCAGCGACATGAGAGAGGTAGAAAACATGAATTATAACATATAGAGGGGTGAGTCTGAACCCTCAAACCAATTTTTTAAAAAAATGTGTTGAATATACGTAAAATTAAAATTAGGCCTCGACCCCCCCCCCCCCCCCCCCCCCCCCCCCTTGAAACGCATGAAACACTTCATACAACTGTTTTAAAATAAAATCATTAAAATCCAACGAAATCCCAGATATGCGATATTAAATATCAAACCAACGAATAAACACGAACATTTAAAAAACTCGAAACCGAACGATCCGCTCCAGTATTGGATCCCATCACCTGACTGTGTCGAGTGTCTAAAAATAGATTGTAAACAAAACTATGTCAATATCACGAGTTGGTGACCGAAATCCCGGCGTCCAAGATCAATAGAACCGAACCGATTGTGGCGTAACATATCTTGTGACTCTGGTTCTTTGAATAAAACACCTGTGTTTTTGCTGTATGTCTGTCTGTCAGTATCGGATATTAGCCAGGTAAGTATAAGATTTGCTGTAGCTGGACTTTTTTTATATTCGTGGGTCTATTTGTACATGTATGTATACACACAAGTTCAATTATTGGCCGGGTCACTGTTTAAAACTATTTAACTGAGGTTGTGTTTTATTTTGTAATTTGTGATCATTAATGAAATAGTTAATCAATTGATGTTACATTCATTACTTTTTTTTTATTTTAAACTTTTTCTAACCACCTTTATTGTTTCTTGATCTATCACATTCAACTGTTAATACATGTTGTTATAAGACAGAATTGAACATTACTTCAGACTGTTAGCATTATTTTAATTATTGAGCAGAAAAATGTATTATTATATAGTTTATACAACGAAGTAACAAACCATTCGGGTATTTGGCTATATTACAAGGGATTACGTGTTCAAAATGTGAAGCAATGATATTTCATTTATTCCAAAAGTAAACATTTTCATTTAATAGGACATGTGCACTTATGGGTCCAAATAAAAGTGAAAAAAAATGAAAATTCCAATTAAGCATTATGTTATATTTATTAATATTCAGACTATAAGAATCAACAAGTTTTAGCGCTGAATGTAGTGTATAAAATAGCACGAAGCTTTAAAACATAGTACGAGTCAGCCGACATTTGTGATTCTATAAAGTAAATCGAGGACGGGCATTCAATTCAAAGTCATTGTTTACTGTCAGACTAATCGTGTACAAACTTAGGGAAAAGATAAAAGACGCATTATACATTTAGAAAACTCCTGTGAAAAAAAGTTTGCACAACATTAGGCAGGTACCCAGAATAAGAAAACACGTATAAAAAATTTCGAGGACTTTCCTATAATAAGTGGCAGCTTTTACGTGCGTGACCCATGTTTGAACCCACTTATGGAATAAATTATTTCAAATAGTAACGTGGGTTCTGCCTACATAAAAATTGCACTGAAAAGGGGCTCGTTTTCTACAGCTTAAGTGGACTTGCTTTAGAGTCAACATGCATGTAAACTCTCTCTCTCTCCCCCTCTCTCTCTCTCTCTCTCATTAAAACGCGTTTTAATCATATCATTCAAAGTTTGTATGTCTGCATTTTAATAGAATGTCTACTGAAAAAGAAACACTACAACGGCGTAGCCAGCCGGTACCAGGGGGACAACAAGCCCCACCAGCCCAGCCCCCATCGGGCTTCACACCTAACCCACAGGGCGCTAATCCAAACGGGCACCTGCAACCACCATTACACGGGGCTAACCTTCCATCACAACCACAGAACCTACCACAAGGTGGCTATCAACAACAGCCGCAATATATATACCCACAAGTACCACAATACGTTTTGCCCCAGAACCCTTCGTTGTCACAGCAACCACCTACGGGTTACATTCGTTACAATCTTAACCACCCAGTTATGTTTTGTCCGACGCCAGCTCCAAAGAAATCCATTTTAGAGGCTTATCTGCTACTGATTGTGCTGGGCTTATTCGGAGGACACCATTTCTACCTTAGACGCCCTGTATGGGGTATTTTGTACTTTTTCTCCTTCGGATTACTTGGCGCAGGATGGCTGATTGATATTTTTAGACTTCCGGTTTTGGTATCACGATGTAATAACGACGCTTCACAACAAAACCCAAACCTAGCTATGAAAAAGCATTTAGATGACGCATATGTGCTCTGGTTTCCAGGCGGTTTTCTAGGTAGGTTTTATTTTAGTCAATAGTGCAAAAGCAAAATGCAAAGTCAGGACTATAGATTTGTTTTTCTTTGAAGGGCAATATCATTTTAAATGGATAAAATATAAATAATTGAAATACATAATAAAAAATATTCAATAATCTTATAAGAGTGGACGACTGCGCGTTTTATATACAAGCATAGTAGATGGAAAGATAGTATTTATAATTCATTTGATTTATTTTTTTTTTTCAATAAAGTAATGTGATAACAGTGTTAAACAACCTACTTTTTCTATTAAGGTCTTCATCATTTCTACTTGAATAACATTGGCCTCGGAGTTCTATATTTGTTCACTTTCGGACTCTTCGGTGTTGGTTGGTTAATTGATGCCTGTCTGATGCCATACCATGTTAAAAAAGCCAACTCAAACATTCCAGATTGCATTGAGAAAAGTGCAGCCGCAACTTGCATCCTAGCTGTTTCTCCTGCGGGACTTCTCGGGGCTCATCATTACTATTTAAATAGAATCGGGTTCGGGCTTCTGTATACTTTCTCTTTCGGTATTTTCGGTGTTGGTTACATTGTTGATTGGTGTCGTTTCCCAATCTTGCTCAAGCGCTATAACAGAAGTAAAGAAATTGGTCACACTTCTCACAAACACCTTGATGACGCCTATCTCCTCTGGTTTCCACTTGGATTTCTCGGGTTTCATCACTTCTACCTAAACAGACCTGTTTGGGGGCTTCTGTACATGTTTACCTTCGGTTTGCTCGGCATCGGGTGGCTGATTGATTTATGCCGGATGTGGAAGTTGGTAGAAAATTGTAACAAAGAAATCGATGAAAGAGTGCATCTTACCCGAAATAATCGGAGTGTAGCTAATCCCAATTATATTCCAGGACAGTATTATGGCAACGTGCCGACAACAACTGGTAAGAAAATACATGTGAATGTTAAAAATTATAAACCACCTCATATACATGTATAAAACCCATTTTCAGTGCTGCTAAAATATGATAATACACTTAATCCAAATTATTTCTTCGTGAATGTAAAGATTTCTTTTTGTATTCTGTGTTTTACATATTTGAATGGCTTCCTTATCTTAAATCTAGTTGGAGGTCACGTGTCGGTCAGCTACGGTCAGTTTGGTCCCTGTCCACCGGGATATTCCAACCCAAATCCGGAGATTTATCCAACCCAACAAAACGGTGAGTTGACAAAAACAATAGGTAAATGAAAACAAAATCACTGTAAAAATAAAAATATTTTAAGAAAATTACGAGCATCGAAATGAAGTCGTCACTAATAGACATTGGCTTTAAGTATCTAAAACTCACTTAATCGGAAAGATTAAGTGAAATTATCGAAATAAAAAAAATATGTTAATTATGTCTTTAAGACAAAGTGCTATGCATGATTTAGGTTCATCCTAATAAGTAACTTATATATGTTGTAACTTTCAAGGTTATGTAAAACTGAAAAGGTACATAAACTATATCTTGTAGACAATATTTAGCAAAAACTTTATCTATTTGAGCTGATATTCTACCAATACATAGACATGTAAGAGTATCTTTTTCAGTTTATAAGTAAATCTTTCAACAGTGGATAAAAAGGCGAATACATGTTAATGTACATATGATTCCCGCTAAACTAAGAACGTTTATAGTCCTTTATTTCATTCAATTCTCTAAACACGTCATATTATTCTTTAATCTTCTTTGAAAAGAAGAACAGAAACAAAGGGAAAATACTCTCACTTTGATTAATATATTTTTAAAGAGCACATTGTAATATCACAATATTAAATATACTATTCTTTTTTTAACAGGATATGGTTCAGTTCCTGGAATGAATGACCAACCCCCTCCATACGAGGCCGCGTCTATTCCTACCAAAGGTCACTAGTTCAAAGGTCAAGGTCGCGATATAATTGCCTGTATGCAATCGACGTCACTAGCGTCCAAAGTTTGTTTTGGAATTTGTTACAGATGTATTTGATATTTCTAGGATTAACAAAGTGTCTGAACTTTCTAGTGTGGAAACTTTGTATAATGCATACATCAGCTTTTCTAGCTATATCCGATGTTGAAACTCATTTTATCATCATTTAAAATTATGATTGACGGACCTGTTGTATAATAGCATGGCTTGTTCAATTTGCTACAAATATGTCTGAGCTAGAAGATAAATATAGCATAGACTTACTTTAAAGAGAAACCTGTTTTAGAATAAATTGATGTTTTAAAATAGTTTTAATGCAAATATTTTTTATAAATTAAAGTAAAGTTTTTTTAGTACAATAACGATTATATAGCCTATCTGTATGTTACATGTACGTTTCGCTTGAGCAATAAAAGTGGTTTATTGTGTTTGATTTACATACTTGTTAATGTCCTTTTAATATAGGCCTGATATATCTCTACAGCTATAAAGCTATGGATAATTATGCAAATGTCATAGTTTCCTAAAGAAGAGATAATTTCCTTAAATTTTGATAAAGTGAATTTTATTAACCATGGTATTTTAGTCTTACTGCTGCCGAATTTACAGAAACCCCTTATTTTCACCGGTGACAGTTAATTACTCGAAGTTTTATTATACCGAACAACAAATGATGATACAACATATAATAAATTATTGATTTTTTTTCTCTTTTTTGCTTGTCGAGATTTCTGATACAACTAGCACCCCCCTCCCAACCCTTTCAATTTTCGTCTGTATCAACGCAATATGCTTTGGTATAATAGAAATAAAGCGGGTGTGTACAGGGATTATTTCTATAATCAATTTTTCATTAAAAAAAATAATTATAAAACTTAATATTCAAATTCAGTCATCAATTTCAACATTTTTTATTTTGTGAAAACACGATTGAAACAACGAAAGTTATGTAATATAAAATTTCGTTATATTCAAGCATTTAAGCTCACCTGAGCTGATATCCGGCCAGAAAAGCTTAAACTTGTGTGGAGGCATCCTCAGGTAGTGTAGATTCAAGTTTGTTCAAATCATGGTCCCCTGGGGTTGTTTGGGGCCACAATGGGGGGATCAGGTTTTACAATGTAATAATTATATAGGAATATATAGAGAAAATCTTTAAAAATCTACTTCTCAAAAACTAATAGGCCAGGAAAGCCCAAATTTGAATGGAAGGAATGTCAGGTAGTGTAGGTTCAAGTTTGTTCAAATATTTGTCCCCAGGGGTAGGGCGGGGCCACAATGGGGTAATAGATTCTTACATAGGAATATATTGAGCAAATCTTTAAAAATCCTCTTCTCTAAAAATATAAGGCCAGGAAAGCTCAAATTTGAATGGAAGCATCCTCATATAAAATAGATTTTAGTTTGTTTAAGTATGGTCCCCAGGGGTAGGGTGAGGCTACAGTGGGGGCAAAATATTACAAAGGAATATATAGAGCAAAGTTTTAAAAATCTTTTAAAACTATTTGGCCAGAAAAACGTAAACTTGTGTGAAGGCATCCTCAGGTAGTGTAATTCAAGTTTGCAAAATCATAGTGCCTGGGGGTAGGGTGGGGCGGGATGGCGGGATGAATGATTACAAAGGAATATATAGAGAATATCTTTATAAATACTCTGGGAAAGTTTTCAGTCCAAAAAGCAGTAACTTGTGTGAAAGCACAGGTTGTGCAGATTAACGTTTGATGAAACCATGATTCCCTCGAGAAAAGTGGGGCCACAAAATTGGGGGGGGGGGGGGGTATAAAGGAATGGAGAGAAATACAGGTACAGGTAATAGGCTTGGTAAAATAGGCTTGGTATTTCCCAACAAAAAAAATATGTGGATAAAAATTGACAGATTTTAAATTGTTTTAGCAAGGTCTACTGTACTAAGTTGTCAAGATATTTTGATTTTGATACTGTTATGTTAATTTGATCAGAATTAAGGCAATTGTTGCTCCGGTGAGCGATGTGGCCCCTGGGCCTCTTGTTCTTATTTATATTTTGTCAACGTTAAAGGTTTTACAAATAATGGGGTTTTTTTTTTACTTGAAAGGCTAATAATATTTACTTTTAACGACAAGGAAGCAAACGATATGTTCAATATATATTTTTCCGTTATCTGTTATCTCACAAACTTTGACCATGAAGCAATGTTATGGTTTACACTGTTCATATATGCATCATGCTGATAAAAACTACTATTAGTGTGTAGTCATTTTGATGATATGTTCAAAGGAAGTGTTCCCTACAAATACATAGATAACGAAGCATGCTTACAGGAGGTGTCCTATGTTTGAAAGAAGTGATCCCTACAAATACATAGATAATGAAGCAACTAGATACATGCAGTATCACTTTGTTACAAAAATAGATCTTTAACCCGATATTTTAAAAAATGCTTGGAATCATTACTGACTAATAAAAATCATATGGTACTGGATAACTGCCAGGGTTATTTTCGCCCCGTGTTATTTCGCTTTTCTACACTTGCCAATAGTTTTGCCCAGTCTTGAATTCATCAAGCAGTTGGTGTTAAAAGAAAAAGAATAGGACACATTGGAATTCGCCAAGTCGAAAATTCGCCCAGTGACAACGAGGTCGAAAATAAAACGGGGGCGAATATTTCCCTGTATACAGTAATACATTCATAAGTACATGTAATCACGATATCAGTTTGGTTTAACACTATTTCATTTGATGTAAGGACTGATCCGCGAGTCATTATTCTTAGTAACGTCTTTTGTAAAACTGTACCGCATAATTTTGCCAAAGATGGCAGTTTTGTAGTAGCATAAGATGTTGCTTCCTGAAAAACAAAAGCGGTTATAAAATCTTTAAAAAAATAGTATATTAGATAACATATTTTGATTTTTTGAAAAATGCATATTCAGATTGGCGCGTAATAACTATCCACCATTTTGTAAATGGTGCCTGTTTAGGAGGGTAACTGTTGAAATCGACACCCCGAGAAAACCATTGTCAACCACATCATGTCAAAAATAGGTGTGTTGACATTAGTAGAGCATGAACTAGTTTTATATCTGATACATGTGGGTATATCTATCTATTGTTAACAATGATCGTTGATAAAAACAAAATCATCACTCCTAACAAGGAAGTTACAAATGCAGTATAAAGGAGGATAGCTGTTAAACCAATTACCACAAATATTATAATTCCTCTCTAACATGTGATATTTTTTGTCATTAACTATTGAATAGGAAAGAAAAAAATCCAAATAATTTGTAGTTCAACTGTTCTCAATAATACTTTTGCAGAGCTCTTCTTCATAAAGAGATAAATATAGTCTAAAAATGACCATGGTCTTAAAGCCCCCTTAAGAAATGTTTATTACAGTTGCGTGTGAGTCCATTTTGACCCTTTTAACGTTTTAATATTAACCTTTTTTTCAAGCTGAATATTTCTCTTGATCCCTTTTTAATGGCAGAGACGGTGATTTGTTTATTTTTTTCTCTTAACTGATTGCAGCTTATTCAATAACTGTGTAAGTTAAAGTATTTTACTACTTTCGTTGTGTTCTGCGAATGAAAGAATTTTTAAAAAGAAAATATATGAGAGTTTAAAATTCAAAATAACTTTTTATAAATTATATCCCTTCTTTTTCATTTCACTACATTTGGCTACGCTTCATATTTTACTTTATCATCTGCATGACAATTAAACTATCAGTGTCTAAAAATATAATGTTATTCAATTGTCTTTATCACGGGAATTTGATCGGGGAATATTGTACAGAATCCGGCGTCCAGGCGAATTGTGACGTCACGCAGGTGATTTGAATAAAACACCTGTGTATTTATGTTTGTATTTTTGTCAGTGTCAGACTTCAGCCACGTAAGTAAAACTTGATGAAGCTTGACAATTTTAAGTTAATTTTTTGTAGTAGTTTCTAAATATTCAATTATTAATTTTATTATCATATCATATATTTGTTTATATATTGTTTTGAATGTGTATCTATGTTGATCAAATATATACCAATAATGCCGAGTCTGTCTGTATACTGTTTGTATTTTTTAATTTGCATCTTGAAGGAACCTAGTTTACAATAAACTAATTTCAATAAATTTTCATATAAAATTAGAACTCCTTTGCCTTTCGTGTAATAATTGTTATGTAGGTGACGTGCAATAATTTCTACAAGAATTAGCGTACTCTTAATGTGAAAATTTTAATATGATTGGTTTAAATGGTGGAACATCTGAATTTCTTGTTTAAAAAATCCGTATCAATTAAATTCTTGAAGAAATGTGTTTATAGTTCGAGAAATAAAATTTATGCGGTAAATTATTTTCTCATGGGATAAATACTTCGTCTCGTAAAATATATAATTTAAGGAAGATATCTCATTCATAAGGTGAACCATGATAAAAACAAAAGTGGTAATCATAATCTTAAAGCAAATGAGTTTGTTGGAAAAAAAACGTAAAATAGGAGTTGCAAAAATGCCATTTCTGCAATACACATGTAACATAATTATTTAGCTCAATTTTGATGCTTAGTATTTTTGGCATTTAAATGTTCTTAGAATGAACACAGAAATAGAAACTCAACAACAATGCACCCATCCGGGATCTGACGGTAAACAAGCCACAACAGACCAGTTCCCGCCAGGATTTCCAGTCAATCCGCAATGTGCTAATCCGAACGGGCACCTGTCGCCGCCATTACATGGGGCTCACCTTCCGGCGCAGCCACGTAGTCTTCCACAATATGGCTACCAGCAACAGCAACTGCAATATGGATACCCACAATATGTCTCGCCAACAAATTCGCCAGACTCCCAAAAACTTTTGTGGGAATACGAGGGGAACAGCCACAATCACGCGGCTATGTGTCCAGAGCCAACGTCACGGATACGTGTCTCTCTCATTGAGGCTTACTTATTGATGATTATCCTGGGCATTTTTGGAGCACACCATTTTTACCTTAAGCGCCCACGATGGGGACTTCTCTACCTTTTCACTTTTGGCTTGCTCGGCGCTGGATGGCTCATTGACATATTTAGACTTCCGGTCTTGGTTGCTCGATTTAATAACGAAGCTTCTCACCCAGATCCAAGCCTTGCCAAGAAAAAGCGTTTGGATGATGTTTATGTGTTGTGGTTTCCAGGTGGTCTTATAGGTAGGTTACATTATACTGTAACGGTGGAAAGCAGTACATGAATTATGAAATATTTAACTATAGTTGATAGAATATTAAAACTACACATAAAACTGATACATTTACTCTGGTAAAGCTCCTTATCTTTCAATTTATTTTTCACCAGGGCTTCATCATTTCTACCTGAATAACACCAGGCTCGGAATTTTCTATCTCTGCACATTCGGAATTTTCGGTATTGGTTGGTTAATCGATGCGTTTCTAATGCCATACCATGTACAAATCGCCAACTCTGATAGCCAGGATTCCACTGAAAAAAGATTTACAACGACCTGCATCCTAGCTATTTCTCCTACGGGACTCCTCGGAGCTCATCATTACTATTTGAACCGATTTGGTTTTGGGCTTCTCTATACTTTCACTTTCGGGATTTTTGGCGTAGGATACATCGCGGATTGGTTTCGTTTTCCAGTTTTACTAAAGCGCTCTAACAAAGGCAGGACAATGCTCCACAGTACCCACAAACACCTCGATGACGCTTACCTTCTCTGGTTTCCACTCGGATTCCTCGGGTTTCATCATTTCTACTTAAACAGGCGTGGCTGGGGACTACTGTACATGTATACTTTCGGTTTCCTTGGCATTGGGTGGCTCGTCGATCTTTGCCGGATGCGGACGTTGGTAGAAAATTGTAATAGAGACATTGACGAACGAGTGCATCTTACCGGAAATAATATAGGTATACCTAACCCGAGCTTTAACATTGGGCAGTATTACGGTAACTTGCCAATAAGGACAGAAAAACATGCTTGTAAATAAATTCTATCTAAATTACATGTCATTTAAAATTATGTATTGGAATAAAAAGCTAAAATACGCTATAGAATCGGTAAGATAAGTTCAAAGGGGGGTTTAGAGGTGGGCTTTTGTTTTCTTAATCAACAGTATTTAGCCTCATCGACCTAATTATTTTTCGTTTATTGTCAGTCGGGGGTCACGTGCCGCTCAACTACGGACAGACGGGTCCCTCTCCACCGGGATACTCCAACCCACATCCGGGTATTTATCAAACACAGCAGAACGGTGAGTTTGAATTACAAATTGACAACAGGGTACCAGAAACAGATTATAATTTTGTTTCACTGAATCAGATCATTGAAGTTAATATCAAAAAGATATTCAAACCCCAGAACAACGTAGAGAATTTAAGTAAGGTACATGTGGGAAGTCTGTTAATTTCACCTAGATATACACGGCGGATTTAAAATCTTTTTTTAAAAAGGCATTTACCGAAATTTTACCTCGGCAAACACAAATATATATATATATATATATATATATATAGCAGAACCCCCCTCCCCGGCTCTTGGAATTTTCATTTAGCTACATGTATATAGGTCTGTGCATGTACAGGTACTGATAATGCACATAATAGTAAAATTGAGATGGTAATTAGTGATCATCTCATTTGCGTTATCACGAATTAACACCGCCATATAAGTACTTGGTTTTAATGAACGCGTTTTATTTAGCTTCTACAATGTAAATCAATTTTCATCTTTAAACGTACATATCTTTTCTACGTGGTAACTTAAATACCTTTGATTTTTTAACAGGATATGGTTCTGTTCCTGGAATGAATGACCAACCCCCTCCATACGAGGCCGCGTCAGTTCCTACCAAAGGTCACTAGTTCAAAGGTTAAGGTCATGGTGATTTGATCGTTATACATCCAAACGTTACAGTTGTCAGTGATACATTTAAAGTACAAGTTAATTGTAAATTATGAAAGTAAATGTTATCTTATCAGTATGTTATCTTTGTTAACCAAATGTTTTATTACACTGTTTTATGCATTATTATGTAAAGCACGCAATTGAAGCTGAATAATAAAAGAGTATTAACTCCTGCGTTTTATACGTGAAACTTTCAAGACTATATTTAAAATTACTGACAAGAAAAACATAAAAGGTCCACTAGATTTAGGAAGTGTATTTTATAATTTTTCGTATTCCGTCAATTTACACCACTGTCTTTAGTTTTTACTTATTAAGATTTCACTTGATGTAAACAAAATTAAATCAAGCTTGGTTTTTATTTTGATGTTCTTTTAAGATACGAAACTTTTGGTTTGTTAAAACTTTGAAGGTTAAAATAGCTACTGATAATTCATGAGTAAAATACAATTATCTGAAAATTGTGTCCTAGGGTCCTTAATGCTAGCTGCTGATCTGTAGCTCTACAGTTGTACCGTAGAGCTATAGTATATTGTAAACTCGGTTTAATATATTTTATTATCATATGGGCCTAACTTCAAAAGAAAAGTTAAATGATTACAAATTCAAACGCGGTTTTTTTATTTGATTAGTTATACAACAAAACGATGTATTTCTGTTTGGTATTTATTTTTGAATGATCCCTCTGGGAAGTTAATATCACGTGATGCAATTCTGAATCATTCTTGCAAAGATAGCTTTTGAAATCTATTTCAACAAGAAATATGAAAAAGGCAAAACCTTTGACATAACCCTTGCACTATCATCCTATCAACTCACTTGTAACATTTGCGTTCCTGTCCCTATAAACACAATGATTTTAATTTTGCTAAAAAATTTCATACTTTCAATATCTAAAATGGAGAGCAGACTTATCGAGTTAAAATTTCATCATAATAGGTAGTATTCTTTGAAGATAAATATGAATTTACATGAACAATGATACGCAATAAGCATTATAAATAATAGTCAACGACAGAACCGCCTTGAATTACACTTTCCTATGAACAGTGTGATGTTCCCAAAAAATAAGCGGTTCAAATTACAGATTTACCATCTGGTATATTCTTATATACTTTAAGAAAGGATAAGGATAAAGAGCTTATTGCAAAGAGGGAATTTGGGTCATTTTGAATAGTTCTTGTTTGATTTGCTTCAGGGCGAGACAAAACCAGTCGTGATGAAATTTGTTACTGCGGTATTAAGAATAAGAATTATCACCACTCCTCTTGACTGTTGTAATGGAAATTATACGTGCATTTGAATATCATATAAAGATTATATCATCATTTTTTGAGCAGAATTTGTCGTAACTTACATCGACAAATTCTTATGTTTCTGAGATTTGTTAGCCAAAGTGCTTTGGGTTGATTGTTGACCCTTCATTTATCATTAGTTATTAGGTGGATACCTAAACCTTTGAACTATATGCAGGCAAATTCTTCGTCAGAGGTCATTAGGCAATATTACTCCAAAATGTTTTAGCCAAATATTTTGCAAATGGAAATAATTAACATCCTCAAGCTAATTTATGATGTGTTATATTTTCCCTATTATTCATGTTTTATCGTTTTAGCTAACACTTGTGCTTTAGGTATAGCTGTCCCTGGGTTGCACTAGTACACTATTGCACATGGTAATCAAGTTTTTGATACATCTATATGCTCTTTCAATTAATTAGATACGCTTGTATCATATTCCATATCAATATAAGTTTTTGAATATCAAAAGAAATGCTAATTCAGCGTGATATAGGCCATCATCATTACTTTGGTCTTTGGTTTTTTTTTCAGTCAAATTGTCCAGCGCCAGGCTATTTAAACAAGTACACCTTTAAAATGATGACCAAAAATACTGAAAACGGACCTAGTGAGTTTTTTTTTTTATTTTTTAGTTCACGTTTGTGAAATCATTTTTAGGTATGCAAATGTTTTGATGAACAAAATTATTGCAAATATAATAATTCTGTTTCAGTAATATCCACGGATGAAAATAAAAGCGATCCAAACGTTCCAATAGACACTTGAAGTTATGGATAAAAAAAATTCAACAAATATTTCCTACAAGAAAAATTATAAGAGAACAAGAAAATGAAGCATGTGAAATAAATATTGACTAGTTTTTATTAATTAGCATAATTTTGAGTCTGTATACATTTATGGAAGATGCAATAAAAAAAAACCTATAGATATGTTGTAGTTTTCATGAATATCTAATAGTATAGGCGGCATGTTTTCTTGTGTATGAGATGTGTAATATTGCCTGTATATTAGTAATAATTCACCTCATATATTGGTTGTTAAATAACTTAGAGACGTTGCTTTTGCTGAGTACATACACCTATATTTACACCTAACGAGCATGATTCCTTCTACGGAAACTTATGCTATTTCATAACTCTTTAGAAACTGACAGGACCGAGATGTTCACGCCACGTTTAAGGATTGGTCGAAACCTACAGCAACCTAAGAAAAATCACTGTCTGCACGAAATAATCATGATCATGTCAGACTCAAATTCTCATAGGAGATGATGTGGCTGTTTCTTTTAGAGAACGTACTGATACACAATAACAGTCATTTAGTAAATTCAACTAACTTTTAAGATAATTTTACTTACTTTTTACAATCAATTTATTAGTTTGTTAAAAGAAAGATGTAAATACAAACAATTAAATGCTTTCTTAGATGATTTATACGGGTTATAAAGATAGCGATAATTTCAGAATTACTTCTTTTTTTGCAAAGTTTCCATCACATATCCCGCAAGAATTACCCCCAAAAAAGCTAACATTTTATTGGTTGACTCTATCCTAGTTTATTTTTTTCTGTCGACTGTACTCATTGGACTCCATTAAAAAGTCAAACCTCTGAAAGTCTGAAATTTATTCAAGACAGAAGTATAATACTAAAGATCTTAATACCTTTTAAAAAAAACTTCTATGACGTCACCCATTGTATTTAGCCAACGTTTATTTTCACTATTCAATCAACAGTTGTTGGATATATAAATATCCAACTGATGGGCAGTTGGATATTTTTAATATCCAACCGCCCATCAGTTTGATATTTAAATATCCAACAGTGCATAAAACAAAAATGACAAAGTTTTGAAACATAAATCCAAATTCAAAACACAGAATTTTGTCATCCATAAATGTTTATCCGATAAACCACGAATGAAATCTCAGCATAAATATCTCCTTTTCTTGATTTCGATAGATTTGGGATCACACATAAATCACTTCCATAAACACTTTTAGACTTGAACCATATATATCACTCCTTTTCCTAAGTTTTAACAATATACGGAATATTGTCGCACTATGAGTCTTCATAAGACTCCTATTAAATTTTTTAAACAAATCATTGTCTGTTAATTTACGTCAAATTTCTGATTTGTTCTTTCTCCATGCAAGTCTAAAATATCATTCAAACGGTACCCGTGTCTTCCTTGGTAATGTAGACCTCTATATACATGGAATGTACCTTGAGTTAAAAATTCATCTAAATTTAAGTCTGCTCAGTACAGCGGAATGGTTTACTATTACATGCGCACCTGTTCACTCGTCCATGAATAAAAGTTGTGTTTGGTTAGGATATCATGTATGGTACTATTGGAATCATAAATGGGCTAGATGCTTTGTATTACAGCACAGTTGGATATATGAATGGGTCAATGCTTCTTTGAGGTTCAATTGGGGAAATTTTTTAAGTAAGATAAATAACTCGATAGTGTTGAATAATTTAGAGAAAACATCCCCTCCTCGGGCCTTCGGCCCTCGGAGGGAATGTTTTCTCTAAACTATTCAACGCTATCTCGTTATTTATCCATTACTTAAATGTCTTGACGTTTGTTAGCTGATATGCTGTAATTTTAAACAATTTTCATGATTTACAAAAGTTGTGTATTGAATAACAGATCGGTGAATTTTTTTTTTATTTCATTTCATTTAAGATATACTTAAGCTCTGCGAGACAAAGTGAAAGATACATTAATATTTACCTGTTAATTTAAGATTTATTCTTCAGATATAGCGGGTCATGATAAAGTACGAGTTATTCGAGTTTTTGTACGTTATTTGATGAGCCGAAATTTGAGATGATGTTGTTAGGTATATGGAATAGATAAAATGATAAAGCTAGCTATCAGAATTTAATTACGTCCAATGAATTGTGTGGAAAATATTGGTTGATACTACTTAATTATACCTTTTCCATTGAGATTTTAAAAATTATTCTTCTTGCAGATGCATTTTATTGATTTGCAATGTATCAACATGAGAAATACATTATCACAAGTTATTGAATCATGGCATCTTTAATATTTAGTATCTACTAAAGGTGAAACATATCTTGTACTTGTTGGTAATTATCCTTAAATAGAAGGTTTAAGTTCTTTAAAAAAAAATTGGTTGATCATAGTCAATACTTAAAAGCAATTTCTGATTGACATGACAATGCATTATTATTTCTTTAAAAGGCATTATAATGGAGCTTGTAAACATACTACATTTGGCTGTGTATTCTATTTAACGCTTTTGGCGGAATGCGTCCGCTAAATCAAGTACATCGCCAAATGCCATGCATATTAGTATAAGAATAGTCACATTCACGAATACGCTAATTCAAATCTAAGCCAACTTGTTCAAAAACTAATTTCCGCCAAATATCGTAGACGCCAAATAGAATACGTTTACAGTAATCTATGAGCGTTGTTTGTATTGAGACTGCATACAGTACTTACACTAGTATGTACAATGCGTTTGTGGATACTACACGGTACTAATAAGTGTAATGATACGTGCGTATTCCACGTACATGTTTTGACGCTGTTTTTATAAAATTGTCTTGCATGCTATAGACTTTATGATATAATATTGGTTCGTCTGACATTTGATTTCATTTTGACTGTATATCAACATGGTGATATCAATAAACCATTGAGATAAATTGAATTTATTTGAACATATTGTATGAAATAAAGGACCAGAAACAAGTGTTATCCTCCTTAGATGTAACGGCAAGTTGTGGAATTTAAATAACAAATGATGGATATTCATGTACAGAGTTTTGACAAACCATCAAAAATTTGATTTTTAGGTACAGTCATGTCTACCAGTTTTTTGTACGTTTTAGAGAAAATAAATAATTTTGTAATAATTTTCCCAGGTCATAGAAATCTGTATAATCAAAATTAATCAAAGATTATAATTAAATCACTAAAGTATTGCCAAAAAAGTATGAACTGAAATAGATTGTTAAAATGTATGAATAATTTCCAATATTAAGCATTTTTTTAGAGACAAGTATTTCAAATATGTACCTATAATATTCGATTAAGTGGTTCTCTTCAAATAATTATACTTTTGAAGGTTGAAATCTATTTCTATATATAAAATATTTACCCTCTATTTATTTTTTTCTTATGTCTGCATTGGAAATCTGTGACGTTAAGAATTCAATAGACCAATCCACACATAATAAAAGATATGTCCCTTGGCCGTGATCTTTGGGGAAAACCCCATAGGTTTCTGACGGAAGCTTTTGTAGTTTAGAGGTTTGTAACTATGCCAGTTGACAATAAAATCCCGTTAAAGTTGTGTGTTTTGATTGCCCAAGGATGGGGCATCTCACACATTGAAGGAATAATCAAAATTCCAGGGGATTTTATCACAGAGCGCCCAAATATTTGGTAGCAAAGAAAGTGGGTTTTTTTGTGTCTTTTAACCTTTGGGTTGACCCCGCAAAGGGGAGCAACTTTTGCAAAGTGTGGACTGGACTAGTACTGCAACTCGTTAAACCTGATTGCGGCTTATGAACACAATTAAACATCCAAAGGCGTTCGGAATCGATTTATTGTACGATTAAATGAAACGTTCAAACGTACACAACCAATTTGATATAACTGTTTCTATTAAGAAAGAGGATTTTATATTCGTGTCATTTTTTTTCAGTGCAAAATGAAAAATGAACGCAATACAATAGGGTCTGCAAGTCTCGTTTGCTTTCACTTTCGTTTTCCAACTTCCGAGTGCATCAGCGTTCGTAGTAACATTCCTGTGTAAAGTTGTATTGTTTTGCAATCGGTTGAACGCATCGCATTGGCGGAAATCAGACATGCAGTTTGCTTAGATTCCCAACTGATTTTAGGGAAAGATAGAAATGGATAGATAGGTGCAGGTAAGTCATAAACAATAAATATAAAACGCATCATTGTTTTTATATTCAGTGTTATTTAGAGGTCAAGAAATAAAAATATGCATTAAAACAATTTTTGTCAAATTGTGAGTGTATTTAAAGAAATTTAAGACGAAGATGTTTAAGCCAAACGTTTCTATTGACTTAGCATTTGATTTGCATACTTTTATATGGCAATGTTGAGATAAAAAAACCCTTCCCACAATTTCCCACCAATGCAGTAATGCCATGTTATTCTGGCCTGTTTTACTTTCTCCTCAAAAAAACCCCCAGATCTAGTTTTCAATATCACATCATTAAAAAAAATATTGATGGTTTAATTCACAAACAACTGAATTGTTATTGACAACATTCTGCAACAGAAAATAGACCGATCAGAAAAACTTACACTTGTTTAATATCAAACCACTAAATACTGATATGTTTCTAATTACAATCAATTATAAATGAAAAATTAAAATGTATGCGAGGATCAACTAAAAATATGTTTGTATCAAAATGACCGAGTCTTATGAATTGCATATTACAGTGTTCGTCTTAAAGAATCAGATAGCGAGTCTCCGAGAAGATATTGAAATTATGCAAATACGAACATCCAAAATGCCAATCAAAGATATAATAAATGACACTGAGAAGGTAAGTTACATAAATGGAGTCAAGGACATTTAAAATTTTAAATGCTTCATTTTGTAGAATTATAATTGTTAAACTTAAATGCATGTGCATAATAAAATACTTGTTACATTAGAAAAAAGAAAATAAATAAAAAATGACAGTGCATCCTAAATTGTGCTTGTTGTATATAAGTAAGTACATTTTAATGTGGCTTTGACACTGACAAGAAAAATGTAACAATTAAATAATGAAATGTATAAACTTTAACATATAAAGAAGTGGCCTTTAGCATATAATATGAAATGTACACAACATAATGTATTGGATACAGGTGGTCAGGACATAAAGTTAGTTCCTCATATCAACACTGACAATGACCTATAAAATAAACGACTTAATCCGTTTGTTTATGTTGCTCTACACCTTATTCCCAGCTGATGTGTTTCAAATTCTTGTCAGTATGCTTTACAAAATGGCACCGTATAACTATTACTCTGGTTGGGCTGTGACTTGTTTTTCCATTGAGGACCAATTGTTGATAACGTTAATGAAGCTGCAGCTTAATTATCGTGACTTGGACATGTCGGTACGATTCGCAACAACCATGGCCACTGTTTTGAATATCACAAACACTTATGTTTCAGTCTTGCATGAAATCTTCTTTGACGGCATTATTAAGGAAAAAGGTATTCCATGTCAGATAGAGTGCAAATGATCGATGCCAAAGTCCTTTGAAGAGTTCGCGTCAGTTCAAATAGCTATTGACGCTACTGAGATTATTCAAGATGTGCCATCTACATGAACTCGCAGTCCCTGTCTTACATTAGTTATAAGAGCAGACATACAGTCAAGGCAGTCACATGTGTTTCTCCCAACGATGCACTTTTGTTCTCATCTGACTTGTACCCTGGTTCAACTTCAGATGCAGCCATCGTTGATCACTATGGAGTGTTGCAGCAGTTAAAGCAGGAGATCTCATATGAGCCGATAAGGGTTTCAACATCTACGACAATCTTCCTTCTGGTGTCTCTTTCAATATTCCACCATTTCTTTCACGAAGAGCACACTTCACCAAGGAGGAGGCAGCATTATGCTACAAGATAGGAAAAGCCAGGATTCATGTCGAGAGAGAAACTGAGCGCATCAAAAACTATGAAATTCTTAATCACATTCCAGCTCAGTATCGACACATGTTTTTTTAAAATATTTCAGTTATGCTGTTGTCTCGTAAACATTCAGGCACCACTTCTTAAGGAAATTTGAGATAAATACGAAATTTAAATAATTATGGTATTAAAGATATTAGCAATGTTTCAACTTGAAAAGTAGTATTGTTCTTTTATTACAAATGTAAAGGAAAACACAATTCAATTTATTAATACTTAAGAATGTCAATCATATGATCTTATTGATGAGTGTATATATAGATTATATATCTATCTATCTATCTATCTATCTATCTATCTATCTATCTATCTATCTATCTTATATATATATATATATATATATATATATATATATATATATATATATATATATATATATATATTTATATATATATACTTAAATAAATAAAACAGAATGCGACAGTCCAAATTAAATAAATTGTTTACTGTTAGCGCTTTCAGCCATGTCGGCTCTTCAGACAGTTATACAAAATTAAAAACGTTGTTTGTAACGTTGTCAATGACGTCGTGTTTTTAAAGTTTTTAAAAACACGACGTCATTGACAACGTTACAAACAACGTTTTTAATTTTGTTTAACTGTCTGAAGAGCCGACATGGCTGAAAGCGCTAACAGTAAACAATTTATTTAATTTGGACTGTCGCATTCTGTTTTATTTATTTAAGTATTTTTTGCTGTACCAAGGCTTTATTTATCTACATATATATATATATATATATATATATATATATATATATATATATATATATATATATATATATATATATATATATAAATGTAATTTTAGTCAAAGATAAAGAAGTTTATCTAATTAAAAATTTTAATATTTGTCTTACATGTATTACTTTCATAGTGACTTTAGTGTAGTTGATGTAATTCATTACTTCTTAATTCAATAACAAAAAATCTTTGACGGAGGAGCACGCCTTCATTATGGTCTTGTCCTTAGCTGTAAAAGGGCACCTGACCTCTATGATAGCCGGTAGAGTTGCTAGTTGGTTGTTCTGCAGAAGATGGACAATATCAGTTTTGTGATAATGTCCCTGGAGAAAGCCATCAGGTGATGCACCCAAAACACCTGATTTGTGAAGCCAAATACCTTGTGTATACCAAGTACACAAGTAGTAATATGTAAATAAATGTAATGAAAAATAAAGCTAAACACCCTAAACAAAGTAATAATACAAACATCTGTAATTTGACTTCGAATAGTGATAATATTGACATAAAAACAATGCTAATTGCAGAAATAAAACATTCTCATTTCATGTTTAGTCTCTTAAGACAATCACAACCATCACATCAAATATAAAACAAAAGTGGTTCCCATCTTATGATAGAGCACAATAACAGAAAAATTACCTGTCATCAAAACAGTGACTGCACCAGCTTTACAATATTCCTCAACACCCACTTTCTCATGCGTGATACCCCACTGAATAGGAGCTCTTCTTTCCAAATTATAGGCACTTAAGATTCGTTTCTTAAGGGACTCTGTCAATCTACAAAAGAACAATCAAATCTTACAATTCGCCGTTTCAAAATCAGTCATACATTTACATTTCAAAGTCAAATTGTATAATGCTACAATGCTATAGAAATAAAATAACAAACATTATACCTAATCATACGTGTGTACAGTATTAATGTAATAAAATTACAATGTATTTAAAAAATATATTTTGTTGACATTTTAAAATAGTTTTGGGAGTGTTGGGGTGTTAAATACCTCTTTCGTCTAATCGCTCCAATAATTTGTCCAAAGTTAGACGCAGTAAATCGAAGCTTCCTTACAGCTGCCAACAAAGAGTTTTCTCTCTGACCAGTTGACGCAAATGATGCCTCCATTATCTTCTCTGGAAAGAGAATAAGATGTTTTCGAAGTCATGTTCTACTGTCTTCAGCATTAGTGTACCCCTCACTCATCAGTAAGTACTCAATTAAAGGTACTGGACTTTCCTCAGATTTTGGCTCCTCAGAAAGAATCCAATGTAAAGCTACAATGTATTTTGTTTTAAATATTTTAGTATTGATGAAAGCAGTGGTGAATACTATTTTACATATTGATTTTTTTTCTTCAATTTTTTAATTTGGACACCTGGATTTTAGAATAATAATCAGATACATGACATATACCAAGTTACTTCAAAGTTATACATTATCAAGATAAACAAATTCAAAACAAAACCAGCAAACTGCAACATCAACAATAACATATAATTTGACACTGAAAAAAAATAAATAAAAGTAATCTCCAAGGCACAGATTGGCAACCTGTGAAGCGCCCCAACTGTCCCAGCTGATGATACAAAAATTATCTGTCTACTTTTTTCAGTGCTCTGAACAATTTAGCATTAAAAATATATTTTTTTATATATAATGGTAATTAACTTTGTTAACGCTCTCTTTCTCTCTCTCTCTTTCTCTCGCTCGCTCGCTCGCTAGCTAGCAGTTTATCTATAAATACATACTTGTCCTCTTGTTGCTTTGGTGGATACAGGTCATACATAGTAACAGTAGATTTCAGTGGCGCTGACTTTGGATGCTTTGAACAGCCAACTACATTTAATGTCGGTTTTGCTCACTCTTTTATAACTGTAAATGAAAATATAAACTTTTCTCTATCAAGATAAATATGATTAACATGAATGGTACACATCATTCTTATGTATATTGAATGGTTTGTAAAATAATTTCATTTCTTTTTCAAAATGACAACGAATTTTAAAATTAAAACATATTTTCAACTTTCACTGTACCTACATTCAATCCATTGTCATAATATTAAAGAAACATGTTAACTTAAAAGAAAGAAAAATAACGGAGTGATTTTTTTTTAAAGTAAGTAAACATACCCAAACAAATGTGCTGTAGCAATATGATGGCACTTCTATTGTTCCATTGGGCACTGGCAGGGTGCAGTTTTAACCACTCCTATATCTTCATTATCCAAAAATATCTACAATTCTAAATGAAAATGAATGCTTGTAATGTGTCTCTGTATATATTTTGCAACATTTTTTATTGATTATTTGTTAAAATGATTATATTAAAGTTTTTAAAGCATAATAATGCACCTCAAGGGCCTTTGTGAATAAACATATTCAACATGCGCAGATACAGTTTTTTTTTCCAAGGGGGGGGGGGGATATCCGACAATTTAGCTTGACAGAGGAGTCTGAGGCATATTTATTATGTAAATTTGAATTTGCAGGTGGGGTCTAGACATCCCCTTCCCTCATCTGGATCCTCGCATAATCATTCATGAGAAACCAGTATTACCTCACAACCCTCACCTCATTTCCCGTCGCTTTTTCGAGAGCACACCTACGCCAACCCACACGTCTTTATAAAATGCCTTGGCTAAAAAAGTGTAGAATGTTGACATGGCATTACCTGTACTTTGTACGACGTATCCCTCATAGAGGCATGCACACATGCATTAATAACGCACAGTTCGTCAACAACAAATCGTAGAACTCTCCCGCTCTCCACCGCAGCCTCGCTCTTCCTTGTCAACTTGGTATGGCCATCAACGTAAATCACCCAATACAAAACCGAAAGCACCGTTCTCGACCATGTACCCGGAAGTTGTCTTTCACGCGAATTCTCGCTAGTCACGTGACGAGACCTACAGACCCTATTATCATTTTGGAAAAAAAGATGTGCCGTTATTGCCGAGATCAAAGAGATGCCGCAGACATTATTCTCCAATGTTTCAGAATAACCTCCGCTGTCTCGAAATTTTGTTTAGAAATATAAAAGCCCCAGCTTCGCCTCGGCTTTTATATTTCGAAACGGCATGTTTCGACCTCAGAGGTTATTCTTCAACATTTACGAAAATTCGTACTTTATTTCTTAACCAATTTATTTTATGTAAATCAAACGCTGATAGCAATATTTTTTAAACAACCGCCCTTACCCATGACGTATTAAAACTATTTATTAAGTAGGTAAAGCATATTATGACTATCATAACTTTATTTAATGATTTTATATTTGCTTGATCAAATTGGTTCATATGGTACAGTACAGACATATTCGCATATTCAATACAAATACAATTTCAACGTGATTACACATAAAACCAGTAAATCATAGTTGTTTCATTTACATTGCATAGTTTACTTTTCATTAACATTTGAGACTGTTCCTTAAAAATAAATAATATTTTTCCCCAATAATCAGTGACACAATATTATGTCAACAGAACAACACAACTATGGCCAAACAAATATCATTTTTCTAGTTTATTTATCATTATTACTCATTTAAATAGAGCATACAAGGTATGTAGATGTAAACTGACAAGCAAAGATGCAAATGCCTAACAATTTGAAATGATTCGACCAGAAATATTTTATTTTTTATAATAAAGAAATTATTATAATAACTATTGTTTGAAATAAAACAGTAATGAATTATAATCATTACCTTATACATGTTTACAGTCTATGCATCTATATTGCATGCTATGTTCTTTTTAAACGTTTCTGATCAAACGCAAAACAATCAATGTTATCAATCAAAGTAATTATAAAGCTATATACTTATTATATTATTTTTGCTTTAAAGACGATTCTTATAATAATCATAGTTGCTAAATTATAAATGCTAGTCCATATGATACTACTCTCTCTCTCTCTCTCTCTCTCTCTCTCTCTCTCTCTCTCTCTCTCTCTCTCTCTCTATATATATATATATATATATATATATATATATATACACACACACACATACACACACAAAACGAATAATAACATATGAATAATATCAGGAAAATATCAATCCATAATATAATCTTACGTTGCAAAAAAGGCAAAACATCAATGAATTGTATCATTTCATTCGATACGACGAATACAGAAATTACAAACATCAGTTTACAAGAGACTTTATACAATTTGTGACACAATATAAACATAACATTAAGAGTTATTGATGAAAACTTTTTTATTGTATTGCAAAATAACTCTAGAACTCAATATCTTGACCAAATGATCTTTGGCATGAATTGATTCATAACTATTTTTATTACACATTAATTGACATCAAGTTTTAATCTCTATAATTTTATAATCTTAGTTTGTCCGCAAAACAGTTGTTTTCTATTTCACTGAAACAAATACAAAACAATTCATATAAAATAACTGAAATCCGATATTGATCTCTGTTTTGTGGAATCATATTTCAAAAAAGATTCTCTATCAATCCATCGAATAAAATGTTGATGTGTCGAGAAACCTTAAAAGACCAACTATAAGTTATATGGTTATTGTGCTGTCCCTTCTTACAATGTAAATCAAAGGAAGCTACCGCGTAAGAAAGAGTCTAAATCTATGCTGTCTATATCCGGTGATATAATTACTTCTTTTTCTTATTGATCTTCTTCTTCTTCTTCTTCTTCTTCTTCTTCTTCTTCGTCTTCTATCGCCAGTTTTGCAGTTCGGAGGCTTGTTTTCTCTAAATTCCTTTTTTCAAGAAGTTTTTGCAAACATGTAAAAATTTCGTCGCTTAGATTATCATCAGCTCCCGCTTTTATCAAGACCTTGACTATGTCAAAATGCCCCCTATCCAGGGCTATTGTTAGCGGCGTTTTTCCATATTTGTTGTTGAGATTGACATCAACATTAGCTTTAATCAACTCTTCAACAACTTGAGTATGCCCAAAGGCACATGCAGCTGTAAGCGGTGTATGATTTTCATAGCTAAAATTAATAAATATCCCTGTTTTTATTAACTCTTTCACCACAACCAAAGATCCCCAGTGGCATGCCATTAATAAAATATCACCCTTTTTCTTTTTGTCAATTACAATTGACGCTTCCCTTATAAGTTTTTCAGCTATTTCTAATCTTCCTCCACAAAATGCAGCAACTAGTGGTGTTTGTTCAGCATCGCTTAGATTGATATCAGCCCCTTCTTTTATCAACTCCTCAACTATACTCAAATGTCCTTGAACACATGACGCTGTGAGTGGTGTATTTTGTCCGTCACTTTTATTGACATGAGCACCTGCTTTGATTAATTCTTTAACTATACTCAAAAACCCCAAATAACATGCATTTATAAAGAAGTTTTGTTTTTTATGAATATTTTTTAAATCAGCACCTGCTTGTATCAACTTTTTTATGACAAAGAAGAGTTCATATTCTGTAGAAAACTCATTTAAAGCCACACGACAAAATTTTTCAAGTAATTGATTGAGATTTGTTTTGCTTAAATCTATAACTGCTCCTGCAGTAATCAAGGCTTTAATTACATCCAAATGATTGTTTTTATATGCAGCTAATACCGGTGAATGTTCTTTATCTTTAAGATTAATACCGGCTCCCTCTTTTAATAAAACTTCGACAACACTCAAATCTCCTTTGATACATGCGACAGTAAGCGGTGTATTCTGTCCGTCGCTCTGATTGACATCAGCTCCAGCTTTGATCAATTCTTTAATGACATTAATAATTTTCAGAGAACAAGCAGCAGTCAATGGTGTCAAAAACCCATCGCTTTGATTGACAATTGATCCCGCGCTTATCAATTCTTTAACAACACAAACGTGGCCACCTTTGATGGCAGCTGTTAGCGGAGTTTGCTTTCCATAGCTTTGATTGACATTCGTCCCAGCTCTTATGAAAGCTTTAACAATATCGAGATATCCCTTTACACATACCGTTGGTAGTGCATATTTAATTTTATCGCTCAGAATGTCATTTGCTCCTGCTTTCAACAATTCATTAACTACACTCCAGTGATCGTGATCCCATGCTGTTGCCAAAGGCGTATTGTTCTCACTATCACTTTGGTTGACATCTGACCCAGCTTCTATTAACACTTTAACGTATCTTAGTTTTCCTTTCTTACATGCAGTGATAAGAAGTGATGTGAGTTTACAAACGAAATCGGAATCAGGTCCAGCTTTAATCAACTCTTTTATTATACCCGGATGACAATTATCTAATGCACCTGTAAGCGCTGTATCTGATTCAAAGCTTAATTTTACATTAGCTCCCGCTTTAATCAGCTCCTTTACTATTGATACATTATTTGACACACAAGCAACCGTTAGAGGTGCATGAATTTCGCTGTTTGAATTTAAATCAGCTCCTTTTCTTATCAAATATTTTACGATATCTATTTGTCCATGTGTAGAAGCAATTGATAGTGGTGTTCTTTTTTCAACACTAAGGTTGATATTAGCCCCAGCTTTCATCAACACTTTAACTACACTCAATTGTCCATATTTGCATGCATTGTGTAGAGGGCTACAGTATCCACAAATCAAATTTACATCAGCCCCGGTTTTAATGACAAGTTTAACTAAACTTAATTTTTCCCCTTTACACAAAATTGAAAGTGGTGAAATACTTCTATCAATTAAATTGAGTTGTGCCCCCGCTTTTATCAATGCTTTGATGATAGATTTTTTGCTACGTTCACATGCAGCTCTTAGTGGCGTTTTATGTATTTTTTTTTCATTGACATCAGCTCCAGCTTTAATCAACTCATGAACTACACTCAAAGGTCCACTTTTACATGCAACTATTAGTGGTGACTCATTATAATCAATTTGATTGACATTTGCCCCACATTTCAACAAAAAACACACTATATCTAATTTACCGCTTTTACTTGCAGCTGTTATTGGTGCATAGTTAGTATGCTTATTGACATCTGCTCCAGCTTTCACTAGCTCTTGAACCACATTCAAGCTCTTGTTTTCGCAGGCGGCTGCTAGTGGGGTAAACGATTTATGATCCAGATTGACATCAGCACCATTTTTTATTAGTTCGCTAACAATACTCAAGCATCCACTTTTACATGCAGCTATCAGTGGTGTATTACAGCCGTCATCTTTGTTTATATTAGCTCCCATTTTTAACAGTTCCCTCACAATGCTTAGATGCCCTAAATTACTGGCAATAACCAGTGGTACATTTCGCAAACTAATGTTTGTCCACGAGAGTTGTAAAATCTCAGTTTCATTAAAATTTATAGCTTTTTTATTGATGTGTTTTAGTAATATTTTAACGGTGTTTAGATCACCAGAAAAGCAGCCAATACAGAGAAGGCGACAGTGTTCAACAAGCCTTTTTCTTCTGATCATGCTTGTTTCCATGACATCGACACTCGCACTCGTATGTGCAGATCGATGTGCAGTTGTATCATAATTAAATTGAAACATATCATGAGGGTTTCTGTTTATTTTAATAATTTGATCTATCAAAGCCTGAAGAATCTGATGGAGTCCATAAACGATGACTAAATAAATTCCTTTTGGATTACAAAACACGTTCTTAGTAAATCTAAATTGATAACTAGGGGAATCAAACGTATGTAAACATCTTTTTTTGGATTTTAATGTATCTTTAATATCTAGGAGAAACTGGGAATACAATTCTGTGTAAGTTTTTGTCTCAATGAGCTTAGCGAAAGATTTGACAAATGAAGAATGCTTCAAAGCCTCATTTGCAAAAACATTATAGAACTCTCCATGTTCTAAATCTTTATGCAAACGACAAGCAAAAATCTCATAACTTGATTCCTGCAGTTGAATGCACAAATCAATTTCATGTTTTTGATAATAAGTAGCGTTGTTTGAACCACTGTCGATGTTTGTCGTTTTTTCCCCATTCTCACATTTATATGTGCTTTGGCTGGTTTTATCTGAACCTATTTTGATATGATTTGCAACGTAGTCACTACTCATGCATTGCAGGATTACATCTGGGAGCTCTCTACCAAAATGATAAGCAATTATTTCATGCATTGTATCATTTAGGAAAGTTATTCGGCCACTACATTCCTGTGTGTAGGTTCCGTCCATTTCTGTCAATGCTGTTGTAAAATCAACAATATCTGTTGACCTATTGATTTTTAATTTCTTTAAAACTTTGGTTTTCATTTCATTGAATTTTTTTTGTTCAGCATGTTCATCTTCTAGATCTTCTTCGGACCATTGGTTTTGATTGACCATTAACAAAACCAAAGCAGCATATTGAATTTTGTTTTTTGTTTTCATATCGTTTAGCAATCCCAATATGCATGGAAGTGGTAATATGAAAAATTCAGATCCATAAATCAGTAAATCTTTCTCTTTTGTGAACAATGCACAAAGTAACGGAAACATCCTTGATGTGTGGCATCCCTTGTCTGGGGGTAACAGTTCTTTATCTATATTATACAGTGCAAGTAAATCATATTTGTCCTGATCAGTTAACGCGTTTTCGGTACTATGTAGCTGAACAACATTTTCTTTGTTTGTAAAAAAGGTACCTTTCAACATATCATTTTTGAAAACTGTCTCCCGACAGGTCGTCAGAATTTTGGTTTCGGACATTGAAGGCTTCGAAAAGAAATCTGCATATCTTTGTGTCTTTTGAAACTCTGCTTTGTCAAACCCAAACTTTCCTAGAACGTCATCAATTACAAACACTTGTGGGTTGCAAGGATCACAGTACGTTTCTAGCAAACTTATATCGACGATTGGCAAAATTTCATAACCTTTCTCTTTTAGTTTAAGAGCAATGTGATGGGCCGTTGCAGATTTTCCCGAACCCGGGACTCCAACAAACGTCACGAAAGTGTTTTTGTTTACTTTCTCCAGAATCGCTGGAAAGTTGTGTGTTTCTAGAAAAGTTTTGTCAGCTGTTTTCCAAATCGATATTTTTTTTTCATAGACTTCTGAAAAAAAAATTAAATTATCCTTTTTATCATATTTGTTACATTTTTTTACAAGTTTTTCTTATCAAAAACTTGGCAGCTTTAGCTTTTGTAATAATCTTCTTATAGCATGTTTATGAAATTATATCTAAATAAGAAAAAAATAATAAACAACAGACCCTTTATACAATCGTTTTTGAAAATTTAATTCAAAAAGAAAATATATATATGTAGTATCTAACATTGATTTCATTGTAGTTAAAGTGAAAAAAATCGCAGTATTAAATTTGCAAAAGAAGCAATTATTTAATATGTAAGAAATATGATTATTAACTAGTAGTACAAGTTATTGTATAATAATTTTCATGTGTAACACAACTGAAAATTGGGTATATTGCTTTATTATACCTATCCTTTTTTCATATTTGTTCCATTTTTTTAAAAGTTTTCCTATCGAAAACTTGGCAACTTTATTTGTTGTAATTATCTTGTTATAGCGTGTTTATGAATTTATATCTAAATAATAAAAAAACAAAACATGCACAACAGACCCTTTATACAATTGGTATTGAAAATTTTATTAAAAAAGAAAAAATATATATATATATGCATTTAATTTATTGTAGTTAAAGTGAAAAAAATCGCACACAACTGAGAATTTGGTATTATATAAATAGTGCCTGTTTGGAAGGGTAACAGTTGAAATTGACACCCCGAGAAAACCATTGTCAACCGACGCAAAGCGGAGGTTGACAATGGTTTTCGAGGGGTGTCAATTTCAACTGTTATCCTCCCAAACAGGCACTATTTATTTTGTTATACTGAATGTCTTTTTTAAAATTTTTACGAAAATTTTACTGCTTTTATATAGGAATAACGTGAATTCTACAGCGAACCGTACGCGCATAATTTTCGCGCATGTAACATTTTTTAATGTTACCCGTTGCCAAGTGAGTTGCTAACGCTGAGGGTAATAGTAAATAATATTAACTGCGTCTTAACCAATCAGATTTCAGTATTTAACATGAAAGTATAACAAATTGTTTTATTATACATATGTGCATATTATCTTTGTAAAATTACAACGAATAAACATGCTCCTCATGTAACATTAAGTACTTTCCGTGCTATCTGATCCTGATAAATAGTCATCGAAACTATTTATTTGCGGCTTATGATTTCCCTTGTTTTGAAACTCGCCACACCTCTGTTGCAATTCGAGACGCTATGTTAAATTCAAAATTTGAATCGCCGACAAATGGAGTTTTCCCCAGAATAATAAAATATTTAACTGATTATTTGGACGATAGGAAGTTTAATGTCTACTTTGAATGCAACTATTTACTTCGACTTCGCCTCGTGAAATACATGTATTTGCTGTCTCGGATGACAATAAACTTGCTATCGTCCTCAATGCCAGTTAAAAGGTATATTATATTAACAAAGACATGAATCCCTCCAATTTTTTTTTTAATAATTCGAAAGTTACGGTTCTTAAATTAGTTACTATTATAATATTTTAAACACAGAATAAATAAAGACTATTACGCACTTTTAAAAACATATACTTAAGGTATATAAAGTTGTAAGTCGAGGTTATAAACTTTTTACTGTTTCAACTGTTTTATAATTTTCCAGATTATTAGAATTTAAAAAAATCAAGGATTTTCTTCTTCGCTAATAGGAAATGCAAATGAGACTTTACAGTTCATCCTAGAGTAAACAAATCTATATGAAGACCCGACTAATTGACAATAAATATATAATATGACAACCTTGGTGTAAGATAATCAATGTTTATTCGAACAGTACCACAAAAATCATGCTATTTATGTTCGAGAAAAGGTTCTTTTAATAAACTGTATTTTTAAAAAAACCTTACCGTTTACATTCCAAGGAATAACTGACTTTTTCATCGTTTTAACGTCCTCTGTAAGAAATCAGTTTGCTTGTAAATTTTTACCTTTTTTCTTTTCAATTTAATACATTATATTTAATGTCACACTTTTTCTAATATCCGTATTCATCGTCAGTAAACCTTTTTGTTTTTGTTTTTTACAAATTTTAACAATAAAATATAGCAAATACAAATCACCTCGTCATTTGTTTAGTGACGTCGAAGAGAACCAACAATATTTTACGAATCAACTTGCGTATATTATTCATAAAACAATACTGTTTTTGAGATACATAGAATTATTTGCAGTTTATTTTTACAGAACGAAACTGCGCCGTTCACTTACCTGAAGGTCGATTGAATTTGAACTCGAAGATGACTTAATGACAGTAATTTGCCAATTAATTGGCTTATTAACATACATGTAACACGGTTATTTGGACGTGCGAAATAAGAATGTTCTTTTGTAATTTCAAGAACAAACAAGAGCTATTAGGCCTTTACTGTCACCTGAGTAGCATAACCCATACACAAACTTGTCTAGGAGTCTTATATATGCATTAAATTACGTTTCATTCTGGAGTAGAAAAAATATAAATTTGTAAAGACGACCACCTCCCTTCCTGAAATCTTTAAAAAGGACTATAAATCCCATATTTTTTGGAGAAAACTTAATGATCATAATAGAGTGCATGACCTGATATTAAAAATGCAAGACTCAATAAGAAAAAAATGTTCCCATATTTGTTGAATTTCAAGGTAGGTTTTAAGTGTATATGTTTTCATAAATAAACTAAAACAAGGTGGCTAGTAAACATTTTTTTTTTATTTCAACAGCCTCCAAGCCCCCATTTACAGGAGGCAGAAAGAAACTCTACCTGTGGGCATTAAAAAACGCCATTCAAAAGCCATCATGAGTGACTCACTTCTTTTTTTCCAGCTTTTGATTATTCAAACTTCATTGACAATTAAATACAATCTTGGCAATTATGCCAAAATCTTTTTACGTGTACTGCGTATTAGTGATTTTAGTTGGCAAATTATTACTTTACAATTAACATGTCTATTTGTTAATTAAGAAAGTTCAAAAAATGTTATTGTTTTAAATGATTAAAAAATACTTGCATCTCTCGTTTGATCATACAACTTCTTAATTTCAATATATTCAATGATTAATAACTAAATATGAAAAGCAAAGGAAATTATCTCCATTATGAAGAAGCAAGGGAAGATAATTAACTGTTACCACCCCCCCCCCCCCCCTCCCCAAACTCTTTCCAAACGCTTTAACAATCTCTTAGCTCTGATAGACAGCTTCATTCTTTCTTTTGTCTAAATATGTGAATTTAGTCATTTCTTTCATTGAAATTCTTGAGCAGATTAAAATAATAGAACAAATATATTCCCCTCTTCCTTAGCTATAACCCTTGCCTTGCATATAGGTGACATGAAATATTATTAAAGACGACGGCTTATTGGTTATTTCTAACTATGTAGTCATTTTTATGTGTCAGTAGACGTTTTTAAATTATTATATACATTAATACTAAATGATCATTTTGGACACAACCTGCTTTAAGAAACCCTACCCTATACACTATATGAGTGTTTTTGCCCGGCCCTAGATTCGACATCCTACATTGGGAGGCATGATTTTTTTTTTATATCAGCAGAAGTAAAGAAGTCGATTTTTTGAAAAATTAAATACATTTACACTATATGACTATTTTGTCCCCGCCCTAATCAGAACCCCTACCCCAGGGGATAGCAAATTTATAATTTTAGTAGAGGGCTTCCTGGTCTATAAAAATCATGAATTCAGTTATCTTTACAGGTGTGTGGGAGTAGAGAATATAATTTTTAAGTATTATATGCATTAACATTATACATCTATTTTGGCCCTAGAGTCAAAACCCATACTCCAGGGGACATGAATCTTACAATTTTAGTCAAGGACCTCCAGTTTAACATTATTATGAAGTCAGTTTTTTTTCTAACAGATGTATGAGAGTAATATTTTTAAACATTGTATGCATTAACACTATATGACCATATATTGCCCACCCACCCCCAAGTCCTAAACCCCTGATTCATGGGCCATGAATTGTACAATTAGGGTAGAGACATAGTCATCATGCAATCAGTTTTCTCCCAACATGCATGGGAGTGAAGAAGAAGATTTTCTAAGATTTAATACATTTTCAGTATAAAGCTATATTGGCTCCGCCCTAGGACCTAAATCCCTGTTTCAGGTGTCATAAATGCATAGGCGTCGGAACCGGGGGGGCTAAGGGGGGCTTAGCCCCCCCACTTTTTTTGCAAAGTTATACCTAACCATTAGAAACATAGCAGGATAGAGGGTTCAGCCCCCCCCCCTCCCCACTTTTTCCTCGCAGGAAAGATTATTGTTCCTAAATTTACCTTGAAAGATTGAGAAGTAGGATTCAGAAGCATACTAGCCCCCCCCCCCCCCCCCCTCCTCCCCCACGGATTAGGAATTTCATGATTTTGGGGAAAAAAATTTGGGTAAGTAAATTTTTTTTTTTGGAAGTATAGGTATCCCCCCCCCCCCCCCCCCCCCCCCCCCCCCCCCCCCACGGATTAGGATTTCCATGATTTTGGGAATTACTTTTTTCTCAATATTTCTGAGGATTAGTTTAGCCCCCCCCCCACTTTCAATTTGCTTCCGACGCCAGTGATAAATGTCACGATTTAGGTAAAAGACTTCAAAGGCATCATAACTTAGTATTTAGTTTTTAACAAATATATATGGGAGTAGAGAGGAATATTTGTTTTAATATTTACTTTTTTTACTACATGGCCATATTGGCCCCACCCTAGAGCCGGAACCCCTGATCAAGGGGCCATACATTTCACAATTTTGATAGAGGGCTTCATTAACATCATAACCATGCATTTCGTTTTTAACAAATTTATACGGGAGTAAAGAGGAAACTTTGCTAAGATTTACTACATTACTATATGGCCATATTGACCTACTTTAGAGCCTGAACCCCTGATCAAGGGGCCATGAATTTCACAATTTTGGTAGAAAGCTCCGTGGACATCATGACCATGTAATCAGTTTATTCCTCATATGTTTGGGAGTAGAGAAGACAATTTTTGAAAATGTTGGTGGGTTTTTTTTTGCATATTTTGCCCCACCTGTGGCGCTATAAGGGTAGAAGAGCCATGAAGTTCACAAAGTAGATTCCTCTAACCAAAGATATGCTTCACACTAAGAATGGTAACAATTGGTCATGTAGTTTTAAGAAGAGATTAAAAAAGAAAAATTGTTAACGCACGACGCATGTCGCACGACAAAAACAGATAGCAATAGGTCACCTGAGTTTACTCAGGTGACCTAAAAATAAGTGGATTTTAATCAATTTTTTCAAAGTGTATTTTACCTTTAAGAACTGTTACATCGTATTGAAGTTTTTTGATATACTGAAGGTTTCCCTCTTGGTCCATGCAGCATGTCTTTAGTTCCTTTGTGGCATCCTGATATTCAGTGGAAGTTCCGATGCCATCTTCTAACTCCTTTACAATTTGAAAAATGTTTTTCCATTTTTTTTCAAACTCTGAGTCCGAAATGGAAAATTCGGAATAATGTCCGAACTCATTTCTTGTCATACGCATTCTTTCTATGTTAGCTGAAAGACACCTATCACTTGGGTTCGGATCATTTCCCCATTTGTTCACATGTTCGGTAATTGTGCATACATTGCGTAAGAGCAAGAAGAGCAGTGATATGTCAAACTTCGAATAATCTCCACCATCTATGAGTTGCCTCTGTGGAAAGCTGATCAAAGGTTTTTTCTTGCTAGCAATGTGGACTTTTACTTTTTTTTGTAAGTCAGACGGAGAAATTTCATTTTTTAAGACAGTACGCAAAACGTCAGCACAAGGACCAAATATAATGCGTGCGATACGAGCAAGATTTGTGGTTCCTGGAGTTGAATCGTATTTCATTTGGAACATTTTTCAACCCGAATATGTGAAATCTATATCTGCAAAAGGTAAATAGCGTTAATTTTTTTTTTATTTCCCTTGTTTTTAAAACTAATTTTCTTTTAAAAATTTGAAGTAATTGTTTTAAATTAAAATATAATCTATACAAATCAACGGGTAAAACGACTGATAAACGTACATGTATATAATAAGTTGACAACATATTTAAAGACATCGGAAGTATTATAATCTAACCACTTGAAATACATATGTGATTTAAATTTTGATAAGCACACGGGGTCCTTTAACCTTCCCATATGTGAGAACAGATGTGTTAAACATACTTTTTAAATATGTAAAACGTAAAATATAAGTTGGTGGGTTTTATTGTTATGTAGTCCCTATTTCATTTGACAAATAATAAATAAAAATAATAAATATTAAAAAAATAATAATAATGATAATAAAAAATATTAAAATTACAACGGAAGACCTTATAGTGATTGTAATGTTTTTTTTATTATTAAGGTCCGTTTCCAACGGAAGACCTTAAAGTGATTGTAAGGTTTTTTATGGTCTTCCGTTTCCAATGGAAGACCCTCTTGTTATTCTACGGTTTCTTTTTCTTTATTCTTATTATTAAGTTCTTCCGTTTCCAACGGAAGACCTTATTGTGTTCGTTCGGTTTTTTAAGGTCTTCCGTTTCCAACGGAAGACCTTTCTATTATTGTGCGGGAAAAAAATTAAGATTATTCTTATTTTTCTTTTTTTTTTTTTGTTTCCTAGACGCGAACTTTGAGGCTTCATATCTCGCTCATTTCTGAACGGTTTTTGCTCAAATTTTCAGGGCTAATGTACTTTACAAAACACCATCCTAAGCAATTCATAAAATGTAGAATTCCCTTTCCGTTAAAGAGTTATTCCCCTTTTAAATTTTTTTAGGGCCTTTTGTTTCCAGACAAAGGCTCCGAGACTATGATAGCAGGGAATGGGAACCCAACGAATTTGAATAACAGAGACATTGTAGTTGTGCACATCTGTTTTTGTTTTTAGACTACGTTTTTTATTTAGGAAAAGGTAGGGGGTCAAAAAACAGGATTCAAAAAAGTGCAAAAATTTAGACATGTTTTCCTTTATATCTTTTAAACGAAAAACATTTTGTTAAGACATGTAGAATAAAAGTTGTGCAAAATATCAAGGGCTTTCATTTGACACCAATAAAAAGGGGCTGGCCCTTTAAATTAAGGGCCAATGGCCCCTAAAAAAATTGCTTAATAACTCAAAAACGGTTAGGATTTTGATATGGCTGTCGCTGGAAAAGTTGTTTGTTGGGATCTCATAAAGGTCGTTACAATGTTATTTTGTATGAGATTTGTGTAGTATGAGTGTAAAATGCTTTACATGTTAACATGTACCTGTTTTCATTTGACAAGTTAACGAAAGTCTTTGAGCGTACAACTGGCATAAAGTTACCGCAGAAAGTATGCTGGTTTATACAAACGGCATTAATTCATAAGAATATTTTTTTAGAATACGTGCTTTATTTTAGGAGTTTAAGTCATTGTTGTTAAGTTCCTACAATGCACAATCCTTAAAAACTGGATTTGGGAAACAAATCATTGTTTTTCTTTTCTAGTAAACCACAAAATATGGAATGAAAAAAAAATCTATGCATTACATTTTAGTGATTAACTCCATGCATTTAAAATCTACCTTGAATCAGAGCTGTGTGTGTGTACCATTACGTAAGCTCTCCCTCGCCCGCGGCCGAGAAAATCGGTCACCATGGTCGCGGCTGGACTACCTAGCGGTCAGCGGTTATCTAATACACGAGAGTTGCGTCTCTCATATATGAGTTTATTTATCCGCAAACTCAAGAATTGTTTTCGTTTTGATTACACATATTTTTTTATGGATTAAACGATTGGGTGTCAATTAAGAAATCGTTCAGTTAATTGATAAAGGAATGTCATTTTCAATCTAAAGCAATAATAGACATAGATCAATTGTGGGTTTTTAAGTTTAAAATAAATAACTTCTATTTGATAGAGTAAGGTCATTATACTGCGATCTTTTCAAAGCTTCCTGGGTTCTGAGCTGTGCGGGTTTGTGCGTTGTACCTTTACGTAATCTATCGTTCGCCCACGGCCGAGGATCTCAGCCACGGCTGCACTACATAGCGGTTATTTAATACACAAGATTCGCACACCGAGACGCACACTTCCATGCATATGAACGTGTTTGAGTTAATATAGCCGTAAATACAAGAACTGTTTTAATTTTATGTTATCAAAGTTTGTCCATTTTGTATTTATTTAATTCAATTTGAGTGTAAATGAATATTAATGATCGATATTACTCCAAATCGGAAACACCGTCACATAAATTAATGGTTGGTTTGTTTATGTAAAATATTTTATAAACTGTACAAATAATGCTTTAAATCAACAACAACAACCCTTAAATATTAAACATTTAAATGATGATCATCCATCGCACATGGCTGAGGAGATCCGGCGCGAGTAGACAAGTGATCCGCGGTCGGTTCGTGATCTTCTACATGTACCTTATCACGCGTTCATGTTTCATATTTTGCACGGACACAACTATATTTTATTATGTTTTCAACTATTATATTGGTTTAAGGTGAAAAGATAAATTTATTTTACTTGTACAGTTGATTAAGCATTGATGTATACGATAGTGTACAAGGTAGTTTAAAAATCAAATCAAATTATAATCAAAGTTCCATGTTACATGTTTGCGGTAGGTGCTAGCACGATAAAAGAATGTCATGAGTTGAGGCATCCGATGATTATTTAAAAGAATATTCACATGAGTTTTAAACACTTTAGATTAGATTCTATCGGTCACATATTAATCACTTCTGTAGTTTTTCTACATGTTCGTTTCATTGTGGAAGCGAACTCATTGCTGCCCCCCCCCCCCCCCCCCACCCCCCTCCTCCCGCCCCGCTGACAGGAGCTCGCGCTGTATTTTTTTTTTTTTTTTGATTGGCGAAACGATATCAAGACCTGTCGAAAATCATTTTTGGTGGCTTCTTCTTATGTGTAACATTTTGTTTCACTTTCCCACCCGTTTGTTTATTCGGTCAGTCTGTGTTAATTCAACCGCCACCTGCGACCGAGAATCTTGTGTCGCTTCAGCGCACACAGCTCAGAACATATATAGCTCCGGGTCATCAATTGTTATGTGAATTGAGTAACAATTGGAATGGTGCTTTTACTACATAAAATAATAAATAAAAAAAATAATCAAGAAAAACTGTTACCGTAACTCAATAGTCAATACCAAAAATAAAATCCGCATGATTACAAACTGAAATCGGGTTTTCAGTATTCGGCGGGATTTGATTTTTCTTCTAACATTAGTATTTTTATTGGTTTCAGAGAATACGATGTAAAAATAAAAACAGTAAATAAATCTGATATTATTTACATTGATAATGTTGAAAAATATTTAAAATTAGATTAGTCACATTCGTTAGAAAACAATATTATACAAACATCCGTTAATTTTTTTCCTATGTCGTATCATTCGCGTAAATAAATATGTTCTGTACATATCCATGCACCTCAGAAAAAATTCAAATGCTTAAACAAAAAAGAAGGTTGTAATTACTATTTCGGATTTTTTTTTTCAAAGTAATTTAACATTGTATTGAAATGAACAAGAAATAAAAATGATTTAATTTTTTGACCCAATCTTCGTATATATTACCGGCGCTCCTTACATGTACATGTATAACGGCGTACAGTGTATAGATTATCATGATCTATTTGAATTAAGTACCATACGTAAAGATTCCCATAATAATTAATTGCATGATTGTGTACATTGTAGGCAAATCCCTGTGCGTTAATTACTTTTAAGACCTCTTGTTTTCCGTTAACAGTGGTTTAAATAATTAAAATAATTACTTGTAAAAATATCTATAATCGGGATTCCAAAGAACTTACTTCCTGCAATTCATAGAAATGATCAGTATGTTTTCTTTCTATGTTTACATTTAATTTTGTTCAAATAATTAATAAATTTTCTATCATTTAAATTGTGTGCTTCATCAAATACTGATTCCGATTACATTGAAGTCATTAATTTTTCCATTGGCTATTGACAAAAAAAGAGACGCTTGACCATCCAATGAAAACAAATACACAGAGTTTGATTGACAGGTTCAGCCAGGTGCAGGTCTCACCCGATGTCCGAGGTTATGTGTGCCGCTTGTACAAAGCCGAATGGTCTTAGTAAGAGTTATCGATGTAAATAAATAATAAAAAAAATACATGCTTATCAAAACATGCTCGTGTAAGTTAAAGTTGATTAAGGCTTGTTCCAACAGAAATCATGTTTTGCTAATTGTATTTAATATTTTTTATGTATAGCGAATTTCAATATTGCACAGTCATTTTACCGGTAACGAATCAATATGCGGTTTCGTCGTGCATGCAACTATTATTATCGGAATTCCAAATGTTTTTATTTTATGTTTAAATCGCGTTTCTTTGTCCTTCTAAACTGTAGTATCAAACTTCCGAAAATATAAAGGAAGTAATTTCAACACCCCCTCCATTTTCCTAGTTTTGAGAATTCGTTTCCCAGTATCGAATTAAGCGCCCTTTATTACTTCTGACCGAATATTTTGAGGCGAATTAATTTCAAAAATATACTAGAGGTACATGTTAATGGACTTATAAATGAACAAGGAAAAACGATTGTGGGAATATGTCATTTAAACAAATAATATGATCGTTATTTTTATCATACCGTTTTCCCGTCAAATTAAAACTGGACTTGAACAGTTTTCATTTGCGTTACTTGATAATATTGAATTTTCATTAAAACACTTTATAATAGTAATTGATGATAAGTAGTTGCCATTTTCCTTTGTTTTTCCCGTATATCTATCAATATATGCAGCCAAATAATACTTCTGTCGCAATGAACCGAAACTAGGAAAACTACACGTGGTTCTATTTGAAGTCGTAATTTCATTCAAAGCTTCATTATAATTTGATATGATGCATTATCTTTTAAAATGAATTAAATTTACTAATTATCCACTAAACAGGGATCAATAACAAACTTATTTTTAATAGTTAGGCTTAATTGTTTTCACACTTTCGTTTTTTCTGCTTTGAACTTCCGGCAGCTCATATCTGGTTCACATTTTTAATTTGTAAACAATTCGGTAAATAATCGTGCAAATGGCAAACAACTTCACGCACTGATAGAATATTTATTTCTGTTTTATAATTACCTAGCTAGGATTTTTTAAAACCTCAACTTCGTCTTCCACTAGTAATTTTTCTAAAAATTATTCGATACTGGCAAATATTCGTTACCGGCAAAACGACTGGACCAGTACTGAAACATCGTATAAAAACGTTATATATACATGTACTCTGTAACTAGTCGTCTTTTAATACATATACCTTTCTTTTGTTTGTTAAAAATAAATTCAATTTTGTAAAAAGATAAGTATATCATTTCCTCTAGATTTTTTTTCCATGAAAATACCTACAAAAGAGTTTTGCCAATTACAAACAGTTTAAAGTACATGTAATTTAAAACACAGGCGCCATTTTGAAACAAATTGTCAGAGAGTTCCGAATGAAATCTGATGAACGTTTCACATGGTTCTCGCACGCTTTGCTCGAAACCATTTACACGCTTTGTCCGAAACTCTGCACGCTTTGTCCGAAACGCTAAACGGTTTACACGAAACGCTTCACGATTCACACGAAACGGTTAACACGAAACGTTTCTTGCACGTAAGTCGCACGCTTTTTTGGTGTAGTAGTACGTTTCAGGGTCTGTAAATTTTGTCAGCACGCAACAATTCTAAATTGCACATTGTTTTCAAAAATTTAGAAATATTTAAATAAAGAAGTTATCTTAGAGAAAAGGTTACGTGTTTTGTAAACGGGTTCGGTTTAAAAAAAAACAACACACAATTCCTGACATGACCCATGAGTACATACTGTTTACAACAATGCTTGCTACCCTCTGAAAATTTAACTCACCATTAAATATTTCATTTTTTAAATAATGTTTGTTACGATTACATAAACTAAAACATTTTCTTATTTTTCTTTTTCAATACACGTTTTATATGCAGGCTTTCAATCACAACACGTTTTTATAACAACAAGAGGCCCATGGGCCACATCGCTCACCTAAGGAACAATAGGTATGATAAAATCAGCTTAATGGAGTCATAATACAAACAATCTGGACAATGTACAATAATACATGTAGATCCTGTATAAATAAAATCCATTTTCCCCCTGGATATTCTTATGTTTATAATCATTAGTCCCTTTTCTAACAGGATGATTTTATAGTCATATCACATGATGAGTATTGCAGTTCTCAAAAAGATCCTTAATAATTGTTTATCTATGGGATATAAAGCTACATCAAACTCTGAACCTTCTTGTGAGGCCGAAGAATTGTCCTGGAGCCAAAGTCTTAACAATTATAAAAAATCATCTGGCTGATTAGTTTCTGAGAAGATTTTAAAAGTTTTACTCTATATATTCCTATGTAAAACTTTAACCCCCCCCCCCCCCATGTGGCTCCACCCTACCCCCAGGGATCATGATTTTCACAACTTTGAATCTACACTACCTGAGGATACTTCCACACAAGTTTCAGCTTTCCTGGCTGATAAGTTTCTGAGAAGAAGATTTTAAAAGATTTACTATATATATTCCTATGTAAAACTTCGACCCCCCCCCCCCCCATTGTGGCCCCACCCACCCCCAGGGATCATGACTTTCACAACTTTGAATCTACACTACCTGAGGATGCTTCCACACAAGTTTCAGCTTTCCTGGCTGATTAGTTTCTGAGAAGAAGATTTTAAAAGATTGACTACATATATTCCTATGTAAAACTTTGACCCCCCCCCCAACATTGTGGCCCCACCCACCCCCAGGGATCATGACTTTCACAACTTTGAATCTACACTACCTGAGAACACTTCCACACAAGTCTCAGCTTTCCTGGCTGATTAGTTTCTGAGAAGAAGATTTTAAAAGATTGACTACATATATTCCTATGTAAAACTTTGACCCCCCCCCCCCCCCCACCATTGTGGCCCCACCCACCCCCAGGGATCATGACTTTCACAACTTTGAATCTACACTACCTGAGAACACTTCCACACAAGTCTCAGCTTTCCTGGCTGATTAGTTTCTGAGAAGAAGATTTTTGAAGATTTACTATATATATTCCTATGTAAAACTTCGACCCCCCATTGTAGCCCCACCTACCCCCAGGGATCATGATTTTCACAACTTTGAATCTACACTACCTGAGGATACTTCCACACAAGTTTCAGCTTTCCTGGCTGATTAGTTTCTGAGAAGAAGATTTTAAAAGATTTACTATATATATTCCCATGTAAAACTTTGACCCCCCCCCCACCATTGTGGCCCCACCCACCCTCAGGGATCATGACTTTCACAACTTTGAATCTACACTACCTGAGGATGCTTCCACACAAGTTTCAGCTTTCCTGGCTGATTAGTTTCTGAGAAGAAGATTTTTAAAGATTAACTCTATATATTACTATCTAAAACTCTGAGCCCCCATTGTGGCCCCACCCACCCCAAGGGATCATAATTTTCACAACTTTGAATCTACACTACCTGAGGATGCTTCCACACAAGTTTCAGCTTTCCTGGCTGATTAGTTTCTGAGAAGAAGATTTTTAAAGATACACTACATATATTCCTATGTAAAACTTTGACCCCCCCCCCCACCATTGTGGCCCCACCCTAACCCTGGGGTTCATGTTTTCACAACTTTGAATCTACACAACCTGAGGATGCTTCCACACAAGTTTCAGCTTTCCTGGCTGATTAGTTTCTGAGAAGAAGATTTTTAAAGATTTACTCTATAAATTCCTATGTAAAACCTTGACCCCCCCATTGTGGCCCCACCCTAACCCCGGGGGTCATGATTTTCACAACTTTGAATCTACACTTCTTGAGGATAATTCCACACAAGTTTCAGCTTTCCTGGCTGATTATTTTATGAGAAGAAGATTTTTAAAGATTTACTCTATATATTCCTATGTAAAACTTCGACCCCCCATTGTGGCGCCACCCTACCCCTGGGGGCCATGAATTTCACAACTTTGAATCTACACTACCTGAGGATGCTTCCACACAAGTTTCAGCTTTCCTGGCTTTATGGTTCTTGAGAAGAAGGTTTTTGAAAATATCTCAAATTTTTTCATAAATTTCTAATTATCTCCCCTTGAAAAAGGGCGTGGCCCTTAATTTTCACAGCTTTGAATTCCCTTTGCCTAAGGATGATTTGTGCCAAGTTTGGTTGAAATTGGCACAGTAGTTCTTGAGAAGATGTTGAAAATGTGAAAAGTTTACGGACAGACGGACAGACGGACGGACGGACAGACGGACGACTGACAAAATGTGATCAGAATAGCTCACTTGAGCTTTCAGCTCAGGTGAGCTAAAAACAGAACTGAAAGTTTAGTAATTATAATCGTTTAACACCACATCACATATATTTTCAACTCGCAGCAACAACGGAAGACCTACTCGTGGCTTTGCCACGAGCTCTGCTCTAGTTTTCCCTATTATTTTTTTTCTTACGTATTTTGTGTACGCGATTTCTCAAAAACTACTCAGCCGATTTACATAAACTTTTCGATCTCATAGATATTGCTCTGAACCTTATTGAAATTTTTTTTAATGGTGACATCACTTCCGGTTTTCAGATATTAACGATTTAACGATTTTTGGAGGGTCGGTGTGTCCACAAAGGTTTTCATAAACTAAAAATGATATTGAGTTCAAAATTTCAGGAATGATAGACAAAATAATGTAAATATGTAATAGGGCATTTATAATTTTTCAGCGCCAAAAGCGCCGAAGCTCGGTAGGGCTAAAAAAAAAGATAAAAAAGCGTTGATTTTGCATGGTTTTCTTAATCTATCTTTTTTCTCGGAAATATTTTTTTAAGACATGTAGAACAGAAAAGATTAATGTTGGAAAGATCTTTCATTTGACTTTAAGAAAAAAGAGCTGGTCCCTCAAGTTTGGGACCTAGAAGTCTTGAAAGTTATCGCATTATAACTCAAAAGCGGTTAAGATTTCGATATGGCTGTCGGTGCACAAGCTGTTCATTATGATCTTATTAATGTCGTGACAATAATGTTTTGTTCGGGCATTGCGTAATATGAGTGTAAAAAGCTAAACTTTTTACCATGTATTTGTGTTTTATTTGGCAAATAAACGGGGTGTTAGTGCGTATAACTGACATAAAAGGTACCAGTTTACATACGAAAAGTGTTTACACAGTTTAGTTATTTTCTAGTGAAACACATTATGGATAAAAGAATTAATTCTTTGCAATGCCAATGGTTCGCTTTTAAAATCTAGCTGGATTCGGAGCTGTGTATGTGAACACCCTTGCCCGCGGCCGAGGAAATAGGTCGCGGCTGGACCAGCGAGCGGTCTGCCGTCATATAATACACAAGATTTGCGTTTTGCTGCAATGCACACAAGTGTTTTTTTATGGAGCTTCAAACACAAAAATTCCGATTTTAATGGTGAATAAAAAATGATTATACTTTTACCTACTACAATAGAAAGTGTACCAGGTTACATGCGGAAAATGTTTAAACAGTTTAATTCTATTCTAGGGAAACACATCATGGGTAAAAGAATTGCTTCTTTGCAATCCATTTGAGTCGTATTTAAGACCAGTTCTCTGTAAAAATCACACATATTCAAAATAGGGTGGCCACATCATGTCTCAGAATTTCTTCAAACTTGTCACATGGAATCATTTTAGGTAAGAACTAAAATATATGACATATTTTTTTTCTTGGCAACTCTCGTTACCATGGTAATTTTTTGTTTTGCCATTTGACATATATAGTAATTACACAAAAACCTTTTGGGGAATTTTACATCTATTAAAAAACTTGTATCACACTCTATGAATAAACTTTTTTCCGTCCATTGTTATACTTACATGTTCCCTGTTTTAAAAATATTTTTATTAAAAAATATTAATTTAAAAAAAAAATCCTATCAGAATACCGGTACCCTAGTTTTTTGTTCATGGGACTTTGGGTGAATCGAGAAAAAAAAATTCCAATTTTTATCAAAATGTCGCATTTTTCCCAATCCATTGGCCCCGGCCCCAGTACCAATCAAAGTACTGAAGTACTGACGGGAGTTGATTTTCTCGATTATCATTTATTCAAAATCAACATACGTGATTTTGCATGGCAAGTAGTATCAGTAATCGAAATATTTCTGAGAAATTGCATGGATCCAGGCAAGATTGAACTCTTGTTTTGTTCAACCAAACGCTCGGCTGTCTCCGTTTATCTCCGACAAGTAAGAGAGACTCTGTTTTGTCGGATATTAACGGAGACAGCCAAGCGTCTGATTGAACGAGACTACACTGAACTCTAGCGTAGGAGTACATACGACTTTAAAAAATACCTAAACTGTTTGTACACTTTAAAATCTTACTATTTTCATGGTATTAAAAAATAAGTTTTCTTGAAAAACAATGCTTCAGAATACATAGCATCGAATTTATCGATTATTCTTAAGAACTTAGTGTTGTCAGCAGTATTGATTTGTGCTAAGGTCCAAACACTGTTTCACTTTCGCTTTGCCCGAGTGAGTGCAGAGGAGAGTTGATAAAAATCAACTCCAAAAAATGGGTGTGAGAGGCCTGCTGAGTTCGTTTTGTATTTTAAATTCAGTTATTCTGAATAGGAAATACCAAGTTAAAAAATCTTAAGTTGAATGTAATAAACTCATGTGAACAGAAACATGACTCAAACCAAGCTACGTATTTTGCTTATAATTCTATGATTGACACTGAAATTTTGGTTGATCAATAGAAATGTCTTGCTAAAAGGATGATATGTTGTAACTACTTTCTGGTGTCCCTTCTTAAACGAGGAATTGCATAAAATCTACACAACTTGTTGATAGTTTTTAGAGCACAAATAGAAACAACGTATTTTAAACAGATTCCATAGTCCTTACACATTATTATAATGAGGGTAAAAGCATAAGCGTTGTTCTTAAAGATTATTGCAAAGAAAAATCATCTTTGTAGACATTAGTTGTTTTTTAATAAAGATAAAAATAATGGGTGGGCCTTGGTACAATAGAGCGACATGCCTGCCAATTCATTGATTTGAATTATAGCTATTTAACATATGTACCAACATTTTTCAGTTAAGTTTATTCATCAGTCAAGTGAGTAAGGCTATGGAATGTCATACGAAATGAATTAATGCCTGGTAAAGGACAATCGTTTATAATGGAGAAGGCCAATGGAATTTTTCAATGTTTTATATAAAAATTGTAATACATAGGATGTTTGTCTTTATATCATTTCATATCCGACATAATTGAATATTGTTTGGTGTATTTGATCATTTCTTTGACACAGGCACTCGTCACCTAATGCAGTGTTTTTACAGTTAAGATTTGTTTCTTAATTTTTCATATATTGCTGCAAATAAAAACTAATACCAATACATTTTTCAACAAAGACAAAAAAGGAGTTAACACTTATCAACTTGGAGATGGGAGGATATATATTACCTGGAGTCTAATATTTTATGCAATATGAGCAAATATAACAAATTATGTAAGAAAATGAAAGTTAATATCAAGGTCTAATCAATCATTTGATAAGTCACAACCATGTGATTTTCTAAGATTTTAGCTTACAGGCAGACATTGTATATAGTATATAATTTATAGGGTTTCTTGAAATGAGAATACTTTACAGCTACAAAGTCTTGTTCTGCAGAGGTTTAGACAGGTCATAGAGATGTGTCCATTCAATCGCCTTTCCAGACCATTCAGTTAACATTCTGTTGACTGAATGGAAGAGCTTCGTCCTGTGTATGTTATTTATTATACCGCACTGCTATAAATCTTCAGTTTATCATTATGTCATAAATACACAATGGGAACGCTCACCTACCGTACAACGAAAAACCCTTTCAAAAATAAAATATCATTATAAAATCTAAACGTATCTGTATTATGTTTATCATGTTCAATTCTATAAATGACAAAGAAAAACACTCATTTAAAGTAAAGAGTACATTGTATTTTACTAGAATGCGCAAAATCATGCGCAATGACAACTTTAGTTGACCGTCTTATAAACTTAGGATAAAAAAAGTAGGTTCCTTTTAGTGGTTTAATGGATTGCAGTCTTTGGAACTGAGGGGTGTCGATGATTTTCACAAAGAGAGGGTGAATCCTAATATAACCGAGAATTGGGTCATTGAAAGTCGAGAAAACATATGCAAAAACATCTTTATTTAGTATCTGAATGAATTAGTTCTAATATGTGATCTCAATTCCTAAAATAAATGTTAAAAATAATTATGGGTCGTGATATGTTCTTGTTTATATTGAAATTTCAAAATGTCATATCTCTCATAATCGTGCATAATATTACATGTAACAGATGTTGGTTTGAAATATTAACATTTATTTTAAGAGGTATTCGTATTTCATTTACGATATCCAAACTCTTCCCTTTTTTAACTCTGATTAAACCCGCCCGAATCATAAATTGTCCTAAAGGGAAATCATTACGTGTTTTACCTACTTGTATAATCTCAAATTTATCAGATCGATTTAGGCTAAAAATATCAAAGGTGATTATACCTTTCCCTTCAAAAATTAAGATGCATATATTTGACTATTAAGATGTTGACTTTCCATCCATTTTTTTTTAAGAATCTCAATTAAGCAGTCAATTTCACGCGATATGCTGATATCACGTGACAACATGATACGTATCATATAACAAAATGACATATGCCAAAAGAAGTTATACTTTCCTGGCAGAAAAAAAATCATTAAACTTTACATCTTTGTTAAACGCGTTTGATTTAAGAATTGTAATTTACAGCATATAGGTAACTTTTATAACTACTTAAAGACATGCGTTGTCACCGTTATTCATAGTCAACATAAGTCAATAAAGTATAAAGTATAAAGATTGAGATTTTTATGCGAAGGAAACATACCATTTATTTTACCTGAGTATTAGTTCTGTTAATAATGTGTTAATAACTAAAGATAAAACCAGAGGTCGTGAGTTCAAGCCCATGCCGAGGACGAGTTCTAATATGGCGAATTACAAAGGACTTTATATATAAATCCTTCACTATGGGCAGATATATGTCAATTTGAGAGTTTTGCAATGCTTCATTATATAAAAAAAAATGACAAAAATTAGATTATAAAAACCTTAAAAAAAGCATTGGAGTGTGTGTTTTTTCTCGCACTGGTGTTCCAAAAGATCATAATGTTTTTTTTTTAATTAACACAACTAGGTAAACGTATCCAAACAAGAAACAGGCAGACCATTTTTAAAGAAACGCATATTTGATAACTTTGTATAATACAGGATTTACAAAATGAGCTTGAAGTCCCCTACCTTGTTTTTTTTTTAAAGAAAACTCCGTGTTTTCCCAAATGCATATACTTGTAGCAATAATGGCTTAAATCAACACTGTCAAATTAGTTCCTTACATTTTTTGATAAGCATACAGGTGTATATTTCTCAAAAACATTTCCCTAATAACAGGAAGATTGCAGGTTAAGTTACACACACTAATAAAATATTACTATTAGAATTACAATACAATTCTTAGAATGAACATTATACTTTTTTATTGTCATGTTCACGGGTACACAAGATATCCTTTGTGTAAATTATACATATAGGTTTTTCTTTTTCTTTTCTTTTTTTCAAAATTACACGTTTTTTCTTTTCTTTGTATATGAGAATGACTATCGAAGATAGTAATTAAAACATTTATAGGTTTTTTTAATTGTTTGTACAGTAATCTTCTACCGCTCCTTCCTTCAAACATGGAGTGTAGATTCATAATGAAAAACTACATATCAAGTTTCATGTCGTTCCTCTATATCAACAGGTGTTTAAGGAAATTATTTCCATATGTATTAGTACTAATATTCTAGCTGTGTCCCAATTTGAACAAGATGAGATACGAGAAAACGGGAAATTACCAAGCAAACCCAACTGTACACACCAATTGTTTATCAAATTTGACATTTGTCGCTTGTTATCAACAGCTGTTATATAATTTTTAAACGTATCATGACCTTTATTTCCGGATTAGAAACACGCTCTCTTTTACAATTGAAGTCGCAATGGCAGATGGTGGAAGACAGAGATCCGAGAAAATACATCATTTAGAATATACATTAGTAAGTACTAATGTAGGGATATCCACAAGTATGACATTATCGTCAAGTTTTGCAAACTATGATTTGGGGAAAACAGCGCAGAATAAAACATACATTTCAGTTACCGAAGCCGTTAATACTGTTCTCGAAAACGTTTAAAAAAAACCCAGTTAAATGTATCTATTATGATCATTGATGTTACTTATTTTAAATCTTTACAAAACTTTAAGCTTACTAATTTTTATAGTTGAAAATTTAGAATTTCTTTCCAAAAATTCTTGCTATCATCGGTGATAATTCTTCAAATTAAAACAATTTGAGAGTACAATAGGACACAATTTCAAACGAATCCATTGTTTCCATTGTAAATGCCAAGAAAATTAAGTTCTTCACTTGAGTTATAAACAATACCTCCCTCTGATAAATTAGAAAATTACCATTGTTTATAATACGTACTATTTCATTCACTTTACAAAACTATTTCTTCTTATAGAATTAAAATGATGTTTAACAGATGTTGGTTTGAAATAGTATCAATTTTTTTAAGAGGTATTCGTATTTCATTTACGATACCCAAACTCTTCCCTGTTTTAACTCTGATTAAACTCGCCTGAATCATAAATTGACTTAAAGGGAAACCATTACTTGTTTTGCCTCCTTGTATAATCTACAATTTATCAGATCGATTTATGCTAAAAAAACAGAGGCCGTGAGTTCAAGCCCAGGCCGAGGACGAGGACGAGTTCCAATATTGTGAATTGCAAATGACTTTATATATAAATCCTTCTCTATGGGCAGATATATGTCAATTTGAGAATTTTGCAATGCTTCATTATAAAAAAATTCATTCAATTATAATAATCTAAAAAAAATCATTGGATTGTTGGGGGTTTTCTCGCACTGGTATTCCAAAATATCACATTGTTTTTTTTTTATTAACACAACTAGGCTAACGTATCCAAACAAGGAACAGGCAGACCATTTTTTAAAGAAACGCATATTTGATAAATAACTTTGTACAATACAGGTTTTACAAAATAAGCTTGAAGTCCCCAACCTTGTTTTTTTTTCTTGTTTTCCCAAATGCATTCACATGTAGCAATATTAGCTTAAAGAAACACTGTCAAATTATTTCCTTACATTTTTTGATAAGCTTACAGGTGCAGATTTCTCAAAAACATTTCCCTAATAACAGGAAGATTGCAGATTTAGTAACACACACTAATAAAATATAACAATTAACACTAGACACGATCTCGTTGCGAGCAACGCGGAGGTCTTCCGTCTGATTTTAGAAATTGAGATTTTTGTTCGATCTTGATTTTGCTATTTAACAGCTATACATGATTTAAAACAGGAGAAGAGGATCTTCATTTTAAGTGCCTGATACTATTTTGTTTCAGGTGTAAGAGTTTTGTTCAACAAGTGTTTAGAAATTCGTCACCGTTCTTGAGATATCTCAGAAAGAATATTTTAGGGGCCGGACCTTATCTCCTTATTGGGGCCGCTGAACAAAAATTGTAAGGTTGCATGTTATTAGGTACATTATTTTGAGCATCTTTTCTTTTATACTGCATTTCAAAATATTTTTTTCTTTTTGAGATATAAGTTATCACATTTTTGGACTTTTGACCCTTAAAAATCCCTAATTACGTAACACATGAGAAAAATCATTATAATGTTAGGCTACACAACTGTTAGATAAACATATTTGCTTCTATAATCTATTACGAAATACCCCTCGGTAAAGAACTATAGGAAAAAGACTTTAGAGCCCTCTAGGTCCCTAATATTAGAGGCCAGCCCCTTTTTCATGGTATCAAATAAAAGGTCATTTGATTATAAAGACATTTTGTTCAACAAGTGTTCAGAAATCCGTTACCATTCTTGAGATATCTCAGAAAGAATATTTTAGGGGCCAGTCCCATATCTCCTTATTGGGGCCGCTGAACCAAATTTTTTAGGCTGCATGTTGTTAAGGACATCATTTTGAGCATATTTTCTTTTATACAGCGTTTCAAAATATTTTTCCGTTTTGAGATATAGGTGGTCAAAGTTTTGGACTTCTGACCCCTAAAAATCCCTAATTACGTAACATTTGAAAAAATCGTTATACTGCTTGGCTTCATAACTGTAAAATAAACATATTTGCTTCTATAATTTATTACAAAATATCCCTCAGTAAAGAACTATAGTAAAAAGAGTTTAGAGCCCTCTAGGTCCCTAATATTAGGGGCCAGCCCCTTTTTCTTGGTATCAAATGAAAGGTCATTTAATTATAAAGACATTTTGTTCAACAAGTGTTCAGAAATCCGTTACCATTCTTGAGATATCTCAGAAAGAATATTTTAGGGGCCAGTCCCATATCTCCTTATTGGGGCCGCTGAACCAAATTTTTTAGGCTGCATGTTGTTAAGGACATCATTTTGAGCATATTTTCTTTTATACAGCGTTTCAAAATATTTTTCCGTTTTGAGATATAGGTGGTCAAAGTTTTGGACTTCTGACCCCTAAAAATCCCTAATTACGTAACATTTGAAAAAATCGTTATACTGCTTGGCTTCATAACTGTAAGATAAACATATTTGCTTCTATAATTTATTACAAAATATCCCTCAGTAAAGAACTATAGTAAAAAGAGTTTAGAGCCCTCTAGGTCCCTAATATTAGGGGCCAGCCCCCTTTTCTTGGTATCAAATGAAAGGTCATTTAATTATAAAGACATTTTGTTCAACAAGTGTTCAGAAATTCGTTACCATTCTTGATATATCTGAGAAAGAATGTTTAAGGGGCCGGTCCCTTATCTCCTTATTGGGGCCGCTGAACCAAATTTTTTAGGTTGCATGGTGTTAAGGACATCATTTTGAGCATCTTTTCTTTTATACTGCATTTCAAAATATTTTTCCGTTTTGAGATATAGGTGGTCAAAGTTTTGGACTTCTGACCCCTAAAAATCCCTAATTACGTAACATATGAGAAAATCGTTATACTGCTTGGCTTCATAACTGTAAGATAAACATATTTGCTTCTATAATTTATAACAAAATATCCCTTGGTAAAGAGTTATGGGTAAAATACTTTAGAGCCCTCTAGGTCCCTTATTTGAGGGGTCAGCCCCTTTTTCCTGATATCAGCAGAAAGGTCTTGTAAATATAAACTTTTTTTACATTACATGTTTTAACAAAATATTTTCCAGAAAAGAGATAAAGAGAGAAAAGCACAAAAATTCACGACGCTTTTTTAATGTCAATTTTCGAGCCATTGCGAGCTTTGGCGCCAGTAGTGCTAAACATACAAAACAACAATCATGCAAAACTTCAATCTCTCGTTTACCAACCGTAGAAATTTGAGCTTAATATCTCTTATAGTTTAGGAGAGCAACAGAAGACAAAATACCCATATAAAAATTAGAAAAATCTCAATATCTCAAAAACGGATGTGACGTCATCAATACAAAAAATTTCCAATCAAGATCAGACCACTATCTATCACATCCTAAAATTTGATTAAGATCGGCCGAGCCGTTTCTGAGAAATTGCGTGCACAAAAAAAGGAAGAAAAAAAAATAATAATAGGGAAAAAGAAACCGAAGAATAACAAGAAGGTCTTCCGTTGGAAACGGAAGACCTTAATTACAATACAATTTTTAGAATGAACATTATATTTTTTTATTGCCAAGTTCACGGGTACACAAGCTATCTTTAGTCTAAATTATAGGTTTTCATTTTTTTCTCTTTCTTTTTTTTTAAATTACATGTTTTTCTTTCCTTTGTGTGTGAGATTGACCATCGAAGATAGTAAGTAATAGTTTTCTTTTTAATTGTTTTTAATCATCTATCGCTCCTTCCTTCGATTTGATTTTCAAATATGGAGTGTAGATTCATTATGAAAAACTACATATCAAGTTTCATGTCGTTCCTTCATATCAACAGGTGTTCAAGGAAATTATTTCTATATGTATTAGTGCTAATATTCTAACTGTGTCCCTATTTGAACAAGGTGAGATACGAGAAAACGGGAAATTACCATGCAAACCCAACTGTACACATCAATTATTGTTTATCAAATTCGACGTTCGTCACCTGTTATCAGCAGCTTTTATTTAATTTTTAAACGTCTCATGACCTTTATAATCAGGTTAGAAACACGCTCTTTTTTTACAATTGAAGTCGCAAGGGCAGATGGTGGAAGACGGAGAACCGAGAAAATACATCAAGTACTATTGTAGAAGTATTCACAGGTGCGATATCATCGTCAAGTTTTGCAAACTATGCTTTGGGGAAAACAGGGCAGAATTAAACTAACATTTCCATTACTGAAGTCGTTAACACTGTTCTCGAAAACGTTTAGGTGGATAAGATTATTAAACACTTTATCTCTTCGATGCAATTTTCTTTTGTGCGACATTCAATCTTTTTTTTATTACATTTACAGGGGGGTTTCATGTTTATTAAATGATGATAGAATTTGTAAACTTCATGCAAATCGTCGATTGACGAAGTACATTTACTATCTTGATTTTGACGTTGATACCATTCCATGTTTTAACAAATCGATGTCTAGAGAATCAACGGTTTGATAAGAAGGTACTTTTGGTTTTTTTAGCTCACCTGAGCCAAAGGCTCAAGTGAGCTTTTCTGATCACAATTTGTCCGTTGTCTGTCGTCGTTGTCGTTGTCGTCGTCGTTGTAAACTTTTCACATTTTCATCTTCTTCTCAAGAACCACTGGGCAGATTTCAACCAAATTTGGCACAAAGCACCACTAGGTGAAGGGGATTCACGTTTGTTCAAATGAAGGGCCACGCCCTTTGTAAAGGGGAGATAATTGAGAATTATTGAAAATTTGTTGGTATTTTACAAAAATCTTCTTCTCAAAAACTATTAGGCCGGTAAAGCTTAAACTTGTGTGGAGGCATCATCAGGTAGTGTAGATTCATGTTTGTTCAAATCATGGTCCCCGGGGGTAGGGTGGGGCCACAATTGGGGGATCAAGTTTTACATAGGAATATATAGAGAAAATCTTTAAAAATTTTCTTCTCAAAAACTATCAGGCCAGAAAGATTCAAATTAGAATGGGAGCATCCTTATGTAGTGTAGATTCAAGTTTGTTCAAATCATGGTCCCCGGGGGTAGGGTGGGGCCACAATTGGGGTATCAAGTTTTACATAGGAATATATAGAGAAAATCTTTAAAAATTTTCTTCTCAAAAACTATTTGGCCAGAAAAGCTCAAATTAAAATGAAAGCATCCTCAGGAAGTGTAGATTTAAGTTTGTTCGAATCATGGTCCCCGGGGGTAGGTTGGGGCCACAATTGGGGGATCAAGTTTTACATAGGAATATATAGAGAAAATCTTTTAAAAATTTTCTTTTAAAAACTATTAGGCCAGAAAAGCTCAAATTAAAATTGAAGCATCCTCAGGAAGTGTTGATTCAAGTTTGTTCAAATCATGGTCCCCGGGGGTAGTGTTGGGCCACAATTGGGGGATCAAGTTTTACATAGGAATATATAGAGAAAATCTTTAAAAATTTTCTTCTCAAAAACTATTAGGCCAGAAAAGCTAAAATTTGAGTGGAAGCATCATCAAGTAGTGTAGATTCAAGTTTGTTCAAATCATGGTCCCCGGGGGTAGGGTGGGGCCACAATTGGGGGATCAAGTTTTACATAGGAATATATTGAGAAAATCTTTAAAAATCTTCTTCTCAAAAACTATTTGGCCAGAAAAGCTCAAATTAAAATGGAAGCATCCTCAGGAAGAGAGATTCAAGTTTGTTCAAATCATGGTCCCTGGGGGTAGGTTGGGGCCACAATTGGGGGATCAAGTTTTATGTAGGAATATACAGAGAAAATCTTTAAAAATCTTCTTCTCAGAAACTGTTAGGCCAGAAAAGCTCAAATTAAAATGGAAGCATCCTCAGGAAGTGTTGATTTATGTTTGTTCAAATCATGGTCCCCGGGGGTAGGGTGGGGCCACAATTGGGGGATCAAGTTTTACATAGGAATATATAGAGAAAATCTTTAAAAATTTTCTTCTCAAAAACTATCAGGCCAGAAAAGCTCAAATTAAAATGGAAGCATCCTCATGTAGAGTAGATTCAAGTTTGTTCAAATCATGGTCCCCGGGGGTAGGGTGGGGCCACAATTGGGGGATCAAGTTTTACATAGGAATATATAGAGAAAATCTTTAAAAATCTTCATCTCAGAAACTGTTAGGCCAGGAAAGCTCAACTTTGAGTGGAGGCATCCTTAGGAAGTGTAGATTCATGTTTGTTCAAATCATGGTCCCCGGGGGTAGGGTGGGGCCACAATTGGGGGATCAAGTTTTACATAGGAATATATAGAGAAAATCTTTTAAAAATTTCTTTTAAAAACTATTTGGCCAGAAAAGCTCAAATTAAAATGGAAGCATCCTCATGTAGAGTAGATTCAAGTTTGTTCAAATCATGGTCCCCGGGGGTAGGATAGGGCCACAATTGGGGGATCAAGTTTTACATAGGAATATACAGAGAAAATCTTTAAAAATCTTCTTCTCAGAAACTGTTTGGCCAGAAAAGCTCAAATTTGAGTGGAAGCATCCTCATGTAGTGTAAATACAAGTTTGTTCAAATCATGGTCCCCGGGGGTAGGGTGGGGCCACAATTTGGGGATCAAGTTTTACATAGGAATATATTGAGAAAATCTTTAAAAATCTTCTTCTCAAAAACTATTTGGCCAAAAAAAGCTCAAATTAAAATGGAAGCATCCTCAGGAAGTGTTGATTCAAGTTTGTTCAAATCATGGTCCCCAGGGGTAGGGTGGGGCCACAGTTGGGGGATCAAGTTTTACATAGGAATATATAGAGAAAATCTTTAAAAATTTTCTTCTCAAAAACTATTAGGCCAGGAAAGCTCAACTTTTAGTGGAGGCATCATCAGGTAGTGTAGATTCAAGTTTGTTCAAATCATGGTCCCCGGGGGTAGGGTGGGGCCACAATTGGGGGATCAAGTTTTACAATCCTTAAAAATATTCTGGGAAAGTTTTCGGTCCAAAACTCAGTACTTAGTGTGAAAGCACAGGTTATGAGATTAAAGGTAGATTTAAGTTTGATGAAACCATGATTCCCTAGAGAATAGTGGGGCCACGAAATGGGGAGGGGGGAGGGTTATAGGAATAGAGAAAAATCTTCTTACAGGTACAACAACAAAAGGGGCTTTACTAAAAAATAAGAGGTGGATAAAAATTGGCAGATTTTCATTTTTTTTTTAGCAAGATCTACTGTACTCAGTTGTCAAGATATTTTGATACTGTAATGCTAATTTGATCAGAATTAAGGCAATTGTTGCTCAGGTGAGCGATGTGGCCCCTGGGCCTCTTGTTTATTTTTTGATTCAGAATTGATATTTTAGAAGACTAGGTGGTTGATGCCAATGTCATAGTCTGTATCAATCTCCTTTATATGAGAGCTCTGTATAATGATAAAGGAAAATATTAATATTTTTAAGCTAAATTATTTGACATTTTTTCTTCCTCATTTCTAGTGTATGGCCAAAAGTATCGCATTTAAAAGCTTATTGTCAATCTAATGGGGAATCCTAGGCCTTCTGAACATCCTGCATTCCTTTGAAGAAAATACTTTTTAGAGGAAGTACCCAATAAATGAGTAGAAGTAGATCCCACATGATTTTTGAACCCGTTCACACTAAAAGCTTATTTTCATACATATATAATTGCTTAAAAGAAGGAGGTATCAGTAAATCCTGTGGTGCAGTAGTGGAATGAATGTTTTAACAATCTAGAGAAACTTTCTGAATCTACACAAAAAATGTGAGAATTCAAAAATTAAAGTTTGTACAGTTAAAGCTTTATTTTAGTTGCCAGTGAAAGTATATATTTAAGGTCTTCCGTTTCCAACGGAAGACCTTTCTATTATTGTGCTGGTTAAGATTATTCTTATTAAGGTCTTCCGTCTTCAGCGGAAGACCTTACTGTTTTTCTACGCGTTCTCTTTCTTCTATATTATTATTTTTTTTCTTGGTAGTCACCCTTAATTTCTCAGCCATTTCTCAATCGATTTTAATGATTTTTACAGGGATGATGTCTTAGGTGAATATCTCTTTGCATCTTACTTCCTGTCTAAAAATTCACTTCCGCTTTTGAATTATCTCCCTTTTTCATGTATTTTGGAACATGATATTGTCCACGCATCTCCTCAAAAACTGTTATAGTTAGGGACTTGAAATTTATTTGCAAGATAGAGTGGTTATAGTAGATTTGTTTGCTTGTTTTAGATTTGACCAGAAGTCATCATTCTTGAAGCTCGCCCGGAACTGAAAATGTCGATGTTAAATTTTTTTGACAATTTTTACGAAATTTGAGATTTGATCACTAATATCTTTCTTCTAACCAATATTTTGCTAACACATGTAGAGCATCAAAAATTTATCTATAAAAGATCTTTCAACTGACACCAAGCAAAAGGGACTGACCCCTCATATTAGGGGCCAAGAGGGGTCTAAAGTCTTTTATCTATATCTCTTTAATGAAAAATATTTTGTAATGCATTATAGAAGCAAAAATGTTTATTTTCCAGTTATCTACCTATATTTATTAAAAGTTTTCTGATATGTTACATAATGTGGGTTTTAAAAGGGCTAGAAGTTCAATATTTTGATCATTTATTTCTTAAAAAGGTGAAATATTTTGAAATGCATTATTGAAGAGACGATACTCAGAATAATATTCGTAATAAAATTTAACCACAAAAGTTTTGTTTAATGGTCCTTATAAGGAGATAACGGGTGGCCCCTAAAACAATCTTTCCCAAATATCTCAAAAACAGTAACACATTTCTAAACACTTGTTGAACAAAATGTGTTTAATATTAAGGGACCTGTCATTGATATCAAGAAAAAGGGGCTAGCCCCTCAAATTAGATGATAAGAGGGATCTAAATGTTTCAATCAAAGCTCTTATACATATATCAGAAAGGATGTTTCATTTTATTTCCAAATCATGTTTAGCTGGTAAATAGCAAAATAAAGGTCATGCATGTATCTCAAACTTTAGTGATATTTGGAATTTAGTATTTTCCGTTTAATATAGAAGTCACCGACACCCCCCCCCCCCCCCCCATAAATTCAGTTAGTTTAACTGGCCCGATTTTTCTTGATCTTTTATCTCGGACCTTTAGTTTCAACTTAGTACCATTCTAGATTACTACAGTGGTAACATCGTTATTGTTGACAAGCCAATCGTGTTAAATCGTTCGTGTAACGTGGGTGATCGTTCGTGTAACGTGCGGGATCGTGCGTGTATCAGGAAAATTGGTTTGCGTTTTTTACCGTGCGTGTTCGTGCGTGATCGTGCGGTTTTTTCGTTTTGTAACTTTTTTTACGGAATGCCAGGATTTATTCTTAAAACAAAGACTAGTCGTTTTTGTAAAACAATGTGAATTTAAAACTTTTTATTATATAAAAACATTGACAGTTGTTAACACTCATTCTCTCTTTCGTCCTTAAATACATTTTTTTATTTCTATAGCTTATTCAATCCTTTGTTCGGTCGAGTTAGTTTTGCTTAATTTTACAATCAGCCTATATCAAGCATCAATTGTGTCTTGACAAATAATTTCAATGATATTAGCAAAAGCGACACGTTGAATGAAAGCGGCTAAGCTTACCAATTCCCCGTTTTAAACTAAACGATTATTCCCAACGTTTTTATTTCAAATTAGAATACGATACGCATTATTATCTAGTAGATTGTATACAAATTTGTTTGAAATAAAATTTATTTAGACGCTTGAAAAATTTAGAATAAATAGAAATAAATCAATTATTTACTGTACATTATGAAAATATTGGATGTGAAAAATCGAAATTCTATGGAACAAGGTAACAAATTTACCTGTATCACGCATAATTAAATCGTACGTAAGAGAATTAAATTACATAAACAGTCAACTCGTATGTAAAATATTTCGTGTAGTTTATGCATTATCTTCATTTCAATTACACGTAATTTTCTTTAACTTATGATTGAAGTTAATATTTGTTATGGAGACAAAATATTAATTTGTGTGTGAATCCTTTATATTTGTGTATGGATGTGTAAAAGTGTTAACTCGTAAAATACAAAACAGTGCATGACTAAAGTACATACCGCTTTTCAATAACACACAAACATAAAGCAATACAAATTAAAGTAATACGTTTCCTTAATTCTAATCTTAAAAATTTATTTTGATTTTGCGTGTTTAATGGTGTAGAATCGTTCGGTTGCGTGTTTTATCGTTTTTCTTCGTGTATCGTGAAGATCCAATAAGTTAGTGATCGTCCGTGTATCGTGCGTGATCGTTCGTGTATCGTGCGTGATCGTTCGTGTATCAGAATCGTGCGTGTCGTTTGTCAACAATAACGTTGCTACCACTGTATACTTATTAAGGTCTTCCGTTTCCAACGGAAGACCTTCTTGTTATTGCTTTGTTTCTTTTTCCCTATTATTAGGGTCTTCCGTTTCCAACGGAAGACCTTCTTGTTATTCTATTGTTTCTTTTTATTATTAGGGTCTTCCGTTTCCGGAACGGAAGACCCTTTTGTTTTTCTTCGGTTTCTTTTTAGGGTCTTCCGTTTTCAACGGAAGACCCTCTTGTTATTCTATTGTTTTTAGGGTCTTCCGTTTTCAACGGAAGACCCTCTTGTTATTCTATTGTTTTTTATTATTATTATTATTCTTCTTGTTTTTCCTTCTGACTTCTTTTTTGCTTTATATCTCAAAAACTATTCAACCAATTTGCAAAAAAATTTTCAGGGATTATTTTAATTTCTTGTCCCTTGAAGCCTTCAAACTTTTAGTCATTAAGTCACTTTCGGTTTCTAGTTACGTCATTTTAAAAATTTTCAAAAAGTGATTTTGTCCAGCACTTTTCTCGTAAACGGTTGTTTATAAAGACTTGAAATTTTCTGTGATTGTAAATCTGCGGATTGACTTATGGCAAATGTACAGAAAAAATTATTTTGTCACTTCCGGTCGAAACCGGAAGTGAAACAATTTTTTCGAAAAAATGAATTTTCTGATCAAATCAAAAACGAATATGTGTTTTGTAGAGCTTATTAAGCTGAATTTAACACTGAAAGCCGTTTCAAAATCGGACGATGCATAACAGAGATATCGGGGTTTAAAAATTGATTTTTCCGGAAATTTTGATTCCGCTTCCTTGGTTTAAAAAATAGCGTAATATTCAAAGTAAAATTAACTCGTACCAAAAATAATTGTTAAGTCGTACTTGAACACATTCGGATTTTTTTTGTTAAGTCGTTCTTGAAATCGGAAATGTTTTTGTTAAGTCGTACTTAGAATCATTCGTATTTTGTTAAGTCGTACTAGGAATAATTCGATTTTTTCATCTTTTTATTTTCGTTACTCTTGTTGTTGGTTTAAGAGCTCTGCTTCTGACAGGAACTTCCAGCTTTACTTCTGACATTAACGGAAGACCCACTCGTTGCTTTGCAACGAGCTTTGCTCTAGTTATTATTATTATACTTTTTCTTTTTTTTCTGACTCTTTTTTTGCTTCATAACTCAAAAAGTTTTCAACCGATTTCAATGAAATTTCCACAGATTTTAGCAAGATATCGTCCCTCAAAGATGTTAAAGTTTTAAGGACAACGTCACTTCCGTTTTGACGTTAGGTCATTTTTAAAATTTTAAAAAAGTCATTTTGTCCGGGACTTTTCTAAAAAATGCTTTAAGATAGAGGCTTGAAATTTTCAATGGTTATGATTTGGTCGATTTACCTCTGTAATGAGGCTATATAATAAATATTCGTCACTTCCGGTCGAAACCGGAAGCGAATCAAATTTTTCGAAAAATTGAATTTTTTGATCAAACAAAAAACGTATACGTAGTTTGTAGAGCTTTTTATGCTGAATCTAATGCTGAAAACCGTTTGAAATTTGGAGGATGCATTAAAGAGATATCGGGGTTTAAAAACTGATTTTCTCGGAAATTTTGATGCCGCGTTCTTGGTTTCAAAAATAGTGCAAAATTCACACTGAAAGTAACTTCTACTGTAACAATTCGTACTGATCATAAAACTTTATAAAAAAACCCATAAAATTAGATGCATATTGTAGAGTTTGCAACGCTAAATACAAAACTTAAATTCGTTTTAAAATCGGATACTGCATTGCAGAGATATCGCGGTTTAAATATTGATTTTTCCGGAAATGTTGATTCCTCGTTATTGGTTTTAAAAATAGTGCAAAATTCACACTGAAAGTAACTCCTGCTGAAAAGATTTCGTACAGGTCATAAAACCGAACTCCTTTTTTATATAGTTAATCAGAGTGTTTATTGAAACAATTTCGTTAATTCGGTCGATAAGTACGTTGTTAGTTTTTATTAGTCTTAATAGTTTTAATCGAAATAATTATCGTACGATTCACCATGTCAACTCGCCATGTTTTGACTGCGAACAACAGCTGATAGCGGTGTGTCAGAAGAATGGCCTGCAAGACGGCGATAGTGGAAATTTCAGCTCAACTAACGTATGACAGATTATAAAGGTATGTTTCAATACAGGATATATCGTATTAACTTTTTCTTTTCAAAGTGTTTGTGCACTTTTCAATCTATTCCGACATTCCTCTGACTCTAACCACCGCTTTTGACGTGCGTAACAATATAAAAGCGGGCATTTGAGTCAGAGAAATCTCGGGATATTATCTGTCCAATGTATTTTCACGTGTATGTTTTGCACACTACTCGTTTGAATTTCTATTTATTATTATGTATATGTATGTCTTATTTTGTATTGAACAACACACCACACACTGTAAAACTGTGCAATTAAAAGGGGTGGGGGTCCAAAGGCTTACAACAGTAGAATGTTGTAATTAGAGTGCATGTTTGCATGATGATAACTTTACCCTAAATATTTGAATATAGCAGATCTTTACCATATCACCTCTACTTAATGAATTAAAGAACTCAGACAGGCTTGTGCTTAATTAAATAAATATATTTGACATGGTAAATATTCAGTCTAATTAAACAGGTCTAGGCAACCTCCGTTTTTGGAGGATAGCTCAATTTCAAGATGACTGCTGATTTTTACCATATATGGAAAGTCACTTTGCATTGTGGGTGAAATTATCCTCCATTTTTGGAGGATAGCATGGGTATATTTCAAAGGCTTCGTGCATATCTTTAATGAGAAAATGCAAGCACCAGACCATATGGGAATTAAAGTTAAGGGAATAAACTAATGATTGTATGCGGCGATTTGAAATTCTATGTATAGTATTTTCACAATATGCTTTGAAAGTGTGTACTTCCTGTGTTCAGTTTTACAAATGACATAGACTATTTACATGTTTCATTTAATAAAAATCACAAAATAGTGATGTTTATTACTCATTAAAACATTAATGAGTTCATTCACGTTTAGAGACACATAATAGATATCTTGATCTGCTATATTGTACATGTACAAAGTAAATGTTTGCATATACCTTAGGAACTTTGTAGCTCTTATTCTAATTAATTCACATGTTATTAAGTATCATTTAAATTTAATCCCTTCACACAAAAAGACACTGTTAAATTTTATTAATCAAATTGATATCATTTATAGATATCAATTATCCAGAATATTGAAAAAAAATGTGAGAGTCTTCACATAAGATATTTTTCTTTAAAATCAGCCCTGCAATTATTTAAACTTAAATATTTATTAAATATTATCAATAATTATAATTATTAATAGCTTAATAAGGTGATACTTTTATAGTATAATATATAAATTTTATTCATAGTTAACTCCCTTTGTAAAAACAGAGTTAATTGCCCTTCATCTGAAAAGATCCACCAGGGGGCGCATACATCTATCCTCCAAAAACGGAGGATAAAATCTATCCTCCAAAAACGGAGGTTGCCTAGACCTGTAAAATTAGAACTTTTGTCTGGCTCGCCGTTATATATGATTATCGCCTGTGAAAGAGCATGTAAAACAGAGTGCAAGATGAAAAGAACTTTAAGTTCAGATTTTAGATTTATGTTCCCTGATATCTATAAAACATTTTTCTCAAGATTTGATTATTTCACAGAACCATTGTAAATTCTTTGAGATTAGTTTATCTTTTATATATATTGAATTTTATTGATTCATTTTAGGTAAACTTTACATGCAGAACACATCTACATTGTAAACAATTTTTACAGTAAGACTAATGTATGTAATAATTTTTACTACATGTGCCTCAGATCTCTCTCTCTCTCTCTCTCTCTCTCTCTCTCTCTCTCTCTCTCTCTCTCTCTCATGCTTTTAATCTTGGCAAAGCATCACAGAGCAACATCATTTTGTGCATATCTCTATCTAGTAAAAGAAATCAACAATGCTTTAAATTTCAAAATAAGCATGTATTATCGTGCAATCCCTCATTTTTTCATTGTGCAACTAAAATCCAAAGCTTTGTAAAATTGTTTATGGAATTTTATACATACTAAACATAATATTGTTTTTAAAACCTGTCATTAATAAGAAAAGAGAAAAAAATCCTCGCTAAATTTATTTGCAAGAAAAAAACCCAGTAGAATTCATTTAATAAAAAATGGAATAGCAGAAAATTATACTTTGAGGCTGTTCGGATGAAATACTGTAAGTCGTTTTAATTCCACCATGTTGAAATTTCATGATTTTTACTAAAGTATCGATTGCGATGGTTTTAATTTCATGCTGCTTAAAAATTCAATTGGATCAGAATAGAAGCATTTAAATTTCATAATATTTGGTTAAAGTGTTCAAACTAATGCTTCTTAGGAAAATCAAAAAATAGGGGGATGGTATACATGTAAGGGTGTTTCTAAGTGATGTGATGCTTTTGTCATGATAATATGAGGTATACTTTTTCTCAGAATAGCATAAGCTTTGTAAGTTTAAGACAAGATGACTTTTCAGAGAATGTTAGTGTAAGTTAATTACCGAGATAAGAATTAATACTGTACAAGAGTTTTGATCAATTGAATTATTTAAATGATAATTGCTGTCTGATTTCATGAAATAACATTAAGCAACCTGACTTATATAACTCAATTTTTTTAAAACAGCATATTTTTCTCTCAAATAAAATTCACATGTAGACAAATGCAGTTATCAAAGTATACAATATGCCAAAAAACTCAAGTTTTTGCTCCTTCCTATCCAAAAGTGATATTTTAGATATATTTACAGAATTCAAAAAGCCACCCCCTCTTTCCAATTGTCTCCATTACCATTACATGTTGGATATGTAAATGTACATTTGACCTTGAAATAACATCTGCTATAATAATTACTCTCGAAATGATCAAGAAACAACATATTTTTACCCTTTTATTGAATATATGCATCAAAAATGTAGGAAAACATGTAAAATTTGAACATTTATCATGGAATTCTCATCCGTCCCCAGGTACCCCGTTGTGTTTGAATTTCATTTTAAAAAAGAGCAGACATCACACTTGTAGGTCTTACTATTTTAGCAAAGTTAAAAGGAGACTAGAAACCAGAATAAGTAAGATATTCACTAAATATGATTACAAGCTTACTGTTTCATGAAAACAAGAAATCACATGTATGGCGGCATGTCTTTTTGTGAAAAAAAAGTTATATTTCATCCATTTATCAAGAAAAGATCAATTTTCAATATCGGTGATGGTTGTTTTCAAATATGTGTGAGAAATGACTCAAGGGAATTGCCACAAGTTTCATAATATGTTCAAACTAATGCTTCTTAGGAAAATCAAAAAATAGGGGGAGGGTATACATGTAAGGGTATTTCTAAGTGATGTGATTGTTTTGTCATGATAATATCATGTATATGTATGTAGTTTTGAATAAGGTTTCTTATTTAGGGAGGTTGAACAACAGTTGACCTGTATAAGATTAGGTAAAGATGCTTTATTTATGGAGAGCCCTATGAATCTGTGTTAAATAGAGGAAAGTGGAAATGCTGGGTTCACTTAAATGGCCATATTTTTCTTAATCCTTAATGGAATTGACAAAATGAGGTATACTTTTTCTCAGAATAGCATAAGCTTTGTAAGTTTAAGACAAGATGACTTTTCAGAGAATGTTAGTGTAAGTTAAAGGTAGCAAGGGACAGTTTCGGATAAAGTACCCGTCAATATTTTTGTAAAATTGAGAGTTGCTGTACTTGAAGGCTCATGAGTGTTGCTAAAATTCATGAAATGATTTTTAATGATTATCATTAGTTAGAGGGATGTCTCTTGTTGAAATTGATATTCAATATGTAGGCCCCATATGTTAGGTACATGAGATTCAGAAGTAAAATGCGAAATCTGTGGCTGTGACTGTTGTGTTGACTTTAGACAGTGAAAATGCAAGTTACAGACGGGAGGGTAAATAACACAAAAAGTAGGTGGATGGGACATTGTAAACTATACACCGGTAAGTTTCTTGACATGTGATGGTGCAACATGCACATTGTACGGAAGGTCAACCCTTTGCAGGGAATTGGCTGGGGAGGTCTAAAAAGCTGAAAAATTAGCAAAATATGGAAGGGTCAATATCTCATAAAAACCAGTATGTAGAAAATTTTACAGGTTTTGACTGGTAATTTTCTTCAGAAATTGGTGATTGGCCTTATAAAGAGTGAATTAAAGGCATTTGTGCTGAATGGGACTGAGGAAATTCTAGTTACAGGGTTCCAAAGACACACGTCCCCAGGCTACAATGAAATGTATAAAAAAAAACCTGACAGTCTCCTGTGCCATCTAATGTCATGAATCGGGATATGTCATACTAATTACACTGCATGTTCAGTGTATTTTTTTTTCAGAAATGCTATGCATATGTTATGTAAACACAGCTATTATTAGTACCGGTACATGTATTAACACAGCCTATTGATTTTTTTAATTTCAGCTATTGGTGGCCTCATGGTTTTTACCTGTTGATTCTTTTCAGCTCTTGGGGTTAACCTGTCACCTCTACCCACATGCATATTCCTTAATGTGTTCTACAGACTATTTACCCGTAATTCAAATTAAATTGGATAATTCATGAACAGTTACTGTAATGGAACTTTAAGAAAGCATCATGCCTTGATGTAGTTTGTGTTTGATAAGAAATTATAACAAACAAAATTATGGCTGTTTAAAGTAATGTACAATTGTTAGCTGTGAAAATTTGTTTTTCAATAAAAGTATGCAATTATGTTTCCTTTATTTTATTTTTAGCTCACCTGAGCCAAAGGCTCAAGTGAGCTTTTCTGATCACAATTTGTCGTTGCTGTTGTTGTAAACTTTTCATATTTTCATCTTCTTCTCAAGAAGCACTGGGCAGATTTCAAGCAAATTTGGCACTAAGCACCACTAGGTGAAGGGGATTCAAGTTTGTTCAAATGAAGGGCCACGCCGAAATTTTCTTTCCACGTCCTTGGTTTAAAAAATAGCGTAATGTTCAAAGTTTAATTAACTCGTACCAAAAATAATTGCTAAGTCGTACTTGAACACATTCGGATTTTTTTTGTTCAGTCGTTCTTGAAATCAGAAAGGTTTTTGTTAAGTCGTACTTTAAATCATTCGTATTTTGTTAAGTCGTACCAGGAATATTCGATTTTTTTCATCTTTTTATTTTAGTTACTCTTGTTATTGGTTAAAGAGCTCTGCTTCTTACCGGAACTTTCAGCGTTTAATTTTACTTTGAACATTACGCTATTTTTTAAACCAAGGACGTGGAATCAAAATTTCCGGAAAAATCAATTTTTAAACCCCGATATCTCTGTAATGCATCGTCTGATTTTCAAACGGATTTCACTTTCGTATTCAGCATGACCAACTCTACAAACCTCGTAAACATTTGAAATTGAAACGAAAAATACGAAAATTCGAAAATTTTAAAACACTTCCGGTTTGGACCAAAAGTGACGGAAACAAAATTCCAGCCTTATGTCCAAATAAAAACGATCAATGCTTCAACACAGAAAATTCCAAGTCTCTATCTTGAAGCGTTTTTGAAAAACGCCCTGGACAAAATCACTTTTTTTTAAATTTAAAAATTGACGTAACGTAAAAACGGAAGTGACGTTGTTGTTAAAAATATAACATCTTTGAGGCACAATAATGCTACTTAATCCCTAAAAGTTTCATGTAAATCTGTTGAAAATCTGGTCGAAACCGGAAGTGAAACAAATTTTTCGAAAAAATGAATTTTCTGATCAAATCAAAAATGAATATGTGTTTTATAAAATTTATCATGCTGAATCTAACACTGAAATCCGTTTTAAAATCGGACAATGCATTAAAGAGATATCGGGTTTAAAAATTGATTTTTCCGGAAATTTTGTTTCCGCGTCCTTGGTTTAAAAAATAGCGGAATGTTCAAAGTAAAGTTAACTCGCACCAAAATTAATTGTTAAGTCGTACTTGAACACATTCGGATTTTTTTTTGTTAAGTCGTTCTTGAAATCAGGAAGGTTTTTGTTAAGTCGTGCTTAAAATCATTCGTTTTTTGTTAAGTCGTACCAGGAATGATTTGATTTTTTCATCTTTTTATTTTAGTTACTCTTGTTATTGGTTCAAGAGCTCTGCTTCTTACTGGAACTTCCAGCTTTACTTCCGACATTAACGGAAGACCCACTCGTTGCTTTGCAACGAGCTTTGCTCTAGTTATTAGGGTCTTCCGTTTCCGGAACGGAAGACCCTTTTGTTAGGGTCTTCCGTTTTCAACGGAAGACCCTCTTGTTATTCTATTGTTTTTTTTTATTATTATTATTCTTCTTGTTTTTCCTTCTGACTTCTTTTTTGCTTTATATCTCAAAAACTATTCAACCGATTTGCAAGAAATTTTCAGGGATTATGTTAAATACTTGTCCCTTGAAGATTTTAAACTTTCAGTCATTAAGTCACTTCCGTTTTCTAGTTACGTCATTTTTAAAAATTTCAAAAAGTGATTTTGTCCAGGACTTTTCTCGTAAACGGTTGTTTATAAAGACTTGAAATTCTCTGTGATTGTAAATCTGCGGATTTACTTATGGCAAATTTACAAAAAAAATTATTTTGTCACTTCCGGTCGAAACCGGAAGTGATTCTAATTTTTCGGAATTTTCAATTTTTTGAGCGAATAATAAAATTATATGCATGTTGTAGAGTTTGCAAAGCTAAATGCAAAACTGAAATTCGTTTTCAAATCGGATGATGCATTTAAGAGATATCGGGGTTTAAAAATTGATCTTTCCGGAAATTTTGATTCCGTGTTTTTGGTTTTAAAAATAGTGCAAATTTCACACTGAAAGTAATTTCTACTGAAAACAATTCGTACTGATAATTAAACTATATATAAAACACAAAATTATATGCATATTGTAGAGTTTGCAAAGCTTAATACAAAACTGAAATTCGTTTTCAAGTCGGATGATGCATTGCAGAGATATCGGGGTTTAAATATTGATTTTTCCGGAAATTTTGATTCCGTGTTCTTGGTTTAAAAAATAGTGTAAAATTCACACTGAAAGTAACTCCTGCTGAAAACAATTCGTGCAGGTCATAAAACCGGACTCTGTTTTTTAATAGTTAATTAAAGTGTTTATCGATACAATTTCGTTATTTCGATCGATAATTACGTTGTTAGTTTTTATTAGTCTTATTAGTTTTAATCGAAATAATTATCGTACGATTCCCCATTTCAACTCGCCATGTTTTGACTGCGAACAAACAGCTGATAGCGGTGTGTCTACATTTTTAAAAGAAGCATGGCCTGCAAGACGTCGATAGTGGAAATTTCAGCTCTACTAACGTATGACAGATTATAAAGGTATGTTTCAATACAGGATATGTCGTATTGACTTTTTCTTTTCAAAGTATTTGCACTTTTCAATCTAATCCGAGATTCCTCTGACTCTTACCTCCGCTTTTGAAGTACGTCACAATATAAAAGCGGGCGTTAGAGTCAGCGGAATCTCGGAATATTATCTGTCCAGTGTATTTTCACGGTAGCTGCAGAACTGTAGCTCTCCGGGAAAAAAATATTGACAGACCGGAGAGCTACAGGGCCACCCATTGAAAAAATTGTACATGTATATTTATTGCGCAGAAAAACGTGCGCTAGTTTTGGACTGATTTACCTTATTTATACGCAAATTCTGTGAAAACATTAGTACCATTAAATTCTTCATGCAATTTACTACTGATATCGACTCTTTATTTGCCTCAGACTTTCTCCGAAACACGCTACCGACCTCGGAAAATCAAGTATGTTGAATTTACATCGAGATCGAGAGTCGCCATTTTTACATGTAAACAAAATGGACCACATGAATTTACGGGACTGGTGATGGTGTTTAAAAGACTATCCGAGGCAATTGAAGAGAGGATATCAGTAGTAAATTGCATGAAGAATTTAAAATTAAAAGCGATGGGAGTCCTAAGGTACACAAGAATAGAATGTTGTAATTAGAGTGCATGTTTGCATGATGATAACTTTACCCTAAATATTTAAATATAGCAGATCTTTACCATATCGCCTTCACTTAATTTTTAAATTAAAAAACTCATGCTTGTATTTAATTAAATAAATATATTTGACAAAGTAAATATTCAATCTAATTAAAATTAGACCTTTTGTCTCGCTCTCTGTTATATATGGTTATTGCTTGTGTAACAGGCATGTAAAACAGAGTGCGAGATGAAAAGTCTCAAATTTCAAATTATATCAAGCTCAGAATTTAGGTCAATGTTCCATGATATCTATTAAACAGTCTTCTCAAGATATAAGTATTTCACAGAATCATTGTAATTTGAGAGATTAGATTATCTTTTATACATATTGATTCATTTTAGGTAAGCTTTACATGCATATCACATCTACATAGCATGTAAATAATTTTTACTGCATGTGCCTCAGATCTCTCTCTCTCTCTCTCTCTCTCTCTCTCTCTTTTAATCTTGGCAAAGACTGAAACTGTCAGAGGGCAACTTAATTTTGTGACAAAAATATCTCGATCTTGTAAAAGAAATCCAAAGTGCATTGAATTTTAAAATGAGCATGTATTATTAATCCCTCATTTTTATGCGCATTATACATTGTATTGTTTTTAAAACATGTAATTCGTAAGAAAAAAAAACCCTCGCTAAATTTATTCGCAATAAACCCCAGTAGAATTGACAAAACATGGTATACACGTACCAGAAGCTTATACATGTACTTTGACACTGCATGTTTGGATTGGTAATATTCCTTTGTAGTTTATGAATTGAAATATTGCTGTCGCACTTCAAGTAAAACAAACTCTCTCTTTCACTCCTGCTCTCGCTCTCTCCCAATCTGATATGTCTATACCCAAGAAATTATTTTAGTGGTATGATATTATGACTTGATATGCACATTTTTGTTTTTGTACTGGCTAAATGTTAATGTCATATACCGGTATTTGGATATGTCATACTTATAACACTGCATGGTCAGTGTATTTTTTCCAAAAATATTATGTATATGTTAATGTAAACACAGCTATTACAAGTACATGTATGTTAACACACCTAATTTTTTTTTTCATTTCAGCTTAAAGCAGACTCTTGTTACCACATGGCTTTTACCTGTTGATTCTTGTGGTTTCAGCTCTTGAGGTTAACCTGCCACCTCTACCCACATGCATATTCCCTGTGTTCTACAGACTATCTACCGGTAATTCAAATTAAATCGGATAATGCATGAACAATAATGGAACTTTAAGAAAGCATCATGTCCTATTGTGGTTTGTTCATGTTTGATAAGAAATTATGAAAAACAAAATTAAGGCTGTTTAAAGAAATATAATTGTTCTGAAAATTTGTTTTTCAATAAAAGTATGCAATTATATTTCCTTCATTTTTTATTTTATAAAGATATTTAGATGTGTTTACATAGTTGAAAAATCACCCAACTCTTTCCAGTTTTCTCCATTAAGATTACATGTAGGATATGTAAATGTACATTTGACTTTTGAATAACACCAGCAATGATTATTACTTTTGAAATGAGCAAGAAACAATCTATTTTCATCCTTTTAAGGTATATATGCATAAAAAAAGTAGAAAAAAACATGTCAAATTTGAACATTTTTAATGGAATTCTCCTCCGCCTCCAGCTACCCGGGTGTGTTTGAATTTAATTTTATTTAAGGCTGATGTTGAACTTGTTGATCTTACTGTTTTATCATGGTTAAAAAGAGACAAGAAACCAGAATAGATTAGATTTTTAATAAATATGATTGTTAGATTACTTTTTTTCATGGAAAAAAGAAATCACATGCAGGAATACTTGTCTATTTATTTATTAAAATGCTACAAATCATTCAAGAAACATAAAAAGATCAAATTTTAGTATCATTGATGATTGTTTTCAAACATGTGTGAGAAATGACTCATAGAAATTGCCACAAGTTTCAGAAAATTAGGCAAAAGATTTCAAACCATGACTTTTTATGAAAATCAAAAGATAGGGGGTGGGCATTTCTAAGTTATGTGAAGCTTTTATCAAGATAATATCATGTAGATGTATGTTGTATTGAATAAGGTTTCTTATTAAAGGTGGTTGAACAACAATTGACCTCTAAAAGGTCAGGTAAAGATGTTTTACTATGGAGAACCCTGTAAACCTGTGTTGAGTAAAAGAACTTGGAAATGGTGGGTTCACTTAAATGGCCATATGTTTATTAAACCTCAATGGAATTGTCAATATGTGGTATACTTTTTTCTCAGAATTGCATTAGCTTTCTTATTCTAAGACAAAGACATCTGTTCATAAAATGTACTAAGTTAAAGGTAGCAAGGGACGATTCGGATAAAGTACCCGTTAATATTTTTGTAAAATTAAGGTACATCACTACACCTAGACTTATACTTTTTAAGACACTACTTCACAAGATGGCGATTTAAATGTTTTGTTGAACACTTAATATCGTTCGATTGGGTTGTATACCGTCATAGCTAAATGGTTAAAGTATTGGGTTTCTAAACCGTTTGAGTTTTAGTCCGCCTGGAGCTTTTGTTACTGTTTATTGAATTAAATTTTTGAAAATGTAATTGTTCATCCAAATTTGCACATTTTTTGCCTTTTTGACTTAAACACTTCTTATCAATTATGATATCTATCATAATCAAGTAATTTTCTGCTGATTTGAGAAAATATTTCAAGGTGTTTTGAGCCACCTTAAGAGATGCTGTACTTGAAGGCTTATGAGTGTTGCTAAGATTCATAAAATGAATTTTAATGATCATCATTAGAGGGATCTCCCTTGTTGGAATTGGTATGCAATATGAAAACCCCTAATGTTTAATACGTATATGAGAATTGAATGGTGAAACTTGCGGCTAAGACTGTTGTGTTGACTTTACACTGTGAAATTGCAAGTTACAAATGGGAGGTTATATAACTCGAAATTTATGTGGATGGGACATTATATACCTATTCACTGGGTATGAGGATGATAGCAAGTTTATTGTCCTCCAAGACAGCCACTATTTCATGGGCGAAGCCAAGTGAAATAGTTGCTGTTGAGGGGGACAATAAACTGTCTGTCATCCTCACACAACACAACAGTCTTAGTCTGTCTTTCTGTCAGTAAATCGATATAGATATATTAATTATTATCCTGAAGAAAACTTAATTTGTTGGCCATGCAGAATTTCTTGATGATAAACAAATTAGAATTATCGGACTTTGAATTTAATGCTGTGATCGGATTATACCAGAGGTGTTCCGAGTTTAAAAAAGGGAAATCGAATGCTGCCGGTGAATACTTTCGTTGACTATTCACCATGGACAGATAGCATAGAAACTATTTCACAGTTAGATGGAATAGCATGTTTATTCATTGTAATTTTACATAGGAAATATTCACAGAAATATAATAAACTTTACATTGCTAAGTTTCTGACATTTGATGGTGCAACAAGCACACAGTTTGGAAGGTCAAAGGTGACATCTTTTGTATCTGACTCCTTTTCGGCTTTATAACTCAAAAAGTTTATAACCGATTGAAATGAAACTTTGAGAGATTATGTGCAACTATTATGCCTCTAATATAAGATCCTAAAGTTTCTTTGAAAACGACCTTTCCGTTTTTACGTTACGTCATTTAAAAAAAAAATTTAAAAAGTCATTTTGTCCGCAGCGTTTCTAAAAACGCTTTAAGATAGAGGCTTGAAATTTTCAATGGTTATGATTTTGTCGTTTTACCTCTGTAATAAGGCTCGAAATGAAAATCTGTCACTTCCGGTCAAAACCGGAAGTGAATCAAATTTTTCGAAAAATTGAATTTTTTGATCAAGTCAAAAATGAATATCTGTTTTGTAGAGCTTATTCAGCTTAATCTAACACTGAAAGCCGTTTTCAAATCGGACGATGCATTAGAGATATCGGGGTTTAAAAATTGATTTTTCCAGAAATTTTGATTCCGCGTCCTTGGTTTAAAAAATAGCGTAATGTTCAAAGTAAAATTAACTCGTACCAAAAATAATTGCTAAGTCGCACCTGAACACATTCGGATTTTTTTGTTCAGTCGTTCTTAAAATCGGAAAGGTTTTTGTTAAGTCGTACTTAAAATCATTCGTATTTTGTTAAGTCGTACCAGGAATATTCGATTTTTTTCATATTTTATATTAGTTACTCTTGTTATTGGTTAAAGAGCTCTGCTTCTTACAGGAACTTCCAGCTTTACTTCCGACATTAACGGAAGACCCACTCGTTGCTTTGCAACGAGCTTTGCTCTAGTTATTCTTTTTTTTCTTTTTCTGACTTTTTTGGAGCGCTATTTCTTAAAAACTACCCAACTGATTCGCACAAAATTTTTAGGACGGATAAAGCATGATCGGCGCTACATATTATAAAAAAATTTAAATGATGACGTCACTTCTGGTTTCAGATATTGACGATTTTGTAAATTTTTAAGGGTCATTTTGTCCATGCATCTCCTCCGAAACTAATCAAGATAGAAGCTTGAAATTTTCAGGGATTGTAGATGAATGTATATAGATGTACCCCCATGCTTCCAATGATGAAAATTGCTAAAGGCCTCAAAGATCGCCTGAACCTGAAAATTGGCACCAAATTTTTTCACGAAATTTTTGCACATTTTCTGTGATATCTTTTGATGTATAAATATTTAGTTAAAACATGTAATGCAAAAGTTGTTTTAAAACACACGGGCTATCGTTTACAATCAAGAAATAGGGGCTGGCCCCTCAAATTAGGGGCAAAAAGGGTTGTAAAGTCTTCTTACAATAACTCTTTACTGAATAATAATTTGTTATTAATTATAGAAGCAAAAATGTTCATTGTTCGGCTGTTTATCTATACAGTACCATACCTAAGTCATATGTTACGTAATAAGGGGTTTCAAGGGGCCAGAATTTCAAAATTTCGATCATTAATATATGAAAAAGGAGAAATATTTTGAAAAGCATCGTAGAACAAAAGTTGCTTTAATTAATGTTCTGTACAATATGCCATCTTAATTTTTTTTCTTCATGACCCCATTTAGGAGATAAAGGGCCGGCCCCTAAAACACATTTGTAAAGATATCCTAAGAACGGTTAACATTTCGTGAACACTTGTTGAACAAAATATGTTTATATTTGCAAGACATTTCATCTGATATCAAGAAAAAGGGGCTGGCCCCTCCAATTAGGGGTCAAGAGGGGTCTTAAATCTTCTTACAAGAACCCTTTACTGAACAATAATTTGTTATTAATTATAAAAGCCAAAATGTTCATTGTACAGCTGTTTATCTAAACAGTATCATACCTTAGTCATATATTACATAATTAGGGGTTTCAAGGGGCCAGAATTCAAAACTTTGATCATTAATATCTAAAAAAGGAGAAATATTTTTAAAAGCAATGTAGAACAAAAGTTGTTCAAAATTATGTTCTGAACAATATGATACCATACATTTTGTTGCTAGTGGCCCCGGTAAAGAGTTAAAGGGTCGGCCCCTAAAATACAGTTGTTTAGATATCTCGATAACGGTTAACCATCCGTGAACATTTGTAAACAAAATATGTTTATATTAGCGAGACCTTTTATTTGATATAAAAAAAGGGGCTGACCCCTCAAATTAGGGGCCAGAAGGGCTATTAAGTCTTCATAATAACTCCTTTCTGACCAACAATTTGATAAAAATCATGAAGCAACAAAGGAGCTTTTATTAAGCTTAATTTAAAACTGAAATACGTTTTAAAATCGGGCGATGCATTACAAAAATATTGGGATTTAAAAATTGAGTTTTCCGGACTTTTTGATTCCACGTTCTTGGTTAAGAAAATAGAGTTATGTTAAAAATTAAAATAACTCGTACCTCAAATGATTCGGAAATTGTTAATTCGTACTTGAAGACATTCGGGACTTTTTTTATTAAGTCGTTCTAGAAATTGTAAAGGTTTTTGTTAATTCGTTCTTGAAATTATTCAGAAATTGTTAAGTCGTACTAAGAATTATTCGATTCTTTAAAAATATTTTTTTTTAATTTCTTTGTAGTTGGTTTTAGAACTCTGCTTCTTACAGGAACTTCTATCTTTACTCTCGACACCACTGGAAGACCCACTCGTTGCTTTGCAACGAGCTTTGCTCTAGTTTTTCTTCGGTTTCTTTTTATTATTAGGGTCTTCCGTTTCCAACGGAAGACCCTCTTGTTTTTCTACTGTTTCTTTCTATTATTATTATTCTTAACATTCTTTTTCTGCCTTCTTTAAAGCTTTATTTCTCAAAAACTAATCGCCCGATTTGCACGAAATTTTCCAGACTTATAGGACATCGGAGGGGATAAATGTTTTTAGTAAAAAAATTTGTTGACGTCACTTCCGGTTTCAGATATTGACGATTTTATAAATTTTTAAGGGTCATTTTGTCCACGCATCTCCTCCATAACTAATCGAGATAGAAGCTTGAAATTTTCAGGGATTGTAGATGAATGTCTGTAGATGTACCCCCTGCTTCCAATTATGAAAATTGCTCAAGGCCTCGAAGCTCGCCTGAACCTGAAAATTAGCACCAAATTTTTTCACGAAATTTTCGCACATTTTCTGTAATATCTTTTGATGTATAAATATTTTGTTAACACATGTAATGCAAAAGTTGTTTAATTTTGCAAGACCTTTAATTTGATATCAAGAAAAAGGGGCTGGCCCCTCAAATTAGGGGCCAAGATGGCTCTAAAGTCTTCTTACAATAACTCTTTACTGAACAATATTTTGTTATTAATTATAGAAGCAAAAATGTTCACTGTACAGCTGTTTATCTATTCAGTACAATACCTTAGTCATATGTTACGTAATTATTGGTTTCAAGGGGCCAGAAGTTGAAAAAATTGATCATTAATATCAGAAAAAGGAGAAATATTTTGAATAACACTGTAGAACAAAAGTTGTTTAAAATAATGTTCTCAACAATACGGAAACTAAAATGTTGTTGTTGGTGGCCCCGGTAAGGAGTTAAAGGGTCGGCCCCTAAAACACATTTATACAGATATCTTGAGAAAGGTTAACAATTCGTGAACACTTGTTGAACAAAATATGTTTATATTTGCAAGACCTTTAATTTGATATCAAAAAAGGGGCTGACCCCTCATATTAGGGGCCAAGGGGCTCTAAAGTCTTTTTATAATAACTCTTTACTGAAAAATATTTTGTTATTATTTATAGAAGCAAAAATGCTCATTGTACAGCTGTTTATCTATACAGTATCATACCTAAGTCATATGTTACGTAATTAGGGGTTTCAAGGGGCCGGAATTCAAAAATTTGATCATTAATATCTGAAAAAGGAGACATATTTTTAAAAGCAATGTAGATCAAAAGTTGTTCAAAATAATGTTCTGCACAATATGATACCATAAGTTTTGTTGTTAGTGGCCCCGGTAAAGAGTTAAAGGGTCGGCCCCTAAAATACAGTTGTTTAGATATCTCGATAACGGTTAACCATTCGTGAACATTTATAGAACAAAATATGTTTGAATTAGCGAGACCTTTTATTTGATATCAAGAAAAAGGGGCTGACCCCTCAAATTAGGGGCCAAAAGGGCTATTAAGTCTTTTTATAATAACTCTTTTCTCACCAATAATTTGATATTAATCATAAAGCAACAAAGAGGCCTTTTTTATGCTTAATTTAAAACTGAAATCCGTTTTAAAATCGGACGATGCATTACAATAATATTGGGATTTAAGAATTGAGTTTTCCGGAAATTTTGATTCCACGTTCTTGGTTAAGAAAATAGCGTTATGTTCAAAGTAAAATTGTTAAGTCGTACTTGAACACATTCGGATTTTTTTGTTAAGTCGTTCTTGAAATCAGAAAGGTTTTTGTAAAGTCGTCCTTAAAATCATTCGGATTTTGTTAAATCGTACCAGGAATAATTCGATTTTTTTCATCTTTTTATTATCGTACTCTTGTTATTGGTTTAAGAGCTCTGCTTCTTACAGGAACTTCCAGCTTTACTTCCGACATTAACGGAAGACCCACTCGTTGCTTTGCAACGAGCTTTGCTCTAGTTATTATACTTTTTCTTTTTTTTCTGACTCCTTTTTTGCTTCATAACTCAAAAAGTTTTCAACCGATTTCAATGAAATTTCCAGAGATTTTAGCAAGATATCGTCCCTCGAAGATGTTAAAGTTTTAAAGACAACGTCACTTCCGTTTTGACGTAACGTCATTTTTAAAATTTTTAAAAAGTCATTTTGTCCGGGATTTTTCTCAAAAATGCTTTAAGATAGAGGCTTGAAATTTTCAATGGTTATGATTTGGTCGATTTACCTCTGTAATGAGACTATATAATAAATATTCGTCACTTCCGGTCGAAACCGGAAGCGAATCAAATTTTTCGAAAAATTGATTTTTTTGATAAAACAAAAAACGTATACGTAGTTTGTAGAGCTTTTTATGCTTAATCTAATGCTGAAAACCGTTTGAAATTTGGAGGATGCATTAAGGAGATATCGGGGTTTAAAAACTGATTTTCCCGGAAATTTTGATGCCGCGTTCTTGGTTTCAAAAATAGTGCAAAATTCACACTGAAAGTAACTTCTACTGTAACAATTCGTACTGATAATAAAACTTTATTAAAAAAACATAAAATTAGATGCATATTGTAGAGTTTGCAAAGCTAAATACAAAACTTCAATTCGTTTTAAAATCGGATACTGCATTGCAGAGATATCGCGGTTTAAATATTGATTATTCCGGAAATGTTGATTCCTCGTTATTGGTTTAAAAAATAGTGCAAAATTCACACTGAAAGTAACTCCTGCTGAAAAGATTTCGTACAGGTCATAAAACCGAACTCCTTTTTTATATAGTTAATCAGAGTGTTTATTGAAACAATTTCGTTAATTCGGTCGATAATTACGATGTTAGTTTTTATTAGTCTTAATAGTTTAAATCGAAATAATTATCGTACGATTCACCATGTCAACTCGCCGTGTTTTGACTGCGAACAACAGCTGATAGCGGTGTGTCAGAAGAATGGCCTGCAAGACGGCGATAGTGGAAATTTCAGCTCAACTAACGTATTACAGATTATAAAGGTATGTTTCAATACAGGATATATCGTATTGACTTTTTCTTTTCAAGGTGTTTGTGCACTTTTCAATCTATTCCGACATTCCTCTGACTCTAACCTCCGCTTTTGACGTGCGTAACAATATGAAAGCGGGCATTTGAGTCAGAGAAATCTAGGGATATTATCTGTCCAATGTATTTTCACGTGTATGTTTTGCACACTGCTCTTTTGAATTTCTATTTATTATTATGTATATGTATGTCTTATTTTGTATTGAACAACACACCACACACTGTAAAACACTGTTTTAAACAGTGCAATTAAAAGGGGTGGGGGTCAAACGGCACACAAGAGTAGAATGTTGTAATTAGAGTGCATGTTTGCATGATGATAACTTTACCCTAAATATTTGAATATAGCAGATCTTTATCATATCACCTCCACTTAATGAATTAAAGAACTCGGACAGGCTTGTGCTTAATTAAATAAATATATTTGACATGGTAAATATTCAGTCTAATTAAAATTAGAACTTTTGTCTGGCTCGCCGTTATATATGATTATCGCTTGCGAAAGAGCATGTAAAACAGAGTGCAAGATGAAAAGAACTTTAAGTTCAGATTTTAGGTTAATGTTCCCTGATATTTATAAAACATTCTTCTCAAGATTTGATTATTTCACAGAACAATTGTAAATTCTTTGAGATTAGTTTATCTTTTATATATATTGAATTTTAATGATTCATTTTAGGTAAACTTTACATGCAGAACACATCTACATTGTAAACAATTTTTACAATAAGACAAATGTATGTAATAATTTTTACTACATGTGCCTCAGATCTCTCCCTCTCTCTCTCTCTCTCTCTCTCATGCTTTTAATCTTGGCAAAGCATCACAGAGCAACATCATTTTGTGCATATCTCTTTAGTAAAAGAAATCAACAATGCTTTAAATTTCAAAATGAGCAGGTATTATTGTGCAATCCCTCATTTTTTCATTGTGCAACTAAAATCCAAAGCTTTGTAAAATTGTTTATGGAATTTTATACATACTAAACATAATATTGTTTTTAAAACCTGTCATTAATAAGAAAAGAGAAAAAAATCCTCGCTAAATTTATTTGCGAAAAAAAACCCCAGTAGAATTCATTTAATAAAAAAAGGTATAGCAGAAAGTTATACGTTGAGGCTGTTCGGATGAAATACTGTAAGTCGTTTTAATTCCACCGTGTTAAAATTTCATGATTTTTACGAAAGTATCAATTGCGATGGTTTTAATTTCACGCTGCTTAAAAATTCATTTGATCAGAATAGAAGCATTTAAATTTCATAATATTTGGTTAAAGTGTTCAAACTAAGAAATGCTTCGTAGGAAAAATGAAAAAATAGGGGGAGGGTATACATGTAAGGGTATTTCTAAGTGATGTGATGCTTTTGTCATGATAATATCATGTATATGTATGTAGTTTTGAATAAGGTTTCTTATTTAGGGAGGTTGAACAACAGTTGACCTCTAAAAGATTAGGTAATAAAAGATGCTTTATTTATGGAGAGCCCTATTAATCTGTGTCACTTAAATGGCCATATTTTTCTTAATCCTTAATGGAATTGGCAAAATGAGGTATACTTTTTCTCAGAATAGCATAAGCTTTGTAAGTTTAAGACAAGATGACTTTTCAGAGAATGTTAGTGTAAGTTTCAAGACTACATGGTATTTCAGATTTTTCATTTAACTGTAATTTTGAGTGGATTTTGTACCAAAAGTTGTCTATTTTGGGAAAATGGATGATTTTGTTGGTTATATATGTCATTACATAATTTATTAGCTATAATATACAAGGGAAGTACCGGTAAATCAATGTGTAGAATCACCACCACTAGAGTAAATTGGCTTAGAAAGTAGGTATTTCCTATTCTGATGACAATTAATAGGCCTAAGTTAATTACCGTGATAAGAATTAATACTGTAAAAGAGTTTTGATCAATTGAATTATTTAAATTATAAATTTGCAGCAATTTTGCTGTCTCATTTCATGAAATAACATTAAGCAACCTGACTTATATAACTCAATTTTTTTAAAACAGCATATTTTTCTTTCAAATATAATTCACATGTAGACAAATGCAGTTATCAACTTGAGTCAAAAAACTCAAGTTTTTGCTCCTTCCTATCCAAAAGTGATACTTTAGTTATATTTACAGAATTCAAAAAGCCACCCCCTGTTTCCAATTGTCTCCATTACCATTACATGTTAGATATGTAAATGTACATTTGACCTTGAAATAACATCTGCTATAATAATTACTCTTGAAATGATCAAGAAACAACATACCGGTATTTTTACCCTTTTATTGTATATATGCATCAAAAATGTAGGAAAACATGTAAAATTTGAACATTTATCATGGAATTCTCATCCGTCCCCAGTTACCCGGTTGTGTTTGAATTTCATTTTAATTAAGAGCAGACATCACACTTGTAGGTCTTACTCTTTTAGCAAAGTTAAAAGGAGACTAGAAACCAGAATAAATAAGATATTCACTAAATATGATTATAAGCTTACTGTTTCATGAAAACAAGAAATCACATGTATGGCGCCATGTCTTTTTGTGAAAAAAATGTTACATTTCATCCATTTATCAAGAAAAGATCAATTTTCAATATCAGTGATGGTTGTTTTCAAATATGTGTGAGAAATGACTCAAGAGAATTGCCAAAAGTTTCATAATATTAGGTTAAAGTGTTCAAACTAATGCTTCTTAGGAAAATCAAAAAATAGGGGGAGGGTATACATGTAAGGGTATTTCTAAGTGATGTGATGCTTTTGTCATAATAATATCATGTATATGTATGTAGTTTTGAATAAGGTTTCTTATTTAGGGAGGTTGAACAACAGTTGACCTCTAAAAGATTAGATAAAGATGCTTTATTTATGGAAAGCCCTATGAATCTGTGTTAAATAGAGGAAAGTGGAAATGCTGGTTTCACTTAAATGGCCATATTTTTCTTAATCCTTACTGGAATTGGCAAAATGAGGTATACTTTTTCTCAAAATAGCATAACCTTTGTAAGTTTAAGACAAGATGACTTTTCAGAGAATGTTAGTGTAAGTTAAAGGTAGCAAGGGACAGTTTCGGATAAAGTACCCATCAATATTTTTGTAAAATTGAGAGTTGCTGTACTTGAAGGCTTATGAGTGTTGCAAAAATTCATGAAATGATTTTTAATGATTATCATTAGTTAGAGGGATGTCTCTTGTTGAAATTGATATTCAATATGTAGGCCCCATATGTTAGGTACATGAGATTCAGAAGTAAAATGCGAAACCTGCGGCTATGACTGTTGTGTTGACTTTAGACAGTGAAAATGCAAGTTACAGACGGGAAGGTATATAACACGAAAAGTAGGTGGATGGGGCATTATAAACTATACACCGGTAAGTTTCTGACATGTGATGGTGCAACATGCACATGGTATGGAAGGTCAACCCTTTGCTGGGAATTGGCTGAAGGAGGTCTAAAAAGCTGAAAAATCATGAAAAATTAGCAAAATATGGAAGGGTCAAAATCTCATAAAAACCAGTATGTAGAAAATTTTACAGGTTTTGACTAGTAATTTTCTTCAGAAATTGGTGATTGGCCTTATAAAGAGTGAATTAAAGGTATTTGTGCTGAATGGGAACTGAGGAAATTCTAGTTACAGGGTTCCGAAGACACACGTCCCCAGGCTACAATGAAATATATTAAAAAAACCTGTCCTGTGCCATCTAATGTCACGTATCGGGATATGTCATACTAATTACACTGCATGGTCAGTGTATTTTTTTTCCAGAAATACTATGCATATGTTAATGTAAACACAGCTATTATTAGTACCGGTACATGTATTAACACAGCTTATTGATTTTTTTAATTTCAGATATTGGTGGCCACATGGTTTTTACCTGTTGATTCTTTTCAGCTCTTGAGGTTAACCTGTCACTTCTATACCCACATGCATATTCTTTAATGTGTTCTACAGACTATTTACCAGTAATTCAAATTAAATAGGATAATTCATGAACAGCTACTGTAATGGAACTTTAAGAAAGCATCATGCCTTGTTGTGGTTTGTGTTTGATAAGAAATTATAACAAACACAATTATGGCTGTTTAAAGTAATTTACAATTGTTAGCTGTGAAAATTTGTTTTTCAATAAAAGTATGCAATTATGTTTCATTTATTTTGTTTTTAGCTCACCTGAGCCAAAGGCTCAAGTGAGCTTTTCTGATCACAATTTGTTGTTGTTGTAAACTTTTCATATTTTCATCTTCTTCTCAAGAAGCACTGGGCAGATTTCAACCAAATTTGGCACTAAACACCACTAGGTGAAGGGGATTTAAGTTTGTTCAAATGAAGGGCCACACCTCTTTAAAGGGGAGATAATTGAGAATTATTGAAAATTTGTTGGTATTTTTCAAAAATCTCCTTCTCAAAAACTATTCGGCCTGAAAAGCTTATACTTGTGTGGAGGCATCCTCATGTGGTGTAGATTCAAGTTTGTTCAAATCATTGTCCCCGGGGGTAGGGAGGGGCCACAAGAGGGGGATCAAGTTTTACATAGGAATATATAGAGAAAATCTTTGAAAATCTTCTTCTCAAAAACTATTAGGCCAGAAAAGCTCAAATTAAAGTGGAAGCATCCTCAGGTAGTGTAGATTCAAGTTTGTTCAAATCATAGTCCCAGGTGGTATGGTGGGGCCACAATGGGGGAATGGATTTTTACATAGGAATATATAGAGAAAATATTTAAAAATCTTTTTTTCAGAAACTAATCAGCCAGGAAAGCTGAAACTTATGTGGAAGCATCCTCAGGTAGTGTAGATACAAAGTTGTGAAAATCATGACCCCGGGGGTAGGTTTGGGCCACAATGGGTGGGGGGGGGAGGGTCAAAGTTTAACATAGGAATATATAGAGTAAATATTTTAAAATCTTCTTCTCAGAAACTAATCAGACAGATGATTCTTTATAATTGTTAAGACTTTGGCCCTAGGACAGTTTTTTGGCCTCACAAGAAGGTTCAGAGTTTGATGTAGGTTTATATCCCATATATAAACTTTTGTTAAGGATCTTTTTGAGAACTGCAATACTCAACATGCGATATGACTATAAAATGAATATAAAATCATCCTTTTAGAAAAGGAACTAATGATTATAAACATAAGAATATTTAGGATGGAAAATGGATTTTATTTATACAGGATCTACATGTATTATTGTACATTGTCCTGATAGTTTGCATTGTGACTCCATTAAGCTGATTTTATCATACCTATTGTTCCTCAAGTGAGCGATGTGGCCCATTTGCCTCTTGTTTTAGTTTTTCATTGTTTTTCAATATTAAGAATTAAACATATGTAACCTACGGTATATTTCATGATGAGTACAAAACAAAAATCCGTTTTTAAATCGGACGATGCATAACAGATATCGGGGTTTAAAAATTGATTTTTCGGAAATTTTGATTCTGCGTTTTTGGTTTCAAAAATAGCGTAAAGTTCAAACTCGTACCAAAAATAATTCAATTTTTGTTAAGTACTTTGACACCTACGGAATTATTTTTTGTTAAGTCGTTCTTAGAATCGTTAAGGTTTTTGTTAATTCGTACATAGTATCATTCGTATTTTTTTTATCCTTTAGTTAAAGTTGGTCTTGTTATTGATTTAAACACTCTGCTTCTTGCAGGAACATCAAGCTTTACTCTTGACATTAACGGAAGACCCACTCGTTGCTTTGCAACGAGCTTTGCTCTAGTTATTATTCTTTTTCTTTTCTTCTGACTCCTTTTTTGCTTCATAACTCAAAAGGTTTTAAACCGATTTTGATGAAATTTTCAGAAATTTTTGCAAGTTGGCGTCCCTCAAAAATGTAAAAGTTTTAAAGAGAACGTCACTTCCGTTTTGACGTGACGTCATTTTTAAAAATTTCAAAAAGTCATTTTGTCCCGGACTTTTCTCAAAAACGCTTTAAGATAGAGGCTTGAAATTTTCAATGGTTATGATTTGGTCGATTTACCTCTGTAATAAGGCTCGAAATGAAAATCTGTCACTTCCGGTCGAAACCGGAAGTGAAACAAATTTTTCGAAAAAATGAATTTTCTGATCAAATCAAAAATGAATATGTGTTTTGTAGAGCTTATTAAGCTGAATCTAACACTGAAAGCCGTTTTAAAATCGGACGATGCATTGCAGAGATATCGGGGTTTAAAAATTGATTTTTCCGGAAATTTTGATTCCGCGTCCTTGGTTTAAAAAATAGCATAATGTTAATCGTAAAGTTAACTCGTACCAAAAATAATTGTTAAGTCGTACAGTAACACATTCGGATTTTTTTTGTTAAGTCGTTCTTAAAATCAAAAAGGTTTTTGTTAATTCGTACTTAAAATCATTCGGATTTTGTTACGTCGTACCAGGAATAATTCGATTTTTTTCATCTTTTTCTTTTTATTACTCTTGTTATTGGTTAAAGAGCAGTGCTTCTTACAGGAACTTCCAGCTTTACTTCTGACATTAACGGAAGACCCACTCGTTGCTTTGCAACGAGCTTTGCTCTAGTTATTATTATTTTTCTGCCTTTTTTTGTGCACGCGATTTCTCAGAAACGGCTCGGCCGATTTCAATCAAATTTTAGTATGTGATAGATAGTGGTCTGAACTTGATTGGAAATTTTTTGTATTGATGACGTCACATCCGTTTATAAGATATTGAGATTTTTCTAATTTTTATATGGGTATTTTGTCTTCTGTTGTTCTCCTAAACTATAAGAGATATTAAGCTCAAATTTTTACGGTAGGTAAAGGAAAGATTGAAGTTTTGCATGATTGTTGTTTTGTATGTTTAGCACTACTGGCGCCAAAGCTCGCTATGGCTCGAAAATTGACATTAAAAAAGCATCGTGAATTTTTGTGCTTTTCTCTCTTTATCTCTTTTCTGGAAAATATTTTGTTAAAACATGTAATGTAAAAAAAGTTTATTTTTACAAGACCTTTTTGCTGATATCAAGAAACAGGGGTTGGCCCCTCAAATTAGGGACCTAGAGGGCTCTAAAGTCTTTTACCCATAACTCTTTACCGAGGGATATTTTGTAATAATTTATAGAAGCAAATATGTTTATCTTACAGATATGAAGCCAAGCAGTATAACGATTTTCTCATATGTTACGTAATTAGGGATTTTTAGGGGTCGGAAGTCCAAAACTTTGACCACCTATATCTCAAAACGGAAAAATATTTTGAAATGCAGTATAAAAGAAAAGATGCTCAAAATGATGTCCTTTACAACATGCAGCCTAAAAAATTTGGTTCAGCGGCCCCAATAAGGAGAAAAGGGACCGGCCCCTAAAATATTCTTTCTGAGATATCTCAAGAATGGTAACGGATTTCTGAACACTTGTTGAACAAAACGTCTTTATAATCAAATGACCTTTCATTTGATACCATGAAAAAGGGGCTGGCCCCTAATATTAGGGACCTAGAGGGCTCTAAAGTCTTTTTCCTATAGTTCTTTACCGAGGGGTATTTCGTAACAGATTATAGAAGCCAATATGTTTATCTAACAATTGTGTAGCCTAACATTATAATGATTTTTCTCATGTGTTACGTAATTAAGGATTTTTAGGGGTCAAAAGTCCAAAAATGTGAAAACCTATATCTCAAAAAGAAAAAATATTTTGAAATGCAGTATAAAAGAAAAGATGCTCAAAATAATGTACCTTATAATATGCAACCTTACAATTTTTGTTCAGCGGCCCCAATAAGGAGATAAGGTCCGGCCCCTAAAATATTCTTTCTGAGATATCTCAAGAACGGTGACGAATTCTAAACACTTGTTGAACAAAACTCTTACACCTGAAACAAAATAGTATCAGGCTTTTAAAATGAAGATCCTCTTTTCCTGTTTTAAATCATGTATAGCTGTTAAATAGCAAAATCAAGATCAAACATAAATCTCAATTTCTGAAATCAGACGGAAGACCTCCTCGTTGCTCGCAACGAGATCGTGTCTAGTTAACAGACCAATTCGTTCATTATTAACAGAGTTATGAACTTTTCGGCATTTGAGTTTTAATTGTCGTGTTTGGCATGTACTGTTGAAAAAATTCTAACTCCCGAGCCCTTCACTCAATCCTCATGAAATTTTGTGTAAATGTACCTCGGACCTCATTCTGTTTTTCTGCTAAATTTGCAGCGGATTGAACAATTAAAAAGAAATTTCCGATATCAAGCCGCGATTATAGCCTGTACGGGGACTTAAAATTTACCCAGTGCAAGGGATGTAAGCAGCCGCGTAATATTTCTGTTGCATGTATATTCCTTGTTTTCCGTTTAGTCTGTATCTACGATAGAGTGTGAACTACTTATGAATGTTAGAAGTGTGGAAACATTAAATTTATATTGAATAAATTTACGTGTTACTGATTTCGTTATTTCTACATTTATAAAGATTTTATCAATCCTGTTGATATAAAACAGTCAAACGTAATAGTAAACGACACAAAAAAAATCTCTACACTGAAATACATGTGTTAAATGCATCAGTCATTGTTTTACGACTTCCCCTAATTGTCGTTAACCGAATCCGAGATCCACACCTCAAAATTCTACTTTCGATTTATTTACGACGAAAATCAAGCTCGGTCCTTTTCATCCCCCTCCAGACACAAACACGCATCAATATTTCAAATGACCTCGCACTGTTACCAAACCTGAGTAGTGAGACATCTTACGCGTTGTTTTTCATCTCATACAAAACTTCAGGTCCTGTCCCGGGCGGAAACGCCCCAAATTCAAAGAGAAAATCGGGAATTATTTCGCGTCAGCCATGTTTTGACGTGAACCTTCAATGATATATAGACTGGCAATGCATATATATTTCGTACGATAGAGACAGAGGACCAGTCTTCGATGAAATACTGTTATGATACTGTTAAGGCTGTGTGTTCGAGTCTCCCCGGAACCAAGATTTGTTCTTTCTCTCTATTTCCTTCTCTCCATTTTTTTTTACTTTCTAACTAAAATATTCAACATAAAGGGGTTGTTGGACTGAAGTACAATGTGAAAAACACTCTTCCATTAAGGGTGTTATTTACTCAGGGCTTGAGTTCTCAAATTCCGATTGTTATAAAGTTCAATGTAATGAGTAAAATTTGTTCTAAACACAAAAAGTATTTATGAAATGAATTATTATTGACAAAACATTCAATAGTTTTACTTTATTATAAAATTAGGCTCAAACAAAAATTGACTTTTAGTCAAACAGAGGAAATTCGGACTAAATTTTGCAGATTTTGTTTTCTGCTAAAAGTTTTTTGGCAGTAGTCTAATATTAAAAGTTATGATTTTATATTTAATTGTATGTAATTTTGCATATTTTCCGTTAGTTTTACTTCACTTATTCATAAAAATAATCTTATGGCACGAATAATAAAAATATTGAAAAATGCATAAAAACGATAAAAGACACCATATCTCAAAATTTTGATCATTGACCTCATATAAATTTTATGCCAACAGAATACGGTCAATATAAGTAGTTCAATACCATAAACGTTTTTGTATTATCATCATTCAATTTTTTGTAAAATTGAATCAAAAATGGAAAGGGATTTGAAAAATGATAGAGGAAATTCGGACTGAATTATTTTTAAAATTTATGCTGAAATCTTAATGTTGTGTACTTATTTAGTGCCACTACCATTCATAAAGTGTATCTTATTTTTTAAAGTGTTTAATTATTTGTAATATTTTTTTTAATTAAGAAAATCTCAATCGTAGTGTAAAATTTTATGGGATTTTTCTTGATTTTTCAATAAATATTCAATGGCCATTAACTCAAAAAGTATGTCATTGACCTACTTTTCTGAAAGTGAAAAATAACAATACAAGCAAAGGTCTATAACACACAATAGATGGTTTTTCATTATCATCAGTGGATTTTTTTTTTCATTCTGAGTAAACGTCATCCTTAAGATTTATACAAAAACAGTCTTTTATTATTAAGGTCTTCCGTCTTAAGCGGAAGACCCTACTGTTTTTCTACGCGTTCTCATTCTTCTATACTATTAAGGTCTTCCGTTTTGAACGGAAAACCTTATTGTTATTGCATTGTTTCTTTTTCCCTATTCTTCTATAATTATATTTTTTTTCTTACAAATTTTGTGCACGCAAGATCTCAAAAACTACTCAATTTATTTTTATGAAACTTTTCGATCTAATAGATGATGATGTGAACCGTGTTGCAATTTTTTTTATTCATGAAGTCACTTCAGGTTTTGAGATATAGTCGTTTCATCGATTTTCAGAGAGGTATTTTGTCAGCAGTACTCCTCTTAAACTATAGCAGATATATACTTGAATGTTTCAGTGATGGTAGACGGAAGATTAAAATTGTGCATGAAGGTTTAAAATCATTTCGATCGCAAAAAGCGCCGAAGCTCGCCTGGACCCGAACATTGAGATTAAGGATTTCGATCCCTAATAGCTTACTTCCTGTTAAAATCCCGAAAATTACCGATGATTGAAACATCGGTAATCTTCGGAAGATGTTAGAGTTATCGTTCTTGTTAACCGGAAGTCGTAGAGTTACTGTTCTTGATGTAAACACATGGCTGCTCCATTTGAGAAGACGAGGGATAAAAAAGGCCGGTTTGCCGCAAATAAAAAGAAAAGAGTTGTATCTGTACCACGTTATGTGAGAAATGAACATTCTTATACTTCTGCGAATATATCAAGAACGGATCAGCCGGAACATGCCGAAGGAGACGACAATTGGAAGGCAGGTAGACGAATTGTTGAGTTTGGTGTTCTACTATAAAATCTAAGACACTGTGAGGCTTGTCGCCTCGGACCGGTAGCTTTGACCTACGACAGCGTTGTAGGGGAACTCCAGAAAGGGCTTGGTGGTTATTTATACGTTAAGTGCAGCAATAATGACTGTAACCACGTCAACAGAGTACCCTACGGTAGCACCCACCGTGTTAAAAAACTAGGCATGCCCTGCTTTGCTGTCAATACGAAACTTGGAACAGGTAAATGATATTCACAAACACATACATGTACATACAAATGAATAAACATTTTTATCTTTTTTATTTTGTTCAGTATCCCATTACCATGTAACTATCATCTTATAAAATACAGTACATGTATAAATCTGCTGTTAGAAGATGGGCATAATTTACTTCCTACACACAAGTTATTTCAAAACACATTGTTAAATACATTGTATGATTTTTTTCAGCTATGATTGACAGTTTAGGTGGTCCAGATAGAGTAAATAATGTTTTAGCTGCACTGAATTTGAAGCCTATTAGTCAGAAAAACTTGAAGATGATTGAGAGAAGAGCAGGGAACTTTGTTGAATCTATAGCCAAGTCATCTATGTCCAAGGCAGCAAAAGATTCTTTTGAACTTGAGATGGAGTAAGAAATATTCTTTATTTTGGAAAAATCATATGTGTGATTTGCAATGTTTTAAAATTTTCATAATATAAACCTAATAATTTTGTATATTTTTAATTAGAGATGTGGGTAATGAGGAGTCAAAGAAAGCACAAGAAGAAATGGGAGAGGAAATAGATGGCTTAGGTGTCAGTCTTTTTCATGATGCATCTCCGAGTGTAAAGTAAGAATTTGACATTAATTTGTGACAATGTAACAAGTTTTTGTACAGTTATCGAGTTTTTGTAATTGTAATTGTTCAGGATATACCTTATATTAAAAAAAGCATGTACATGATTGTTTATAAGTCAAAAGGCGTTGTAAATTCAAGTTTGTGAAGTCTTGGAAACTGGATGAAAAAAAATATTGAAAAATTAAAACATTAGAATGAAAAAAAATTATGAAAATTAAAACAATTTATTTATTTCAGAAAGCTAGTGTGTCGAGAATCTGCTGCCTTACAGTCACCTGAACTTTTAAAGGATGGAACTGATGTACCCGGTTCATCAAGGTAGAATCCCCCCACCCCCCCCCCCCCCCCCCCCAAAAAAAAAAAAAACAGCAAAAAAACATTTAGTTTGAAACAGTATGGTCCTATAGAATTTGGTGTCATTTATTTTTCTTAAAAGCCTATTACAATAAGTACAACTAGTAATAAAACATCTGAATTACACTATATTTTTTAGGACAGTGAAGGACATATTTAAAGGTAGAGCTAAGTTGAAGAAAAGAGCTCCCTGTCAGCCTTCACAACAGCAGTCTCTGAAGTGTAAGAAAAAACTAGTATCTAAATTCCCAACCAAGACCAGATCTGGCATGTCATGTGCAGTAGATACAGCATGGCAAAAACGTGGTTTTGATAGCCTCACCTGTAAGTTTAGCATTTTTTTTAAATGTCCTGTCATAAACAACTAAAATCTTGAAAGATAAAAAATGCTCATATCAAACCCACATATTTTCACATGAATGTTTTACAGTAACCATGAATAATCTCTATTCATAAATTTCCACATTTGTAATACATTTTTAATGGTATTTTAAAAATACATGATTTATTGATCAAGTATTATTATGATCATTTTCATTTTTTGCAGCACATACTTTTTTTATGAGTAAAGCCAAGTATGGGAAAAAAGTTGTGAAAACAGTTGTATCTCACAGAACTTGTGGCACCTGTAAGTGGTGGCAGAGAAACCGTCCAGGTCAAGAAATCAGAAAACACAGATGTGTTCACAATCACACTGGAAGTGCCCGCCTCATGGAAAGTGTAAGTGGTGTGCAGGGTATAAAAGAACTTATAGATTCGGGAACACCTGTGGACATTCTTGAAGGAGATGAAGACAATACAATGATTTCTAGAATCAAAAGTGAACTTGGAATAACTATGAAAAAACGATTGGACAAAAATCATGTGATTAAGAACATTGGAAAAAGACTCTACGCACTTCATGGAACCAAGGGTGTGAAACTAAGTAAAACAGTTATCGTGCATCTGCAGAAATGCATTAAATATGCCCTTGCAAAAAAATCAAACTAAAGACGACTTGGAAGAGGATCTGAAAGCTATATTGCCTCATCAGTTTGGGGATCATTTTTGCTGCGCTGCTCGCTTTTGTGGATTTAAACGAAATCCTTCTGAAAAGTACATCCACAGAGGTCTTCCTTACAAAGCAGCTTTGAAAAACGACCAACTTCGTCAGCATCTGCAGCCCATTTTTGATCAAGTGTCAGCACGAGCAGCCCAGTATGTGGACCTTGGCTCTAGTCAGCAATGTGAACATGCGAATAAAGAAGTCACCATGAGAATACCCAAGTCTCTACACTATGGCAACTCTGATGCGCTTGACTTTAGAGTACATGCGACAGCAGCCTTCATAAATGAAGGGAGAGGGTACATTTCAAAGGTAAAATTGCATAATTTGTTTGTTTTATTGTTCAATTTTTGTTTAACTAACTTTTATTGTTTGTTTTTCTGTTGAATTTTTTACAATGTTGGTTGGTTTGAATTTATTATTTTGTTGTTATTTATTAATCTTTTTTAGCATCATGTTGGTTTCAGCATCTAGCATCAGGTTGATTTCAACAACTGTCATCTCGACCACATTCATTGTAAACTGTAAGTGTTCTAATTGTAAAATTCTAGTTCATGTATTGATAATAATTTTTTTGAGCTTGGTATTACCTGGTACTTTATTTACACTTTATAACCTTTTAACTTTCTTAAAGATTTTGTTTTAATCTCAGCAAGGTAAAATGAATTTTATGAAACATACTGCTTAAAAAAAATAATGTTGGTAATATTGTAATTTTTTTTTGAAAAGGTAAATGAAAAAGCTGGTTTGTCACCTGGGAAGTTTACCAAGAAGTATGCAGCAAAACAGTTAAAGCATCGTCTGCAGGCAGAGGAGAGATCCAAGCTACCCTCAACAAAGAGAAGAAGAATCCAGTTGAAGCAGGAAAGAAATAATACGCAATGTGCATTTCAGGCACTCGAGGGTGACACATATCAATCAGGTATGTTTTATTTTAAATTATACATTGTTTTTATAAAACCAGAAGTTTATCAACTTCCATTCTTATCACATTAAAACATTTTTTCTAGAGATAGGATTAGAGGATGAGGTTGACATTGTACAGATACCGGATCCTGTTCCTCGTGGTGTCTTTAAACCCATCACATTATCGAGTGGATCTCCCTCCCTTGTGGTATTTGATTTAGAGACCACTGATCTGAGTAAGTTTATATAAACCAGAGGAGAATAAAAAGTTCCATATTTTAAAAAAAAATGTAGACAATAAATAAAACATAAATAAAAGTGTTTAGAACTTATGAAAATATTTTTATTCAATTCAGTTCGAGGAAGACAGATGCCACATATCACTCAACTTGCTGCAGTTGAATTGGATACGGGATCTCTGTACAACACATATATTCTTCCAAAGGTGCCCATTTCAGAGGAAGCAATGAACACGACTGGCATTGTAGTGAATTCCGACTTAGAAAAAATGACTGTCCACGGTAGGGAGGTTGATGCAGTTAACATTATATCTGGACTAACAGAGTTTGTGGAATGGATGAAGAATTTTTCAAATGTTATATTGGTAGCACATAATGGAAGGAAATTCGACTTCCCTGTACTTATGAGTACCTTACGCTGTTTAAACATGACAGACACACTGCTTCCTGTTGTTTCTGGGTTTATTGACTCCCTGAGTGTGTTCAAGAAAGCCTTTCCTGGACAGCAGAATTACAAGCAAGAGACACTAGTGAAAGCGGTACTCAACACCAGCTACGCTGCCCATGATGCTACAGAAGATGTTAAAACCTTAGGTTTGTTGATGAAGCAGACCAAGTTATTAGGTCCTGAGATCTTACAGTTTAGTTTTCCACCAATTTCTGTTCACCAAGGCCTTCTTTTTAGCAACGAGAAATCAAAAAACATAACGTCATTGCATGTTTTGATTGCTAAAGGTGTTGTGAAGCACAACACAGCAGAAAATATTGCAGGTTCAGGCTTGAACTTGTCCCACCTTCACAAGATATTTCAGAGAGATGGCGAGGATGGACTTAGAGCTACATTTGCTCAGAAAAACTCTGAAGGCCAGGCCCGGGTTTCCTCTACAAAGCGTGTTCTTGACTCTGTTATTCCAAAACTTGTGGAATATTTTGAAAAAAATGATGTAAACTGACTTTATGAGAAATTGCAGATGATATTTTTGCAACTATTTTGTGAACTATATGCATTACTCTAGTTTCGTTGTTGAATTGGATACGGGATCTCTGTACAACACATATATTCTTCCAAAGGTGCCCATTTCAGAGGAAGCAATGAACCCGACTGGCATTGTAGTGAATTCCGACTTAGAAAAAATGACTGTCCACGGTAGGGAGGTTGATGCAGTTAACATTATATCTGGACTAACAGAGTTTGTGGAATGGATAAAGAATTTTTCAAATGTTATATTGGTAGCACATAATGGAAGGAAATTCGACTTCCCTGTACTTATGAGTACCTTACGCTGTTTAAACATGACAGACACACTGCTTCCTGTTGTTTCTGGGTTTATTGACTCCCTGAGTGTGTTCAAGAAAGCCTTCCTGGACAGCAGAATTACAAGCAAGAGACACTAGTGAAAGCGGTACTCAACACTAGCTACGCTGCCCATGATGCTACAGAAGATGTTAAAACCTTCAGGCCAGGCCCGGGTTTTCTCTACAAAGCGTGTTCTTGACTCTGTTATTCCAAAACTTGTGGAATATTTTGCAAAAAAAATGATGTAAACTGACATTATGAGAAATTGCAGATGATATTTTTGCAACTATTTTGTGAACTATATGCATTACTCTAGTTTCGTACAGTAATTTGTAATTAATTTTTTTTTGAAGGTCAAGATTAAATTTATTTACATGAATGTCAAGGTTAAAAATAAATACCCAGTATTAGGTTTAATAGATTGAAAAAAAAAGTGTAAAACTTTTTTGTAGTATGCTGTGATGATATAATTTTTGAAGGTTTTATCAGTAATAGTTTTAAGTAAAGGTCGTCAAATTTAAAGGTCAAGGTCATTGAAAAACACCTCACTCAGTTATTTATGACATTGCTTCTTCATCATAATTGTGATTATATATTATATTTCAATTTTTATACTTTTTTACTTATTTTATGAACATAAGTGATTTTGAAAATTTTGGGGGTGGGGTTAGGAATTTGTCAATAAAAAAAGTTTTCTTTGGTAAAAGTTTTCAAAACTGCTTTTATTTTTCTTTCTATATAATGTGCCATGTATTCATTACAAAATATCTTATGTCAACTATTTGGTTTTCCTTACAGAAATGCACATATGATCAGTTGTAATATTTCTTTTATCAAAATAATTGAAGTTAATCTGACACAATCTCAGTTTTTCAAAGTTATTGGACAGTAAATGCTTCTAAACTTTTTCTTAACTAAAAAATGCATTAAAATGTTCTATACAAATCTGTGTAAAAACTGAATTTGATATCAATTTGCTCAAAAATGTGATGTTGTATTGATGTTTACTACTACTCATTATGACATTATCATATATCAATATATTTTGGACAGATAAAAAAAAAATCTGGATAAATTTGTTTATTTATGAAGTATGTATTGAGATATTATTGTTTTGACCCAAAAAAATCACTTTTGAAAATTTTTGTATTAAATTGTATTACGGGCTGAATACCTTAAACAAATATCATAATTTTTTCTGGTTTTCTTTGTTTATCTGAAAAATATTTTGTTAAAACATATAATGTTAAATTTTTTTATATTTATAAGACCTTTTATTTGATATCAAGACAAAGGGGCTGGCCCCTCAAATTAAGGGAACAAAGGGCTCTCAAGTCTTTCATCTACATGTATAGCCCCTTTACTGGGATCTATTTTGTGAAAGATTTTAGAAGCAAATATGTTTATCTTACAGTTATGTATCCAAGTAGTGTAATGATTTTATAATGTGTTACGTAATTAAGGGTTTTTAGGGGTCAACAATCCAAAACTTTGATAACCAATATCTCAGAAAGGAAAATATTTTTGAATGCAGTATAGAAGAAAAGATACTCAAAATGATCTACTAAACAATATGGAGTCTTCAAAATTTTGTTAAACGACCCCTATAAGGAGATAAGGGATCGGCCCCTAAAACGCTCTTTCTGAGATATCTCAAGAATGGTAACAAATTTCTATACACTTGTTGAACAAAATATCTTTAAAATTAAATGACTTTTCATTTGATACGAGAAAAAAGAGAAAAATGTTTTCCACCAAAGCTCTTACATCTAAAACAAAATAGTATTTGTCCCTTAGAATGTAGACTTTTTCTTATATTTTAAATCACGTTTAGCCGTTTAGCCGTTTAATTGCAAATCCAAGGTCGTACATGTATTTCAAGTTCTAAAACATACGGAAGACCTCCTCGTTGCTCGCAACGAGATCTTGTCTAGTTTTTTTTTTTTTTTTTTTTTTTCTTCCTAGACGCGAACTTTGAGGCTTCATATCGTGCTCATTTCTGAACGGTTTTTGCTCAAATTTTCAGGGCTAATGGACTTTACAAAACACTATCTTCATCAATTCATTAAAGTTAGAATTCCCTTTCCGTTAACGAGTTATTCCCCTTTTAAATTTTTTTAGGGCCTTTGGTTTCCAGACAAAGGCTCCGAGACTATGATAGCAGGGAATGGGAATCCAACGAATTTGAATAGCAGAGACATTGTAGTGGTGCACATTAGTTTTTGTTTTTAGATTACGTTTTTTATTTAGGAAAAGGTAGGGGGTCAAAAAACAGGATTCCAAAAAGTGCAAAAATTTAGACATATTTTCCTTTATATCTTTTTAACAAAAAATATTTTGTAAAGACATGTAGAATAAAAGTTGTGCAGAATATCAAGGGCGTTCATTTAACACCAATAAAAAAGGGCTGGCCCCTTAAATTAAGGGCCAATAGCCTCTAAAAGTGTTTGCTTAATAACTCAAAAACGGTTAAGATTTTGATATGGCTGTCGCTGGAAAAGTTGCTTGTTGGGATCTCATAAAGGTCGTAACAATGTTATTTTGTAAGTGATTTGTGTAGTATGAGTGTAAAAAGCTTTACATGTTGACATGTACCTGTTTTCATTTGACAAGTTAACGAAAGTCTTTGTGCGTACAACTGGCATAAAGTTGCCGCAGAAAGTATGCTGGTTTATACAGGAGGCATTAATTCATAAGAATTTTTGTTGTTGTTGGAGTATAAGCTTTTCCTTTAGGAGTTAAAGTCATTGTTGTTAAGTTCTTATAGTGCACAATCATTAAAAACGGCAATTGGAAAACAAAACATTCTTTTTCTTTTCTAGTAAACCACAAAATTTGGAATTAAAAAACTCTGTGCATTACATTTTAGTTATTAACTCCATGCATTTAAAATCTACCTTGAATCAGAGCTGCATGTGTGTGTGTACCATTACGTAAGCTCTGTTGCAACCACTATTGAAATAAAACCACTATTGAAATAAATTATTTCAATAGTGGTTGGGAATGCATTTCATTAGAAAAATCGCTTTGCAACCACTATTGAAATAAAACCACTATTGAAATAAAACCACTATTGAAATAAATTATTTCAATAGTGGTTGGGGATGTATTTCATTTGAAGAATCACATTGTAACCACTATTGAAATAAATTATTTAAATATTGTTCCGGGATGTAATCCATTTTAAAAATCAATTTACAGACACTGTTGAAGAACATATTCTATTAAAATTATTTTTCAATCGTAGCTTAGAATGAATATCTTTATAAGTATTACTTTGAAAATTTATATTTTTTTCTGTACGTTTCTCTTTCTACAGACATATCATGTTCTATGAATATTGTATATTACATGTATTTAAATGATAGTGAACATATTGTCAATTACCAGAACTTCTATTCAAACCCCCTGTATAATGAATCATTATTTATTGATAAATATTTTTATAAATATTACTATTGAGATAAATTATTTCAATAGTGGTTAGGGATGTACGTCATTACGACAACTATTTGAATATATTATTTCAATAGTGGTTAAGGATGCGTTTCATTTCAACCACTATTGAAATAAATTATTTCAATAGAGGTTAGGGATACCTTTTATTTCAACCACTATTTAAAAAAGTATTTCAATAGTGATTGATGATGCATATCAGTTTTATGTCTATTATTATGTCTATTTGAAGCACATTCCTTTCTGCTAGGGGAATTTTTTTCAGATATGAAGTATGTCTTATGATATGATAAATTCCTTTTCAATCATGATTTACCTTTATATGGTCATGCTTTCCATACCACATGTTATCTGGAACTGACAGTGCTATACGCAGACGGAATAATAGGCATAAAAATGACATGCACCCCTACCACTTTTGAAATAGTTTATTTCAATAGTAGTTGTAATGAAACGGGTCCTTAACCACTATTTAAATAAATTATTTCAATAGTGGTTGTAATGAAACGCCTCCCTAACCACTATTGAAATAACTTATTTCAATAGTGGTTGTAATGAATCGCCTCCCTAACCACTATTGAAATAACTTATTTCAATAGTGGTTGTAATGAAACGCGTCCTTTACCACTATTGAAATAATTTATTTCAATAGTGGTTATAAAGAAATGCATACCCAACCACTATTGAAATAATTTATTTCAATAGTGGTTTTATTTAGATAGTCAGGTTACTAAGTGATCCTAATAATAAAATACATCCTCAACCGCTATTTAAATTACTTATCTTTCTCACACACACACACACACACACACACACACCCACACACACACACACACATATATATATATATATATATATATATATATATATATATATATATATATATATATATATATATATATATATATATATATATATATATATAATGAAATAACAATTATATATAATTTATAAAAAAAATATATACATCCACGACCTACACAAAAACAATATCATAAATGTGATGTGTAAAATGAAATTTATTGCCAATACTGCACAGTTATTCTTGTACTGAAATACATCTATACAATTACGATTATTATAATGTATTTCAATAAAGATTAATATAATGATATATGTTATATAATATTTTAAATGGTGTTTGTATTTCAAAAGTGGTTACAAATTATTTCTCATGATAAGCTTCATAACCCACCACTATTGAAGTAATTTATTTCAACATTGGTCGTAATAAAACTCATTACCAACCACTATAAAAGAAATTTATTTCAATAGTGGTCGTAATAAACTTCATCACCAACCACTATTGAAATAATTTATTTCAATAGTGGTCGTAATAAAATTCATCACTAACCACTATTGAAATAATTTATTTCAATAGTGGTCGTAATAATCTTCATCACCAACCACTATTGAAATAATTTATTTCAATAGTGGTCGTAATAAAATTCATCACTAACCACTATTGAAATAATTTATCTTAATATTGATGTTTATAATTACATTTATCCTTAATTGATTTATTTTAATATACAGGGGGTTTGAGTTGAAGTTCCGGTAATTTCCAATGTGTTAATTCTTGTACAAATAATTTACGATTTTCACATTATATATCAATAGAAAGAAAAAGGTAAAGAAAAGAATATGAAAACAATTCTATACATCATTCTACGAGATTTTTTTTATTTCTGCACAATAGTAAAAATCCGAAAAGAGGTACGTTAAATTGATAGTCTCGGTTATAATTACTGTAAAATATAAGTCTTCAATACCTTTATTGTGAATTTGAAATCAATCGTTTGTTCGAAAAAAAAATTGTTTGCATTTTAATTTGCGTGAATTGGTTATATATTTTTGCACACCCGTGAAAATTGTAACATTATACCATATTTCCTTTTAGTCTTGATTATTAATACCGTAAAATATGCAAGTATAATACCTACATTTTGTATCTGATATTGTTCGTTAGATAAAGTGTTTCTTGCGTTACAATAGTAATAACAAAGTAATATTTCTAAAAAGTTCATTCTTGTATACAAAAAAAATAAATAATTAAACATTAGTCTTTAAAATTGTCTGTAAAGTGACTCTTAAAATGAAATGCATCCCCAACTACTATTGATATAATTACTTCGATAGTAATTGTTTTTCAATAGTGGTTGCAAAGTGATTCTTCAAATGATATATTCCCCAACCACTATTGAAATAATTTATTTCAATAGTGGTTTTATTTCAATAGTGGTTGCAAAGTGATTTTTCTAATGAAATGCATTCCCAACCACTATTGAAATAATTTATTTCAATAGTGGTTTTATTTCAATAGTGGTTGCAACAAAGCTCTCCCTTGCCCGCGGCCGAGAAAATCGGTTACCATGCTCGCGGCTGGACTACCTAGCGGTCAGCGGTTATCTAATACACGAGAGTTGCGTCTCTCATATATGAGTTTATTTAGCCGCGAACTCAAGAATTGTTTTAGTTTTGATTACACAAAATCTTTTGTGGATTAAACGAGTGGATGTCAAGTAAGAAATAGTTCATTTAATTAATAAAAGCAATGTCATTCTCTAAAGCAATAAAAGACATAGATCAATTGTGGGGTTTAAGTTTAAAATATATAACTTCTATTTGATAGAGTAAGGTCATTATACTGCAAACTTTTCAAATCTTCCTTGGTTCTGAGCTGTGCGTTTCTGTGCGTTGTACCTTTACGTAATCTATTCTTCGTCCACGGCCGAGGAGATCAGCCACGGCTGCATTACCTAGCGGTAAGCGGTTATTTAATACACAAGATTCGCACACCGCGACTTACTCTTACATGCATATGAACGTATTTGAGTTAATATAGCCGTATATACAAGAACTATTTTAATTTTATGTTATAAAAGTTTGTCCTACTTGTATATATATTTAATTAAATATTTGAGTGTAAATGAATATTAATGAACGATATTACTCCAAATCGGAAAAATCGTAGACATAAACTAATGGTTCGTTTGTTCAGGTAATTAAAGTACTTTAAAAACTGTACAATTAATGTTTTAAATCAACACGTCCCCTTCAAATATTAAACCTTTAAATGATGATCATCCCTCGCACATGGCTGAGGAGATCCGGCGCGAGTGGATAAGTGATCCGCCGTCGGTTCGTATTCTTCTACATGTACCATATGACGCGTTTATGTTTCATATTTTGCAGGGACACAACTATATTTTATTATGTTTTCAACTATTATATTGGTATAAGACGAAAATATAAATTGATTTTACTTGTACAGTTGATTAAGCATTGATTTATACGACAGCGTACAAGGTAGTTTAAACATGAAATCAAATTATAATCAAAGTTCCATGTTTGCGGTAGGGGTTAGCACGATAAAGGAATGCCCTGAATTGAGGCATTCGATTATTATTTTAAAAAATATTCACATGAGTTTAAACAACTTTAGATTAGATTCTATCGGTCACATATTAATCACTTCTGTAGTTTCATTGTGGAAGCGAACTCATTGCTGCCCCCCCCCCCCCCCCCCCTTACCTCCCGCTCCGCTGACAGGTGCTCGCGCTGGATTTTTTTTAATTGGAGAAAAGATAACAAGATCTGTCGAAAATCATTTTTGGTGGATTCTTCTTATGTGTGACATTTTGTTTCACTTTCCCACCCCTTTGTTTATTCGGCCAGTCTGTGTTAATTCAATTGCCGCATGCGACCGAGAATCTTGTGTCGCTTCAGCGCACACAGCTCAGAACATTTATAGCCCCAGGTCATCAATTGTTATGTAATTTAGTAACAGTTGGAAGGGTGATTTTACTACATAAAATAATAAAATCATAATATAATCCATTTGAATTGAGTACCATGCGTATAGATTCCCATAATAATAATTTTTTTTATTTCCTCTCTATGTTTACATTTAATTTTGTTCAAATAATTAATAAATTTTCTATCATTTAAATTGTGTGCTTCATCAAATTCTTCATCAAATACTGATTCCGATTACCTTGAAGTCATTAATTTTCCATTGGCTTTTGACAAAAGAGAGACGCCTGACCATCCAATGAAAACAAATACACAGAGTTTGATTGACAGGTTCAGCCAGGTGCAGGTCTCACCCGATGTCCGAGGTTATGTGTGCTGTTTGTACACAGCCGAATGGTCTCAGTAAGAGTTATCAGTAGGAGTTATCGATGTAAATAAATAATAAAAATACATGCCTATCAAAACATGATCGTGCAAGTTAAAGTTGATTTAGGTTTGTTCCAATAGAAATCATGTTTCACTAACTGTATTTAATATTTTTTATGTATAGCGAATTTTAATATTGTTTCAGTACTGAAACATCGCATGAAAACGTTAAATATACATTTACTCTGTAACTAGTCGTCTTTTAATACATATACCTTTCTTTTGTTTGTTAAAAATTCGTTCAATTTTGTTAAAGTAATGTAAAACACGGGCGCCATTTTGAAACAATTAACTTGTCAGAGAGTTCCGAATGAAATCTGATGAACATTTCACACGGTTCTCGCACGCTTTGCCCGAAACGCTAAACGGTTTACATGAAACTCTAAAAGGTTTACACGAAACGTTTCTCGCACGTAGGCCGCACGCTTTTTTGGTGTAGTAGTACGTTTTAGGGTCTGTAAATTTTGTCAGCACGCAATTTTAAACTTGCACACAAAAATTTAGAAATATTTTAATATAGAAGTTATCTTTGAGAAAAGTTTACGTGTTTTGTAGGCGGGTTTAGTTTAAAAAAGAAATACACTTCCTGACATGAATCACGAGTACATACTGTTTATAACAATGCTTGCTACCCTTTGAAAATTTAACTCGCCATTAAACATTTCATTTTTTAAAGAATGTTTGAAACGATTACATAAACTCTGCTCGACAAATAGTTTTCCTAAAATATTTTCTTCCTTTCTTTGTTCAAAACACGTTTTATATACAGGCTTTCAATCACAACACGTTTTTATAACAAAAGCAGAACTGAAAGTATAGTCATTATAATCGTTTGACACCATATAACATATATTTTCAACTCGCAGCAACAACGGAAGACCTACTCGGGGCTTTGCCACGAGCTCTGCTCTAGTTATCTGTAATATTTGAAACAAGGTTGTTTAAATGGTGCAGTACATTGCTTATACAATTATTATTTACAAGTCTTGTGTTGACTTGCTGATATAGACAACCTTTCCCTGACTAGAAACGAAAGCAGCATCAATAGTAGTTCTTTCATACAATATATGAAATACGATTTGAAAATACCTATAAATGTTTGTACAAACAACATTGTCAGTTACTCAGTGCAATATGACATTTTATTTTTATTTCACATATCATTGCAAATGGATTTGAAGTAATTTATGAAAGTCTAGAATCAGGTGATTTGCGATGCGTTTTTATATCAAACAAAGTTTATTCTGCTTAAATTGCATTAAAATGAATTTATCAACTAATATACATATAATGCTGTTGACAAATATCATGAAAGCCAAATGAGACTGCGTGACGGTTTAAAGTTCAAAAAGGCCAAAGTGATCATGAGGATTGTTACATGTTTATATTTAAAGCAATAGGAGCTGCATTTTTTTTAGATTTGTTTTTTTTTTTTTATTTTTTTTTTTGCTGCTGCAAAAACCTGCTGGTATGATAAGTATGTAAGTAAATAAAGCTTTAATGATACATGTAAATTAGATTTGAAAAAAAATCATTAATTTTTTCTCAGAAGAAAGGCTTATCTTTTAAGAAATATATAACAGTTCTTTTTTGGTGCAGGACGAAATCTAAAAACCGTGATAATTTATTGTCATTTTAGTACAAAAGAACGTTTAAAAATAAAAATGAAAATTGCAGCTTATACAGGGTGTTGCTAATACGCGGAACGGAAAATGGAACGGAAAGCGGAACGGAACGGAAAACGGAAAATCTTATCTTATGTTATTTACTTCATAGACTTGTTAATCACGCTCAAAACGATATACTTTATGTAGTTTTTTAAATTGTTTGAAAGATTAGCAATATTAAATTATTTATTTAAGAATAATTACTTCCTTAAAATTATCAGTACATGCATTGACCACTATATTATGTACCAAAATATCCTCGATTCACATTTTGTTTAAAAAATAGATACATGTATTTATAATAACTCAGGGTTATAGCGATTCTCTTTTAGAAGCATTAAAAATTATCATTATTCTTTCTTAAAGACGTCCTTTCTAGTTCATCAGCTGGTTTCAATACTTGTGTCTTTTACTAATTAACAATTTTTAATTGTCAATGAGTCCATGACTAATCTAGTTTAAAGACACTTGGCTCAAATATTTACGGGGTTTCGCATTTCAACAGACCCGGGTGATAACGTTGAAAAATTTTGCAATGTCTTTTGAGTGACTTACAAATGGAGAAAAGATGTCAACATTTTCTATTATAAATCTTCAAAAGAAATCTGTTTTCGATCCTGTGGATTTCTCCGATTAAAAAAAGGTAACATGTCAATAAAGTTTTGTTGGCTATTTCCCGTTTCATATTATTATTTCAATTGCATCTTTTACATGTAGGTATGTGTATTTTTTTTTTAAATCGTCCAAATCTGCTGCATGAAGATTTTGGGATCGACAAACCACAGTCCCAATTTATAATCGGAAAATCTAACCAGGCAACGTCTAGTGCTCTCTATTCGGATCATAAGTATATACTGCTGGAAGAAACAACTGCTAAGTGATGCAAACGGAAACAAAATTGTATTGCTAAAATACTAGTTTCACTAAGTACCGAATATTTTAATGTTTAATGTATTTTAATTGTCGCCAGTCGTTCGGGGTTTTTTTTTCATCCCAAAGATACTGTATCGCCTGTATGATTAAAGATTTTATAGAACATCGAACATTAATGTTGATGTAAGTATAGCCATCATATTTGAAATAAAAAAAACTATTCATAAAACACACGAAACGCTTTCACTTACTGCGAACGTTACGCTGATATGCCAGCAATACCATATAAGAAAAATAAGTAAAAAGTTATAGCTAATTTGCTCTTTATCATGTTAATGTTTCACAATTCGTATACATTTGATTTTATTGCTGTTTCGTACATGTACTCAGCTAAAGCCACATGAGTACAATGCTATATTTGAAAGACATTTATATGAATATAAATGAGACAGCAACATATTGATAATATTAGATACGCGGGTAGGTTAAGGCAACTTCGAGTATAATGACCGTCAAAATTATTATCAATTTACAAACTGATTATTTTTATGAAAATAGTGCTGAATATTAATACCAAGTGAATTTGTTCACCAAGATATTATTTTTCTACTTCGACTCGATCTTTGAAGCTGGCTGTCGTGCCATGGTATCACGTGAAAGTTAAAAATAGATCACTGTTTTACCTTAAGAAAAAATCAAAAGGTGTAACACTACCCCAAAGTTCATTTGTATGTTTGCTACAGTAATTCGATCGGCAATTAATTCATGTTTAGTAGTATTACTGCTAGAATTTTATTGTTAATCGCACAAAATAAATATTGTCAATATTTATCGGAAAATATGAAAATACTACGTATTTTTCAATTTATAACAACGAAGCACAGGATTCTAGCAGCACTTTTCAAGTAGTTTAGGTCATATACTTTTGATATTTACCAAAGTCATCTTTCGTAATATCCGGGGTAGTGTTACACTTTTGCCTTTTTTGTACACACTGACAGAGTAAAGGCTGGTCAAACCATATAAATGTCGATCTGGTTATCTTATAACACTCGCTGATAAAACAAAATATTCATGCCTGTATCATCCTGATTATATCCTAACTGACAGTCATCTAAATCTTATGTATTTGTATAAAATAAGTCTTTAAATTCGGAATTGTTTACACTGCATTCCGAGGATTTGTCTCCCGACACGATCTTTTCTATTAAACATGCTGTGACGTCATCACTGATAATTTATTTACGTAATACAGAAAAATCGAAGATATATTCAGTCAGAAGAGTTTCTAGTGATATTTTATGCCTGTCGTTTTTATAATTTAAACCAGAGATAAAGTTAAAAATGACATGTTTCTGAGTAAAGTATGACATCATGCTGCTTATTTAGACGTCATATCGATCAGAGGAATTTTTACTCAATCGATCGCTTAGAGTTGCCTTATCATACCCTCGTATAAATAAATTATACAAAGTAAATCGTTTCTGGTCAGTCTATACCCTTTTATGCGATAAACGTGATATGATATTTTCCGTTGTCCGTTCCGTTCTGTTTTCCGTTCCGCGTTTTAGCAACACCCGCTTATACATGTATTGCTTTAAATTAATCACGTTTGATAAATATGTATGTGTCATTGGTAATTTTTTTTCAATTTTCATCCACTAGTTTACAACTTTAGAAAATGTGTTACATGTATACAACATAAGCAGAGTGGACATTTAACCACTGCTACAAGATGTTGACATTGGATTTGTCCAAAAATAAAAATCCGAACATTTGACGTTCTTGTAGCAGTGGTAGGCATTCTTTAACTCATCGGTTTCAAAGGAGATTGGTCAAGCTTTGAATTTGTTTCCATCAACGTTTGAAATTTTTGTTTTTTTATAACATACACTTGGTGGTAAGTTTAGTTTGTGTCTCATCAACAGGAGTTGGTGTTTCATTAATGTCTCCATGTCATTGTAAAAGACTGAATTTTTGTTTTGCTTCTGTCGTTGAAAATGCAAACAAATAACCAAACCAAACAAGAAAAAAGCGCCATTTGACAACACATAATTTCAGGTCTGGAAAGACACATTTGAATGCAACAGTTAGAAAACAAGCCTATGACGACTTGATATTCGATCCGTCTCCTTTTTTTCTTTTTATACTTCTGTTAAATTAGACAAGAGGCTCATGGGTCTTGTCGGTTACCTGAATAACTGCAGTATATGTTTTGCAATGTATATTCATGTGCATTATAATCTCAAAGCTATTGAAATCATCTTTATTAGTTTAATCCAATAAACTTTATAAATTCTAAACAAAAATTAGAAAATGAAGCAACAAATACAGTGACATAATTGAATAAATCTTTAGTACAAAAAATCAATCAAAATTACACAACTATACTCGATATAATAAGTAGAGCCCTGCTCGAACACCAGAAGCCCTAACCGAGGGGCAATGAAATTCATAATATTTGAAGAGGCACTCTTCCTCATCATAATAATGTACTTCATTCATCAGATTAATACCAGAATAGAGAAAAAAAATACTGCATTCATTTAGAGCCCCACCCTAACACTAAAACCCCTGACCTAGAAGTCATGAAATTCACCACTGAAGAAAGAGGCATCCTGCATATTATCCAGGAACAGCGAAGAGTTTGTTAAAAAGGTATACATTTGCACTATATTATCATTAGAGCCCCGCCATAACACAACAACCCCTAACCAAAGGCAATAAAATATATAATTTTAAAAGAAACACGTTTCCTCATCATAACTTTGTATCTAATTTGTCAAATTAATACGTGTACCCAGAGGCTGAGAAGATTTTCAAAAGAATTACTGGATTCATTTCGAGCAAAACCCTAGATCCAGGGACCATGCAATTCACAATTTTGTGATAGGCATTCTTCCTCATCATTACCGTATACAGTAGTTTATCTGCTTAATATCCAGGAGCAGTGGAGGGGATTTTTGGAAAATTTAAAGCCCAGATCTTACACTAGATCCCTGATTGAGGGACCATAAACTTCACAATTTCAAAAGAGGCACTCTTCATCATAACTAAGTGATTAGTTCAAAGGCTTAATGTCCGGGAGCAGAGGAGGAGATTTTCACAGAATAAATATATGTTCACTATATATTAGAGCCCCACCCTAACACAAGAACGTCTGAACCAGGGGTCATAAAATTCACAAAATGAAAAAGGCAATTTTTCTTATCAATTACATCTAAAACAGAAATTCATAGCATAAGAGACTATAAATCACCAACAGAAAATGAGATAGCGATTGGTGATGTGAAAAACAAGGAAAAACAGTCGCACATAATCTGACTGACCACAATTAAAATACATTGCCTTGAGTAGGCACAGAGCTTATGACGTTTCTTGTGAAAAAAGAACTTTCTTTTAACTCGCTTATCCGCATTCAATGATCGCTCTGAAAACAATTTGATGTGGAAAGGACGTTTTTCTATCATAAGGAAAGATTTGAGTGTAACGCCCATGGAGGAACTCGATCTTCTCATTCATTTTTTTGGACTGGAGTCAAAGCAACACGCCATGAGAATTCGAGCATCATATCCTATTGATCCAGCTAAAGGACTTTATAGAGTTTTTAAGCGACTAAACGAACGTTACGGTCCCCAAGAACTTGTTGAATCTATTCTTAAATAGAGAAAATATTAAAGTTTCCGAGATTGACAACAAAGGTTGCAAGGAAAATATATGAAAATTTTGATGTTGCTGCTGAAATGGAGTCTGTCAAGGAGAACCCAAAGTACAAAACCTAACTGGCATACTATGATTCATCTCATGGAGAAAACGCATTTGTCTTCAAGCTTTCTGGATTTCTTCAAAGTGGACACTGAAGTACAAAGTGGATCACAATGTCCTGTACCCACCATTTTCTGTATTCACTAAATTCTTAAAAGAGATGATTGTACGTATGAATGACGCAAGTTCCGCATATGGCAAGGGTTTCTCATTATCATTTGATACCAGAGAGAAGGCCACGCCAGTATGGGGCCAGATAATCACTAATGGAATGAAACTGACTCAAGAGAAGCCTGCAAAGTGCAAAGTGTCCCTTAAATGAAACAGATAAACACACACTCAGTGATTGCAGGATATGGTCTTGGTAAACCAATAACCGATCGAAAATATTTGTCAGACAGAATGGATTGTGTTTTCAATGTTGTAACGAAAAACACTCAGCCCGAGACTGTCAAGAACACGTTTTGTGTAGCATATGTAAATTTAAACATTGCACCTCAAAGTGGACTGAGATGATCCTCTCCCGGTTGACTTACATGCTCAATGGGAGAAATTGAGAACATCCCCATCTAGCTTGGAATCCATAAGAATTCTCAGAATGTTTGTGGACATACAGTACGCCACCAGAAGTGAGCTACACACTTTCTGTGGTGCGTCTAAAGATGCCATAGGAACAGTGACATAGTTTTAGCTGTACAATATACATGGACAGTCAAACTATGGATTCGTGATGGGCAAGACCAAGTTAGCTCCTCTCCACAGCAGCACGATTCCGCGGTTAGAACTTTGTGCAGCAGTACTTAGAGTAGAAATAGGAAGATTTGTGACAGACCACCTTAATATACCTACAGAAGCATGTTACTTTGTCAATAAAGACAGTCGTGTAGTTTTGGGCTACATCTACAACGAAAGTCGACGATTTCATGTAACAGGGTTGACAGAAGAGAGGCGCCTTACTAAGCCAGTGGAACTTTATTGTTACAGATTGCAATCCAGCTGATCAGGCAACCAGATACTAGGGAGCTGACAAAATTGCCAACAGTATGTGGTTAAAAGGACCATCTACAATTTAGTGTCAAGGTCAAGACTTCTTCAGTCTCATCAATCCAGATAAGGACAAAGAACTTAAGCCAAATGCACTTAAAAGAACTGTGTCCGAAAAGGAGGGCATTGGTTCAGAACGCTTTGCCAGATTTTCATCATGGCCAAAATTTATCACAGCGGTAGCTAATCTCAAAGATGGCTACAAAATATAAGAAAGAGAGTACCACTAAAAACCCTCTCACACTTTACAAGGAAGCAGAACAATTTATCCTGAGAACAATATAACAGGATTTAACAGGAATATTACTACAGTGAGATCAATTGCCTGTGCAGTGGCAAGGTCATACCAGGGAACAGCCCCATCGTAAATCTTTCTCCATCGCTTGATAGGGAAGAAATATTGTGAGTTGGGGGACGTATGGAACGTGCCAATCTCCCTACAGGAGAGAAAACACCAGTGTTAGTGCCTGGGTAGCACTATATTGCTAACCTAATGTATGCAGAGCAATTTTCGCTCTGTTTAATTTTTGCCCCTTTTCACTTCCAAATGGTTTTGCCCCGTCTTGAATTCGCCCACCCTATGTTGTGTAATAAGAGATATTTTGATACATAGGAATTCGCCCAGTCTAAAATTCACTCGCTGACAACGAGGAACAAAAAAAAAAACGGGGGCGATTATTTCCCTGCTTACAGCTCTTGTCGTATACCACCACGAATCTGTTCACCATCAAGGGCGACATCTGACTGAATGATGCATTCGACGTGCAGGTTATTATATTACGAGCGGAAAGCGTCTCATATCCTCCATCCTTCACAGCTGCGTTCAATGCCAAAAACTCCCAGGAAGGGCAGAATACCAGAAAATGTCAGATCTCCCGGCAGAGAGCCTCACACTAAGCCCAACGTTTAGTTATGTCGTAGTTGATGGATTCGGTCCATGGACCATTGTAACCAGAAAAACAAGAGGAGGCAGTGCAAATTCCAAACGATGGGCAGTTATGTTCCCATATCTTGTGACACGCGGAGTGCACATTGAAGTCATCGAAGAAATATGTTCCTCCTTCTTTATAAATGCCCTACGAAGATTCATACATGTAGCTATCCGTGGACCAGTTTTGGAGTTCCGGTTGGATAGGGGAACTAACTTTATAGGAGCGACCGATGACTTAAGGATTGACACAATCAATATTGAAGATGGACCCCCCAACCGTTTTTTGTTTAATAGTGGAACTGTATGGAAATTCAACGCTCATCATTCGTCACACATGAGCGGTGCCTAGGAACGAATGATTGGAATCGCATGCCGCATACTTGATGCAACGTTCAGCAACCTTCCTGACAAATGTTTAGCACATGAGGTGTGGGCACTCTGATGACAGAACAATAATGAACTCAAGACCCCTTGTGGCAGAATCCTCAGATCCCGACTCACCAACCGTCATGTCCCCCACAACAAAACTTGTAGTATATTTATATTATCTGTTTATGTATGTATGAGTATGATGTGAGTAAGAGTTATGGTTCTTTGTGTGTATTGTTTGAGAGTATCATCCGCAGATAAAGCACGGGAACATAACCATGCTGATGATATGTGCGTGCGTGAGAGCATGATGTCGATGTACATGTTTCATGTTCACCTATTCGTGAATGATTTAATTCGTTATATTCTCAATACTTACCCAAAAGACAGGTCAGCGTGTGGAGTCTTTTCCGTAATTTAGAGTAAAGGACATGATAAAGTCACAGTGACATCAGGTGCAAGCCTTAGCAGAGCAGTTCTGGAACCAGTGGAGGAACAACACTACAAGCCAGAAGTGAAACTGTGGACAGCCCAGTCTAAAGGAAGGAGATGTTGTGCTGATGAAAAACATGGGGTTTCCAAGAGCGCAGTTGCCAATAGGTGTCATAGAACAGTGTTTTTCGAGTCAGGATGACCGGATTAGGAAAGTGTCTGTGCGTGTCGTATACTAGACGCATAACTAAGTTAATTTACTTGTTTGGCGAATTATAATTGTAAATGTGCTCGTAATTGTGAATGCCTCACAGTTTCATGAACGACTCGTCTATTGGTGTTTAAGATATTTTACGTACGAGGTAACATTACTGTTATTGAAAGTAAACTGAACAATGTGCACCCGCTATTATGTTCATGTACATACAACTTTAGCGGCTAAATACGGTCTACAATAGAGTAAAGTTAAAGTAACATCAGATGTCACTTATCATTACCTTTTAATAAGACTAGTTTTATGTTTAACGATTTATTTGCTATAAAACAACGTCTATTGTAATATACGCAACTCCCGTCATTTTTGTAATCGTAACTGTGTCGTTTACATCACATTTTAATGTTTGTACCCAGTTAGTGATGTTCCTTTTTTTTGTTTATTGTAGCATTTTCCGAGAATCTGTGGAATAAACGTATAAAACGCATAAAATAGTTATACATCACATTAGTCATTCTTTTACCATCAAGAAAATGTTAAGGCACTTTTGAAGCACGGGTATTATTAGAAATGCTTCTTTGAAACTAGCAGATAGATGTTGATTTTTTTGGTATCTGAATGTAGTGAGTTCTACTTGCCTATGACATCTGGAACGAATGATTTTTTATATGTATCATAGTTAACTTTAGGTGGTATATTTTTGTCTTCATAACGAGTACTGTAGCGAGAAATATCTTAATTCTTTCCTATAAATGTTAGCAATATTTCTAAGATATTGTGGTAAAAGATTGTAATGAATTTTCTACATAGTCGTTACATGTAGTTTAGCTAATTCTCTTCTTTTAGCCAAAGATTCCCACCCTGTTACAAAATACAAAGATTCCCTGGAGGCAAACATCCTGACAATTCTTGCAGCGTGTAGTTGTATTTTTTCTAACTTTTCAATTTCTGCAAAAGAACATCCATCCCATACAACAGAAGCCTATTCTAATGTTGGTTTTACAAACATTATACATAAAGGACTATTATTATGCATTTTCTGCCCCCCAAATCAAAGTTTTAAAAAGAGCTTTAAAAATAAGGTGAACGATTGTTAAGATCATATTGAAAATAAGGGTGTTAAAGATTATCACCTAAGTGACGTCATAATGTAGAAATGACGTCATGAAGATTTCGTTATTTTGATAAATTGATTTTTTGTAGCAAAATATGTGGTTTTTCGACTAGGAAACATCGAACGCAGGCTTACTCTAGTACCATTTTTTACTATAATGTGTATAACTATCTAAAGAAAAACATATGTTAATATCGTACTTCAGGAGACCATTGCCTAAAAAAAACCCATCGAAAAACTCACAAAAGTTCGTTCTAAAACTTTGATTTTGGGGGCACAAAATGCACGCATATAGTCCTTTCACTGGTCTTTTGTTTGGAAAACGTATTTAAGAAGTTTCCAGTATAGTTTGTGTTTGCTTTTACTAAAGTCATTAATAAACGTGTCAATGCTGTCATATTAGTAGAAAATGCTTGCTTTTTCATGTTGTTGACTGTTGATTTTGAACTTGTTAGGTCACCTGAGTAAACTCATGTGACTTATTGCTATCCGTTTTCGTCCGCGGTCGTGCGTCGTCCGTCGTGCGTTAACAATTTTACATTTTTAACTTCTTAAAAACTACGAAGCTGATTGTTACCATTTTTTGTTTGAGGCATCTCTATGGTAAAAGGAATCGAAATTGTGAAATTCATGGCTCTACCACCCTCCGGGCGCCACATTTGGTGTCAAATATGCAAAACGAAGTCAAATTTTCAAAAATCTTTTTCTCTACTCTAAGACATGTGAGGAAAAAACTGGTTGTATAGTTATGATTTCCATGAATTGTAAATTCATGACCCCTGGGTCGGGTGCTCAGGCTCTAGGGTGGGGCCAATACAACCACATAGTTAAAAGTTTTAAATGATTGACCGAAATATTGAATGTTAAAGTCAAGTTACAATCGAGATACAGAGGTAAGAATTGGTTGTTATGTAAAGCTCGAGTCTTATAGTTGTTTGAAAATATGTAATGTAGAGAATCACCAATTCTTTTGAACATGACATGTAAAAAAACAATTTAAACAAACTCAATATCTTAATGACTACTATTATCAACAAAAGACAGATACATTTGATTGAAACTTACACAAATACAACACATTTGTAAAATGACAATATTCGAGCTTTGTTTACAAAACATAAAACTATGAACTCTGTATCTTGCTTATAACTTGATATTTGACTTTCAAAATTTGACATAGCATTACAAACTTCTATATTTATCAGTATAAACATTGACAATGGGGGAAAAATTGAACATTTTAAGTCAAATTGTGTTCAAGTCTCTTTAAGTTTTTCGCCAAAATTATAGGTTTCACAGTTCTTTATGAAATATTTCAGTCGTCATTACAAATTTATAATTTTTCTACTCCAGAATGAAACCTTATTAATTAAATGCATATATGAGACTACTCGACAAGTTTGTGTAGGGGCTACATGTATATGCTACTATATATATGGATTATATGCTACTCAGGTGACCGTTATGGCCAATTGACCTCTTGTTTTTAATTTTGACCAATCGCAGATTTTGTAAGTTTTCATTGCAATGTTACATAGACGATATGTAATTCTAACTGTTGTACGTGGGTTGGAACTGAACCATTGCTAATTTCTATGTCGAACAGTAATTTTTTTTCTTGAATTCACTCGCTTACACATTTAAGGTAGCTCTATACTCGTAAAATTCTCGGAGGAAAGTTAAAAAACCAAACTGATTTCGTCTTAATAGACTTAAATGTCATCAATTGTTAGAAAAAATACACGTCATCACACTTTTTGAGATGCCAGATAAACATAAACTTAAGCATATTTTAGCATTAGAAAAATGTATTTTTTTCTGTTAAAAGTAAAATCTTGTAGGCAGAAATTTGTTTTTCTTGTTTAATTTTAATGTCAACTTTATCAGAAAACTAAAATTACAAAAATATTTTAAAATTAATCGTTGGAATAAGAAAAACTATAGCATTTAGACATACAACTGAGAAAAAAGTCAGAAAAAGAGTTATTTCCCCTTTGCATAGATAAAATATAAAAAAAAAATTGGAAATTTAGTATAAAATTAAGTGTGAAAATATCTTTAACCTACCAATAATTCTAATTACATCCATGTGATTATATTCACATAAAATAAATAAAACTATCTTGCACAATGTTTAAAGATTAACAAAAAAGTGTGACGCCACAGAACACTGGACGTACTTTAAGAAAATGAACGGTGAAATTGTCAACAGCGACAGAAACGTTACTGGATTCAGATTACTGCATGTTGTCATTATAAACAACGCAGCAACTTACATACGTCATATAACTGCTCATTACTTATATCCATACACATCATTACAAATTCAACTTAAAACTTTATTATGAGTAATAAGTACACCGAAAGATACGTTAATTTACCATTCGTCTACTAGTCATAAGACCACACAAATCTTAAAATATAGGACATCAGATACTTACAACCCTTAACAGATCAAGAGTGGGTTGTTTCCGGAGGCAGTTGGTTTATGTTACACAATTACGCTTTTTGCGGACTAATTGTTCCTTATAAAAATGTCTTACAATTAGTAATGTATGTCCTATTAATAATGTTAAAAAAAAAACAAAACACCCTTAGATAATTCACTAACAGAAGTTGACTTTCAAACTTGAAGAAAGATGCTAGATAACATTAACAAGCGATTTTCCTCCTGAAAAAAATCATCATTTTTATGAAAGTATGGTCGATAAATTTTATTTTCTTTAAAAAAAAACCAAAAATGAGAGAATAAAAAACAAATATAACATGACCGTTGAGGACGGGATACGCTATTGAATTCAACATCTACTATTACTACTGTACCTTATTGTACCTTTCACTGACCACTGTACCCTACTGTACAGTTCTACTGGCCAGCAATGTACCCACTGTACGCCACTATACAGTCCTACTGACTTCCACTGTACAGGGCACTGACCAGCACTGTACCTCAGTTTTTTTGTGATCGGCTTCGACTGATCACAGTTTTGTCCATATGAGGCATCCGGCAAATTTTACTAATTGCGCACGTATTGCACCTGGCACTATTTTATTTACTGTATTTACTTACATCCTCATGTAAGTCTTTAATTACATGTATATTACTGAAACGTTATTCGAATACGTTTGCCACTAGGGTAAAACATTTATACAATTACATACAAAACTAGAGCCGAGTTCGTTGCAAGCATCGATGATGTCTTCCGTTACAGCTTCAAGTCAAGAAAGGATTGTCAATCACTCTTCATAAAACCATCCCCTTCTCATTACACTTGTCAGGGTCTGACAATTATTGATACGAGGTCATTTTCATTCTACCTTAACTGCTGACCAATCAAGGCTTTAGAAAATCAATTTGAACTCTTGAAAATTAGTACATGCCTATTTGCTTTGTATTTATGTAACCCCCAGATTGTAGATTATTGAAGATTTAGATTTCTCGTAAAAACAGATAAAGGATTGCCTGTGATAAAATGTGAGAAAATGGGGATATATTCAGACAAGAAAAGTATTGACTGCGACTTTAAAACATTATTACGCACAGGAAAATATCCCCTATAAGCAAAATGAAAGCAGGTGTGTATCTCTTCATGTGAAGCTTTTAACTCTCATATAACGCAATATCCAAACAATACTATATTACAATTAGATTGTTAAGACTAGAGACGAGCTCGTTGCAAGCAACGATTAGATCTTCCGTCGTAGCTGCGCCATACTTGTGACGTAATACAAAAATGATACCTGACCATGGTACAATATTAGATGTATAAACACTGAGTAAAAGAAACCAAGTACATGTACTATACTACATGTATATAAGAAAATACAGATCCTTAAATGTTGTGAATAGTTTAATTCGCTGCATGCTGTTTTTTGCATGTTAATTTTATTTTGAGAAACTTATCTAATCATCATAATTGACTCAATATAGACATAATAGGAACGACGATTATATTCACACAGTGGGTATTGCCCGACATGAAGGTAAAAGACCAAACATTTTATATGCATTTTTTGTCGAACGCAAGCGCCAATGAATCTTTTACTATATATGCGAAGATCCTGGAAATTTTACAGGGGGTTTTTTAAGAATAATTTTGTTTTTGTCAAGGGGGGGGGGGGGGGGGGGCATGCACAGATCAGAAAAAAAATTTCAGGGGGGGGTGTAGTGTCTGACGGTTATTTAAGTTTTCCAGGGGATGACCGAGGCATATTTTTAAAATTTTATAATGTACATGTAATTGAAAGAAATGTTGCGGGGTTGGAGTTGGGGTGGGGTCTGGAACCCTCCCCTTTCTCTTCTAAATCCGCGCATGGGGAAGACCGATGCCGGTAATTTTAACCATTTTTATTCAATTAATCATTTTCACAAATTATTGGTATTCCAATATTACCTTTAAACGCAGCTAAAACTTCAAATACGATCCATTTATTGAGGAATCATTTATTTTCGTGGGGGGGGGGCAATTTTCGTGGATGGCTTTTTTACAGGTTCGTGGGGACGTAATTTCGTATATTCTTATATACCTTCAAAAGGAAATATGACTTTATTACCCTAATTTATCAATTTGTGGAGGATGTTATTTTGTGGATGAGATGTACCCGCGAATTCCACGGAAATTGAGCCATCACGAAATCTAATGATTCCACAGTAGTCTCGGTGAGTATTCGGCCAACATGCGTCCACGTACGAAAGAAATGGTAATATTTAAGAAATTTGGATGGACGATCTGGGCTGCGTTTTACAAGAACTTACGACTTACGACCAAATTAATGAATGCTAATTAGTCACCAACTAATCAATGAAATATTCTTATGGCTGGAAAATATAATTATGGGAATTGAAACATTTGTGTGTAATTTCTTTTGTAAAATTAGCTCTGGGTCCTAGGTCGTCCATCCGATTGTTTTGCATACTAAGAGCTACGGACCTGCAGTTAGAGAATGTCAAACTGATTATGTCAATTTATTTTGTCGCAAAGAATCATTTTTTTTTAATCAATAAAGTTTTACCTTAAAAAAAGAAAGAAATTGGGCACAATATTCAATGTAAGCAATTTACAATTTAAAGGTTTAATAACATTTTGAATGAAGTTCCGATACTACTCTTCATTGCTTTATCCGAAATATTGCATTGAAAACAGATTTACATCGCATTTATTTAAATTACAAAAGGATTTGCAAAATGAACTTAGATTAACCGCTAACAAACAAGCATAGAGACTGAGAACTAATTTCTTCTTCTTCTCCTCTTATTGTACATCAAAATAAATTCAAGGACAAATCTAAATATTTTTTTCCCCTTTCTATGCGTTAATGAAAACGTTGATCAGCAAGAGGTTCTATGTCGTGCAAGCACCTACTTAATAGATTGTTACACGGGTCTACAACGATGACAAATATCGAAAAGGCAATATTGTGGGTAAAGGATCAATGTGTAGTTTGTTTTTGAGGTTTATTTCTGATAATTATATTTATCTGGATCAATTTTGTTTCTTGGTTTGTTTTGTTTATTGAAAAGGTGAATAAAGAAAATGGGGAATTTCCGATATGAAGTCAATCATATATTTCCATAATATCATTGACTTAAAACATGTTGGAAAAAAAGAAATAGTGTATCAAGCAGTTAGTTATTATGCGCAGATCATGCATTTCTTTATGGTTTTCACAATTACAAGATTCAGTTACTACACGTTCTTACGGAGAAATACATTTCCAAAGGGATGATATCGGTAACATATAGTTAGCAATTAAGTTCCAGATTGTCTTCTGCACATGTAAGCACGAGTGTAATCCTGATTTTAAAATAGGTATAATGGCCGGAGGGGCGGGGGGGGGGGGTGTCATCGCAACAAGATTGTGTCCTATCGTACTAGAGTGTACATTGTTAATTAATCATTGATGTTGAATTATTATTAACAAATAAAATCATTAATGTATAATAACATGCAGTCTAAAAAGTGACCTAGAAGAACCTAAATGCTAGGGAGTTTTGTTTTCTATATCTGCTGGACGCGATTTTAATAGGGTGTAAGGATGCTCACCTACTAAATACATATGCTCACGCGTCAACCGATTAAAAAAGACTGTATTTTGGATTTATAATTCGTTATAAAAGTGTGTTTCTTGATTCGTTAGATTTCTTCCAAAACATCCGATCCAAAGTATAATATACATGTTTGCAACTGTTACAAAACAAATGTCAGAAAATTCATCTGACCCCCTACCCATGGATCTCTGCCAATGGATGGGTTCATTCGTTGCGTGAACGGTAATGGCAGGATTCCGTGCCATAATGTCTCATTCAAAGTTTTTGCGCACCGATTAGTTGATCAGTTGTAATCATGCGAATACCCAGAGCACACCATGTGTTTACATCACAGGCACCTATATTTATTTAAATAATCATCGAATCCTTCCATTCCAGACCGAACGTAACTGTCACCAACTTGTGTGGTTCTTTTATCTTAAATTAATATAATATCATACAAAGAATGCATGTATGATTTATAAACCCAATCCTATATCATATTAAGCACAAACTGTATTTTTTTTTTTAGTTTTTATAAAATATACTTTACGCTTTCCACAATTTGCAGTACTTTGATTTTATAGTCCGCATGAGTCATCCACTAACACGTTTTTTTTTCGTAAGTATTCAAATATTTATATTGTACTCCTTCGATCTTATTTTTTCTTTAAATAGTCATTTCAAATGTAGAAAGAAAATGTCATCATTGTTGTCAACTAGTACGTACGTGTTTTAAATAAACGACCAAAGCTTCCATTTACGTGATATAAACCTTGTACAATCAAAGAGGGCATAAGCGAAAGTCGATCAGGTAAAACTAAATACGTGGATATCTATGTGAGTATTACCCTTAGTTTTAATATTGTAGTATGTTTTATCAAGCATCGTTTTCTTAAAACAAAGAAACAGTTAAAGGACATATCGTTTATTAAGGCTAGGGGAGACGTGTTTAAAGATAAGATATGAGGAATGGGTTAAAGAAAAGAAAAAGGATTTATTGTGAGTTTAATACCGTTTTTAAGCTAAACTTTTCTTTCCAACTAATTGACGACAACATTTGGACTTTAATATAATACCAAGATTGAGTGTAAAGATAATAATAGTTGTATCTCCTGTGAGCATATTTTTTTTTTAAATTCTTACTTTCACTTTGCTTTCGTCATTCTCATAAAAAAGATAAGTCTCTTAACATGAATAAAAAACTGATTGAAAATTTATACCGTTTTGATTATATTTGTTATTCTTATAACTGTTTCGGTATAATTTAAAGATTTAAACACACTAAATAGTAATTATGATATTTAACATTTAAAAATACTAGATGATTACCCGCGCAAGTGCAGAAGTTTACGAAAGCCGAGAAGGATCATTCGAGATATGAGATTCGAAATACGAGATTCGAAATACGAGATTCGAGATTCGAAATTCGAGATTCAATATCTAATTAACCAATCAAATCAAGGATCTGAAAACACGTATCCTAGCGACATCAAACTGTTCTAAATAAAGATTATTAGTACATGCTCTTATATACAAATAAATGCTATGTTCACTTCTCCCTAGCTAACTAAATAATTGTTTGTATTTATTTTTACACAGAATATTCAAGTAGAATAGTAATAATGCAGTGTGTTTCGCAGATCTATGTGATTTTGTTTGCCCTTGTGCATTTCCACCTGATGCGTTTGAACCCTGGGGTATTTCACCACCAATAGTTTAAACCCCGGCTTTATTCACCCCTTTTGTGTACAAATGCGGTTATGGTAGAGAGTTTCATTTATAAGCGGAGCCAATTTTTTTTTGGTAGGGGGGTCTTAGGCCAATTTTCAATAATTTTACTATGTATATTAAGCTTCAATTTTCCCGAGGAAAGTCCAGACCCCCTGACCCCCTCCTTTATAGACCTCCTCCGCGCATGAAGATTAGTATCTAAAATACGTTTTAATCTAAATATAAATAATCAGTCCAGGTTTCACCAATAAATATAAGCATTGCTTATCGTTTTTTATGTATACAGGCATACACTAGTACTATGATTATAAACTAATCATTGAAATATTATCACATCATACGGAATTATTAATATATATACAATTTTTTTCCCCTTTTCTTGAGTAAACAACCTCTTATGAGTCTTACTTTTGGCATTGTTTTCAATATAGAAGGATACATATTCTGTACAATTAAAGGTAGGGATAATAGGGTGCCAATTTGTTCACATTGCCGATTTCTTGTGCAGAGAACAGTAAAATTTTAAAAATTTGATTGTGCATGAATTTTTCAAAATCTATTGTTGTAGTTTGTTATAATTCATTCATTGATACATCAACAAGAAAGAATAGAAGGTATAGACAGGCATATGTATCACACCCAAGTTGAGTGTCTCTGTAGTTTCCTACCCCCCCCCCCCCCCCCCCCCCTCAACGCATCAAAATTGACAATGATTGCATATAAATCATACAAAAGTTTACTTTGTATGTAAGTAGCTCTCTAAAGATGTAAATAAGCACTGCAAAGACGTGTGTACTTAATATACTACTACATTACACAAGGGGCGAGAAGTGCAAATTTACCAATTTGTCGCCATACACACAGAACACCAAATAAAGAAACTGTGTGTGGTGTGGGGAATGCATCGAAGATGGCGGCAAATTATCTCAAATAACCAGTGCGAAAATCAACAATTAGGCTGTTATTTGTTACCTATCCTGCAAATACATTGATAAAAAATGTTATCGTCACATAACATAGCCGATTAAGTTAATGTTTACATATTATGGTCAACGTACATGTAATTCTAATGTACATGGAGGCGGACGTATCAGGCGGGGATCCAGAATGTTTTTTTTCCAAAAATGATCGGTTGAATTACATTAAATGCTTTGAAAATTGTCTTAAAGTATCGAGCGGGTCAAAATGCATGATAGAAGCTATGTACAGTGTAATTGGAAACTTTCATTTTATATCAATATGTAGTAATACCTATTATAACAAATGAGAGTATAGCCCAACTGCCACAAACAATACATGTCTTTTACCGGCACCACCCCCTCCCCATAAAAAAATGAAATAATTGTCGTTTTATTTGCTAAACATGTGTGTGGTTCAAGATTTTTCTAAAGGACATACCCGATTAGAATTGAAAAATGAGTCGTTTAAAACTAATTTTGAGAGAGAGAGAGAGAGAGAGAGAGAGTCGATGTAAATCACACGTGCGTTAACACCGTTCAAATTAAAGCTTGCTAGTTGGTCTGCCCTATCCTAGCTACCTCCTCTCTTTTCTCCTTTGAGTGGCTTAACTGTCTGTATATGCTTGTATCAAATCAAAAAATTTCAAATTCTAAATCAAAATTGAATATGACACTACAAAACTCTCTCTCTCTCTCTCTCTCTCTCTCTCTCTCTCTCTCTCTCTCTCTCTCTCTCTCTCTCATATCGACAATGACATTGATACCCTACAATACACTATTCCTATCTGGATTGTTGTCGTTGAGGTTGTAAATCATTATATCTCCTATGGTTTAAAACGTTATCATAACCTATATTTTGACATGTCGATTATTTCATTGAATTTCGTTTCATAGCTAAAACCACACTCAATTTTAATTATTTAGATCAACCAGATCTTTTTTCGCGAGCCGATTTTTACACAGTTGGGGCGAATACACTACGGGTTAAAATGGTTCGGGGGGAAAATACATACAGGAAAACAAAATCACATAGATTCGCAAAGCCAACAGTGTTATCACTCATTTAATTGTTTATATTGTGTGGGGTTAATTCATCAATGTTAATTTAACCATTTTATAACCATTACATAAGAGCTATTAAGACATTTTTTTGTAGGAAAGATCATGTACGAATGATCTTTATTTAAAACAGTTTGATGTTGCTAGGATACAGGTTTCAGATCCATGATTTGATTGGTTAATTTAGATATTGAATCTCGAATTTCGAATCTCGAATCTCGTATTTCGAATCTCGTATTTTGAATCTCGAATCTCGAATGATCCTTCTCGGCTTTCGTAGAAGTTAACACTTTACACATTATTATGGTATAATACTTAATACGTGTTGAACCATTTTTTTTTATAATTGTATATACTATGTCCGAGGTTTTCCTTATTCTTTAAAATTGAGATTTAAGAAAAAACCAATTGTTAGATATTTAGAGGAGCGGACAGTGATAAAACAAATCTAAAATGAAATGGATAACATATACATATACGTGTCCTTAATCTCGTTTATTGCAGCTGACGGAAAAAAATTAACTTTTTTGTTGTTTTAAATGTATTTCTCTCTAAATTTGGTTTTTAGGTCAATTTCGAATATTATATCTATTACTGTCCCAAATATGAATTTTAGATTAAAGACTCTTTTGAAAATCAATCGGGAGGGATCGGGGGCATCACCATTAAACTTATCCCGTTCTATGCATACATCATTTATCCATATAGACGTAGAATACAATAATCTGTTCATTAATATTTACAATTCAATGTCCAAAGTTTACAACCAATCTGTCGTGGTTTGATAATGTTTGAATTTAAAACACGATAGGTTATGCATTATCTATTTACATGCATATTTTTGAAGTTGTCAGATTTAACGTATTTGCCCCATGGTTAACTCGCCTTCACTTTCCGCCATGATGTCAATTAGTCAATCCATTTCTATGCACACCATTCTGAAAAGTTCTTTCCATTTATACTTTATCAACTTCTTGTATTCATAGAACTCATATTAAAGGTATCTGCCCGTGATGCATGATGAACTCGTTCTACACTTTTCGTATATTAGTCAATTCGCTCACAGTAAATACATCCACTCTTTACGTTATCATTCAATATCATTTTATTGAATATATTTTTTGATCGAGACCATCCCTGACTTGGATCCGCCAAAGCGTGTCCACCAACTTACCTACATTTATGCTATTTCAGGCTTGTTTATCGAAAATGAAAGTAGGTTTTCGATGATTTTCAGAATAATAACTTATCAGTTAAAATTCAATTATACCTTATGGACATCATCTAACATGTATTGAAATACTAAAGGTGTAAGCAAGTACTCTATTGCAGGCATTTTGTAGTTTATTTGCAAAAATGTCTTAATTTTTAAGTATAGATTTGCACTCAATTTCTTCTTTAATTGGTTATACAGATATTTTTTAAGGTTTGTTTTTCACATACCAAATTCCGTAGTTTTGATGAAATAATATCAAGGAGTAGACAATGTAGTTTGTATTTTAACAAAAATAGTAAATGTTAGGGATAATATATTTTACAGTTTTTATTACCCTTTGAAAATGTCAAACGGTAATCTAATACTTTTAGTGATAATTATATACATTAATATTTTTTTATTGCATAACAAAACTAACCTTAATAAAAACCAAAAAAATAAATAGAGGCATTCAGTAAAGAAACAAATGTGCATACCTCATTGAGGAGTGCAACAACAACAAAAATAACTTGAAATAATCAAAACAAAATAAAATTTACCGTTTCATAAACTCTTTAGCCAATTCTGTTTCGTTTCTCTCTCATCTTTGTGTCTACCGTACAAACGTAACAGGCAGTGCATGCAAATCACAAGTACATAAATCAAACGACGGCAGTCACTAAATATATCGGTCGAATATTTTATGATGTTTCCGATACACATTGTACCACGTTATCAGTTGTAACTGTCAAACTGATAAGATAGCCTGCATCAGGCTATTCAGCAGGTAGAGCATCTGACTAGAGATTTAGAGAAGGGGTGAGGGTCGATTCTCTGTTTAGTCCGTTATTACTGTGCTTATTCAATCGCCATTACATTTCTTTACCAATGCAAAGTAACTTCATTTATGAACAATTTTGATACATTTTTATAGTTTAACGGTTATAAATGTTCAATTATAATTTTTGTCGTAACTTTACCTTGATATGAATTATTCAACTTGACTTCCATTTGTGTTGTGTGAAAAAAGAAAATAACAAACAGTCAACTACCTCAAAAATCCATAAAACGAAAAAAAAACATCGCAGATCAACACACACCTCCAAAAAGATAGGTAGGATCAGGAGCCTAGGAGGAGTGAGCGTCCACTGCTGACCGGTCACACCCGCCGTGTGCTCTTTGTCGTAATCAGGAAACTAGAGGTAATGTGAGCAAACTCACAATTGATTCCCCCCCCCCCCCCCCCGCTTAGAAAAAATCATAACTCATGTATTTTCTCTATTATTGAAAATTTTGGATGAATCTTTTTTTACCGACCATTTTCTATAAATAATAACTGCTCTATTTTTTAAATCTTTTAATGCTAATATGAGCACACAAACCAATTTTATTCTTTAAATTTCATTTTATTTCAAGTTAATACATGAGGACATTTGCATCCTTATGTTAACGGACATGACTCGAATCTAACGACAATCCACATGTCAAGCAGCCATTTAATGTAAACATTTTGAATTAATGGTAAATTGAGCCCGATTTTTTTCCGAAATTTTTTCCCACACATTTTTTTTCCTGAAACAGAAAAAAATACATCAGGGCAGGCCATTTTCAGAGAGACAGGGATGATAATCTAAAAAATAAATTTTTATGTGGCCTGGGACAAGCAAGCTTTGTGTCAACTTTTAGCTTCTAATTATTTCCATTTATACAAGACATGACACAAACAGGAATTAAGCATTTTTAAAACAATGACCTAGAAATTCCTCAATTGACCTTGGGACAAGGTCATGACACACCCTCTGGTTACTAGAAATAATTATGTAAATTAAGAACTTCCAATATTTGTCCATAAGAAAGATATAAACAGGACACGAATTTTGCACTTTTTCTGCCAGTGACCTTGAACTTGCCCAAAGTACCTTAGTTCAAGGTCGTGACACACCTTTAGATCAGAAGCAATTTTTTTGTGAAGAAGGAAATTCCAATATTTGCCTATAAGAAAATTATTGACTGGACACGAATTTTGCTCTTGTTCTGCCCTTGACCTTGCCCGAGTGACCTTGGTTCATAGTCATGACACACCCTTATAAGCAATCTTTTTGTGAAGTAAGAACTTCGAATGTTTCTTCTTAAGAAAGATATGGACTGGACACGAATTTTGCACAGACAGACGGACGGACAAGGTGATTCCTATATACTTCGTTTGCGGGGTGTAAAAAAATGGAAAAGTACTAGTCGGTAGACAATTAGGTGTCATTATCTCATAAGAGGGTGTGCCACATGTATACATGATTCAATTACGCCTATGTCACTACCTATATACTCTTTATTTTATAACCATTCATTTTCCAATGTAATCAGTGTAACTTTCCCGATATCCACACTGTGTTTTTTTAAACCCATATCACCTACAGATGGTGCGCTACAACACAAGCTCCAATTACTTTTTTTTAAAACTCCTTAAATATAAGTGGATGCAATCTCGTTACGAGTAACGAGTAGGTGCTCAGTTTTTCTTGATTTTGTTGGAAAGAACATCTGCTTTTCTATCACTTCTGGTATATATGTCTTCACAAACTATCAACTAATCAAAAGATTCAGATCAAAACGTATGAAAATTCGTATCAAATTTTCAAGCCTAGGCGAGCTTCAAGACATTGCGCCACTATCCTGAAATTGTTATAATTATATCTTTGATAGTTTTTGAGTTTATGCCTCAGAAAATTGGTTGTAAATCGGAACTGGAATTGACGATTTCAAAACTTCAAAACACTTCTAGAATTATGACCACTGGCAATAATTAGTGGAAAAAAATGGTTGAAATCAGCCGAATAGTTTTTTAGAAATCGCGTGCACAAAATTCGTGGAAAAAAATAAATAAAAAACTGTACGAAAACAATAGGGTCTTCCGTTAGAAACGGAAGACCTTAATTATAAAGTCAGTTCCACGTACTATTTCCGTCATTTATTTATAATTATTTTTTTTTGACGATTTCAAACGAAAATGCACATACTAGGCAAATCAATACATACATTTTTTTTTTCATTTTGTTGTTTTAAATGCTTCATTAATGTATTATCACAATGTATTTACTCAATAAACAAATGTTATCTTAAGATCAAATTCATTTATATCATTATCATCAGTATACATAATATTAAGATGCTTGCAAATTAATACTTCATATTTTTACAGGACAGTTATTTAAAAGTGAATAATTTTCTATATATACTCCTATGCAACTATTTAAACTCTTCCAATGAATTTGGATTTGTTAGATAGTCACAGATAGAACGAAAAAAACAATTATTGCTTTATCATGAACTTTGCAAAGTGATATTACAATTTATTGTATTGCAGTTCTTAAAGAGAATATACATTAATATGTTTTCTACATATATCTTTTTAAAGCGGCATCTTCAATACAGCTCCCATGATATCATTGTGGATCAATATTTAAACAAATGGTCATCTACGCTACATGGGTTATTATACAACTTCAAGTTTCCTTAACAAACTGTCTTATCTGCCCCCCCCCCCCCCCCAACCTACCCTCCCCCGTACCGTACAAAAAGGATACACATCTAAACACATTTCGATTTTCAATATTTATTGATGCTTTAACACGAGTTACATGTACAACTTATCTGACCAAAAATAATTTCAGCAGATGATTGAAAACAAAGATGCTTTATCATTTTTCCTTTTACTCCTAAGTTCGAAGTCTCCGTGTTGTTTGAACAAACGAAAACTAATATTTTTTTTATTTTTTTACTTTTTAACTTTAACTTTTTTGTCGGCAAAACTAAGGAAAAACGTCTTTAAATGTGTGTCTCTTTTTGATTTGTAAGCTCGACCCTTAGAGATCTTAATACGAAAGATCATGAACTTACACTATGTGAAGATGCTTTAAAATAACTCTCATTACCCACTGCGCTCCCACTCTGGCACTTTACTTAAGGATGCCTTGTGTCAAATCCAGTTATAATTACAAAAGTTATTCTTGATCAGAAAATACAATTGTTAAAGTTTACAGGTAGACAGGATGACCGAAAGGTGATCATACAATTTAACTTGAACCTTCAGTTTTGATAAAACAAAATCGTAACTAAATAATTCAATCTTCCCAAACCATTAAGTAAACACAAGTGGAGGAATCCCATTCTGCTGGTTTCCGCATTCAGATTTCGTTTTTAACAACTTTAGATTACATTAACGTGAAGTCTTCTATATATACACTTTTTTTAATTTTTGTGATTAATTAGTGGAATCAATTCGAATTATTAATGCAGACATTTTTGCTTCTACAATGCTTAACAAAATATGTCTCCTTCTTTATATTTGTTTCGTCAAAGTTTAAGTGCCCCCCCCCTCCCCCCGCATGTAATAAATGGAAGTGAAAATAAAGAGCTGAAGGATTAGAATTTTCATGATTTTTTTTCTTTTTGCTTACAAAGACTTTTTGGATGAGGCTGCCATCTACCCATCCACCCACCCAACATTTTTTAAAAAAGGCGATGCTACGTGTACGTTCCAGGAATTAACCGTAATTTTAGTGAATAAAATAAATGTGAGCATTTATCCAAATGCGTGCAATTTACAACTGTTTCCTGTATCTGAAGAAATGTCCTTTTTCTTCAGCTGTTCTTTAGCGTGGCCTTTGCAAGATTTTGAGAGGATTTTGGTCATTTCAGCAGAATTACAATAACTTCAATTAGAGTAATTTCCCCTTATCAGTGCTTTATGTGACGTCAAAGCTGACGTTGGTTAAGTGTCGCCTGACTCTTTAAAACTCCCCTGAGAAATAAAAGTACGCGAGGTATACTGTTTTATTTATTTAAAAAAGCATGATGTTCTTAAAATTACACATTACACACATGCTTTTCAAAAGTTGTACTTTGATTCTCGCGAGAACGTGAAGTTGGAAACCATTGGTATTATGAATTGTGGATCAAAATTTACTGACGCCGAAAAAATATATCGGATCAATGTGTAAACCTTTGTGACGTCACTCGATTATTTTTGATTGAGAGTGTACTGACGTGAACTTTAGATGTAGCATTGACTGTATGTCGTATACATTGTTATTGTTTTTATATTGTCTTGCTGATTCTCGTGAGAGTGTGAAGTGATAAAAATTGCCATGATTACAGGCAACTACTGGGACGATTAAAACAATGCATTACTGGTCCGATTTACTGACACCAAAAAATCCGTTGAATGAATGTGCAACTAGTTCAAATTTTCTATTCACACATGCCTTGCCGGTAGAGCTCGCTTCGCTCCGGCGCGGCGCGCCGGCGAGCTGCGCTCGCTATTATATTAGTAATTATCAAAAAAGGAGTATAGATTAAGTTAACTATCCATTCATCAACATGATAATTTTAGTTTGTTTTTTTTTTATTTCAATGCGGGACCAAATTTCTCTAGATTGTTCCAGACAAATCGTTTATCGTGTGTTCACCTTGCGCTGACAACAGACACACAACAAACAAAACGAAAGTTAAAGTTAAAACAAATTAAATCAGTCCGTCGAGTACGCCTGCACCACATATAATGTCCAGTCGATTGAACTGGGAAACTTGTGAAGTGGCACTTTGTGTAGCAATAAAATGTATGCAATATATTGATTTGTAGGATTTTCAATCATATGATCGTTACTCGATAAATCTAAAGAAGATATTTTTTTTTTTAGATTTTATATTCCCCTTACATTAAAAGAAATTAACATCTTCCCATAATTCAAACAAAACCTGTTTTAAATGGTAGGAATAACGGCAGCAATTAGTCTGGTTTTGCAATGAACCGAACAACTATTCATACGTAACCTTAGAACTACAAAAGCAATCATGTCACTGTTACACTGCTACGGCCTGAATCTTAACAAAACATTACGTTTTAAAATATAACGAAACTATTTCTTTAAAAATATCAAATCTTTCCATTCCAGACAGAATTTCTTCCGTGAAAGAGAAGACCTTAAAAATGTAAAATACTGTTTTTGTTATAATTGTGAATCATGTATTGTAAAATTGATAATGAGTGAGCTTATTCATGAATGCACGAAAATCCATGAATTAACACTTTGTGTAAAGTTGTAAAAAAGAATGCAATTTCTTTTTATTGTGAACCCAATCAATGTAAACGTAACTGTCACCAACGTGTACGGTTTATTTTTAAATCTTAAATTAATATTAATTATATATCATATTGAGCACGAAATGTATTTTCTGAATTTTTATAAAATATACTTTACGCTTTCCAAAATTTGCAGTACTTTGATTTTATAGTCCGCGTGAGTCATCCAATAACACGTTTTTTCCGTAAGTATTCAGATATTTATATTTTACTCCTTCTTTTTTTTCTTTAATTAGTTATTTCAAATGTAAAAAAAGTCACCACTTTTGTCAACAAGTCCGTAAGTGTTTTAAATAAACGGCCAAAACTTCCATTTACGTGATATAAATATTGTACACCCATAGAGGGCATAAGCGAAAGTCGACCAGGTAAAACTAAACACGTGTATATCTATGTTAAACAGAAAAATAACATAAATGAAATTTATCGCAGAGCAACACGGACCTTCAAAAAGATAGAGGTAGGATCAGTTGCCTGTGACCGGTCACAACCGCCGTGAGCTCTTTGTCGTAATCGGGAAAAAACGTAAAAAGTCCATAGACAATTAGGTGTCTTTCTCTCATAAGAAGTTGTGCCCCATGTATACATGATTTAGTTATGCATATCTTAACGCCTATATAAGAGCTCTATATTTTAAACCCATTAATTTTCTATATTGTAATAAGTGTAGTTTTCCGGATCACCTCACTGGGTTTTTTTTTCAACTCCTTAAATATATTTATAAAGTCAGCCCCACGTTACTGTTTTCGTCATTTTTTACAATTTCAAATAAAAATGCACATACTAGGCAGATCAATATGCACTTTGTTTTGTCATTTTTTGTTCTTTTAAAAGCTTCATTAATGTATTATCACTATGCATTTACTCTATAAACCGATATTAAAAGGATTTTTTTTAACGTTTTATATTTTATCAAATTCAATTATATCATTATAATTAGTATACCCTATATAAGGATGACTGCAAATTGATTTTACAAATGTTAACATGACAATTATTTAAAAGTGAACAGTTTTCAATAAATACCCCTATACAATTACTTTAACTCCTCTAATGACCTCGGATTTGTTGGAACGAAAAAAAAATATTACTTAATCATGGACTTTACGAAGTGATATCATAATTTAATGCACTGCAGTTCTATAAAGAGAAAGAATATACGTTAATATGGTTTCTACATATACCTTTTTAAAGCAGCATCTTCAATACGGCTCTCATGGTATCACATTTTGATTTTCATTATTCATTAATACTTTATCACGAATTACATGTACAATTTATCTGACCAAAATTAATTTATACAGATGATTAAAAAAAAGATGTTTGAATATTTTTCTGTGTACTTCTAAGTTTTATGTCTACGTTGTTGTTTGAACAAACGCAAACTAATACTTTTTAAAATGTAAATTTTTTAACTTTTATTTATTTTTCGGCAAAACTGAGAAGAACAATTTTTTTTTTCTTTTGAATTTTTAAGCTCGACCCTTAGAGATCTTGTTACTAAAGAGCATGGACTTACACTATATGAGGATGCTTTAAAATAACTATCATTCCCCACTGCGCTCCCACTCTGGGACTTTAATAAAGGATGCCTTGTGTCAAATCCAGTTATAATTACCAAAGTAGTTTTGGAGAAGAAATCAAAATTGTTAAATATTACATGTAGACAGATTGACCAAACAATGTTTATACAATTTCACTTAAACCTTCAGTTTTGATATAGTAGAATTGTAATTAAATAATGCAATCTTCCCAAGCTGTTACGTATACAAGGGTATCAATACCAGTGGAGAAATCCCATTCGGTTGGTTTCCGACTGATGCATTCAGATTTCGTATTGACCCCTTCGGATTACATTTTCCATATATACACATCTTATTTCTTATGATTAATTTTAAGAAATAAAATAGAGAAGAAACAAATGTCTTACGGTTTAACCGTCACTTAAGTATATCAACCTTTTCAAGATGCATACACTATTAATTTAATGTGCATCTAAACAAAGATAAAGCCATGGAACAAACATATGGCCAACACCAATTTATTGTTCTTATTCTTTTTAAAAAAATATGGGAGAGAGTAGAATGCTATACGTATTAAATGTAATCTATCAAAACCTTTTAAATGTTCAATTTTTTAGCACAGATATATATATATAATTTTCTGGTTTCGCTTCAATGCAGTTCTCATGAGTATTTCAAAAGTAGGTAAGCAGAAAGGCCTTAACATTTTTTTTATGTTTCCTTTCATATGTATATGAACAGTTGATCAGTAAGAAAATGCTTTATTTTGGGGTTTTTTTTAAAATTAAATAACCATAACTTAAATAAATACAAATTATGTGCAGTAAAAAAAGTGGTTTCACCAAGACAATTTCCTAGATACTCATAGATTTTAAATTTGTAAAGATAAATCCGCAATCTATTTGTTTTCATACTTTTGTAGACGTTGAATCATTTAAAGTAATGTTGGACACATTTCGTAAAAAGCATTTTTTTTACTTATTCGTATTGATTTAATATTGATGGTCGGTTTTTTTAGTTTTAGTAAACAAAAATGACTCTTTCTAAATTAAGTTTTATAGAGGATGTTAAATCGTGAAGAATTGTTACTCATTAATACCACGAAAGTTGACCCATCGTAAATTCTAAGGATTCCACAGTATCATGACATTATATAAATCAACGATTTGACATAATAGGTTTTATGCCATTAATGTCTAAGTATATACAAAAGAAATTTCATAACCAAAATTAAAAATTCCTGAAATATCCAGTTGTATCAATGTAAACAACATTTTGGGGGGGTTTTTCTCTCAAAATCTAAACAGTTCTTACATCGCCATACTTCCTTTGAAAAGTATGTGTTCCTTTTTCGTGCAGCTTTATGCGACGTTATCTTGTACCAATGTTCTCACAGTTTTATGTAATTCGTTTTAGTTTGATTGTCGACCAAAATTTTACCTTCTGAATGTTATCAGAATATGTAGATAAAGGTTGATTTAATATAGCTACTGGTAAAATATCTATATGTAAAGATAAAAAGCTGACGTTATTCTTCAAGATTAAAGTAAATCATACAATACGAAGGACATCGCCCAGATTCCAAATAAGATAACATGTGCATATAGTCTTTATACACTATAGTGCAACCACACAGCAATATTGAATTGCATGAAAGATCACTCGCAAACACTCGACGATCCTAAAGGGAACATTATCAAAATAAATTGCTAAAGGTTACGATCTCCATACATGTAACCGTGTCAAATTAAATGCGTCACGCGGTATGGACTTTGTAATATCATACGGGATAGTTTAATCACGCGATGTTATTGAAAACGACTAACCCAGTCAAGTGTTTAAATATCTTATCATTGATTGTTGAACCACTGAACGAGGAAATGTTTATCTTTATCCATTATATAAACAAATTTTTAATTTTGTATTTTGTTTTTTTAATATGAAAAAGAACTTACTGGAAAATGTAAATGAATGACAAAACTCGGAAAAAAGAGAGGCAAATGGACATCCATGAGCTTATGTCAGCCTTAAATCAATTATAACAATGATGTCAATACGACAATTTAGCCATTGTAAAGAAATGGCCTATATACTGTGATTTCATCAATATTCGTTGAATACCATTTTTAGTGGATTTCGTTGTTTTATTGATTCACGAAGTTACATGTTCATTGAAGTACAATTTCTATTAACTTTTTGTAGGGTCATTGGCCACGAATTTACGTATCCTTGAAACTGCGATTTTCACTTTATCCACGAATATTGATACCCTTGAACATTAAGGAGACCACAGATATATTAAGATAGTTAAAGCTGTAATCCCGGTTTGTAATAAAAAAGTAGATTTGTCTTACTTACAGTAGAAACATGTCAAAAGAAATGTTAATTTTTACACATTAAATACATTACATGTTCTAGAAACACAAAAATAATAAATAAATACAAAATGAATGAATTAAACAAAATAAAAATTGACATACCTCAGCTGATCAATGACGGCTATGATTCATTTGGCTATCAGGACAGTTTGATACGACGCATACAGACACAACATGACATGAGTTCAAAATTTACAAGATAAACCCCTTATTCTATTAAACAGTCCACGGATCCCAAACGTGCTAATAGTATTACTTTAAAAAAAACCATTACTTTTAGTAGTTTTACTTTTAAAATAATCATTAACATTTAGTATAAAACATTGATGGACTGTTCCCTACACAAAATATAAACAAATCTGAAAATAACTACATGTATAATTATTTTTAAACATTTGGGGGTTTAGTTGGGGTTTACTCTGGTGTTAGGTTGGGACTGATCGGTACTGTATCTGAACATTGAATTCATATTTTCTGAAATAATTATATTACTGTCCTCAATTTAAAAATTTATATCACAGATGCAAACAACGGTTTCACAAAAAGGCTTTTGGGATTTTCCATCATTGTATCTAATACAACTGATCGTCGAGATGGCGTCGTCTGTTTTCAAGATACACACTACACGGCGTCCACCATTCCAGATGAGGTGGAAATATATTGCTCTGCGATTGGTCAGTACGTCTTCTACTATAATGAAAGACTCCATGGGATACATTATCCACAGGATTACAGTAAATATGCACATGGCGACCTCTGTGAGATTGAAGTTTCAGGTGAGGTATTTCATATTAGAGCATGAAATGCATAAATTTGAAATTGAATAACAATGTTGAAAATCACAACACAATGTGAACTAAAACACTTGTCTATGAACGGAGCATAGACCAAAAAATACTTTTCGCGAAAATGATTGCTTTTAAAATACCTGTTTAAATTGTAGGTTGTCCTATTGTCGAATGTGGACAGGATGATGCTGAATGCACAATTCCATGCTTTGCCATGTGTTCAACCTGTGAGTTTTTGATTAGTTTTGTATATGTTTTTCTTTGTGCGTTTTTTTCATAGTTATTTCGGTTGTTGTGTTGTTGTTTTTTTGGGGGGGTTTTTGGGGGTTTTTTTGGAGGGGGAGGGAGAGGGCAGGGCATTAAAAATATAATTGTGGTCAAAAACAAATGGATGCTACCTAGTGACCTAGCTAGAGAGAGAGAGAGAGAGAGAGAGAGAGAGAGAGAGAGAGAGAGAGAGAGAGAGAGAGAGAGAGCAGCAGCAGAATCAGATAGAGATAGAGTAGAGTAACAAAATAATAAAGTTAAAGAGATAATCTAGGCTTTTTCATTACAATAAATAAATTATCACGTTTAATGGTATATTAATATTTTATGTCCCATTTACTACTTTTCCGAATCGCAGGTTAAATAAATAAGGTTAAAACAAATCTAAGTTACTGATTATAATATAATTGAATATGTTAGATACTATTTTATCTATATATTATCTTTTTCAAGTAATTTTGTTAATGTAATAGTTAAACGCTGAGAAAACCATATAATCAAATGCAATATTTTTACAGTGTGTTTGACTAAAAGTACCTAATAAAAAGCATGTGTTTTGGGGTTTTAAGATCTGGAGAATTTGAGCTATAAAAAACGCACATGGCAGTCTTCAACCTATGATAAGTCCTATTCGAGCGATAAAGCTGTTGACGGGATGAAATCCCGCCATTATAGCGACGGTCAATGTACAATCACAAGTCCAGATCAAAGTATTACGTGGTGGGTGAATCTGCAGAAACAGTACAGGATTAGCTTCATTAACCTGTATTTCAGGACGGATAATTCTACAGCACGTACGTAACATGGAATATATGTCCACATAAAAAACAGAATTGAAACATCAGAAAGATCAATAATCCAAAAAATTGAAGACTGTGCTGTTATAATTTTATAGAAGAATATGGGTAATTGTCCAAACTTTAAAAAGTACACAATATAATAAAGAAAATTCTGGCAAAGTTATCGACCTCTGGCTTAAAATGCGAAATGGCCGTAGCAAAAAAAACCTTAGCTTTATATAAATATTACACTTTCATACACCCAAATATAAAGGCAAATACTAATTAATAGCTGAACAATTCTTTTTTTGAATTTTAGGAAAATTTTATGGATAACAAATGACAACCCGACCCCCCAAATGATTTTATATATTTAAACACTGTATACACTTTTCTTTTTGTTTTATTTCACAAATAGTATATAATTTGGCATTAAACCTTGATGTGTATTTTTGAATTGTTTATTATCTTAAATTTTCAGTTTTTAGGAGTACGTTTGCACCATATTACCTCGGGTTTGCAGTGTACATTTCGAACACGTCCGACAAAGATGACGGTATAATGTGCTATAAAGACCCTGGGTTTACTAAATATACTTTACCGGATCACTTGACCAAAAATGTGAACACAGTGGAAAATACGTCATCTACTACAATGAACGTCGGCCTGGGGTCTATTACGGTCCTGATTATCGTCATCAAGCTTTTGGGGATTTGTGTGAAGTGGAGGTTTATGGTATTGCGTATTAGAATCACCCGCCATACTATCGATAAATAGCTCGTTGCATAAATATATTATAATAGCATCGCGTTATAAACAGAGAGAACATGTAATATTGACAACTGATAATATACACTACATACGTAAACAATCATAATTTTGTCTGAAAGAAAAATAATTAAAAAAAGAAAGAAAAACTTTTATATTACTCCTATAATATTCCACTAATAATAAGTGCATGTGTACACAATTTAAATCGTGTTTTGTTTTAAACTAAGGATGTCCAAGTCCCGTGGCGGAAGTACCGGAGTGCTCGAAGCCCTGCCCTTCCAACTGTGAGACATGTTATCCCAGCACAGGGTTTTGTACAAAATGTAAACCCGGATTCGAGGGTTCGGTGTGTGATGTAGGTCAGTACATAAGCGGTATTTTTGTCTTAACCCAGTATGAGCTCGAAAGGTTATGATATTTTGAATATTTAAAAGTATTTTATTGTCTTTTTTAACACTTTATGAAATAGTATTGTGTGTGTTATTCTCTCTTCTTAAGCATGCATGCATTTTGCTCAATTTTAGTGTGTGATGCAATGAATAAAGCCGTGATAACCACTGACGATTTTTATAATGGTTCTTTCAACGAGATGTTTACTTCCAATGGACAGACATTTCTACCTACGCGCAGTGGCTACGCCCGTTTTATTTTGACTCTCTCGGGAAAGGCCACAAACATTGCAAAGGTGTCTTTCACTATCCATAAGGCATTTAACGTGATTGTGGCATTCACAAATGGCACACAAAATTTTACAAGACTTGTAAGTATTTTCATGGGATCACTTTAATGTAATATAATAGGTGTTAATGTATATCTTTAGGGTGGCTTATGGTATTGAAATACAATGAAATTATGTTCGTAGAAAACATAAACTTACAGAATCACAAAGGAAGAGGGATATTCAAAGCAGATTTTTATAATACGTATTATCAGAAGCAAATGATTGCATTTTCGTCAGCTTAAAGTTATGAAATCAGTCAACACAATATTGTACTTTTTATTCTACCAGCGGGTAGGCGGTCGTTTGTTTATGGGGTTGGGGGTTTTTTTTGGCCTGTTTTGTTTTCGTTCTTTTTTGTTCGTTTTTTTGTTTGTTTGTTTGTTTTTTTTTGGTTTTTTTTTTCAAACTGACTAAATATAACTACATAGTTTTATTTTTCATGTATTTACCAACACAATTATTTCCCATTGTAGTATTATGACCAATTCACGGGAGGAGAACATTGGAATGTTGAAGTAATAAACGGATTTATGTCGAGAGTTTATCTAGTTCGAATCACAGTCAGCTACACTGTTCCATTAACAATTTCGAATCTGAGGCTTCCTTTGCGGTCTTGCTTAAAAGATGACGACGAGACGGTAAATACTTTGTTAAGTAATTTAAACGAATATTTTACTTTCAAGTTGACTTTGTAAAGTGTAAGATACCGAAGACTGTTTAGCAAACATTTGGTTTGTCCATGTACTTATAAATCAGTTAAAACTAGCTTTACGCAATTTGATATAAAATATAAACACAAGATGGATAAACTGTTACCTTTCTAGGAAAAAAAATCATTGAGAGAGAGAGAGAGAGAAAGAGAGAGAGAGAGAGAGAGAGAGAGAGAGAGAGAGAGTAGATAACATTTTCTGTGGTAATACGTTACTTTTTTTTTGACACAGCGCAGGCAAGGAATGTTCAAATTTGTGCGGGAAATACACTGAAAAGATATGTTTTCTTGTAAGAATAAAACAAAAATAAAACATCTTTCAAAAAAGATGATTTCTTTTAAATATTAAAATAGATATTGACGATGCTTTTTTAAATTAGTTACAGTTAAAATAAGACATTTTTGTTAAACATTTACAACGTAATATTTTCAGGTATGTTCATTACAATGCAAGTTCATAACACCACACAGTTTGATATAGATTTTATGTCGATTTTGTTAAGAGAAAAAAATGTCAAGCAGAAATGTAAACTGAGGTAACTTGTAATGCTATCAAAACTTTTTAAATGAGTTTAAAAGAGCACATTAATACATTTCAGACGACCAGATAGATTTTAATAATGGCGTTTGTTTATGATCAACTACCAGGAAAAAGCTACACCTTATAATCGCTTATACATAATTTCATTATTTCAGAACATTGTCAACCGTATGTGACTATTAAAAAAAATCTTGCTTTGCATGGGATGGTTACATCCTGTTGTACAAGAAGTGTGTACTCTCAAATTATCTACGAAGTATATGAAAGACAATATATGACATTAATAATTGAAAATGACGCGTCGAATTACTTAATTTAAACAATGATTGTCTTTGAACGGGGATGTATAATAAACTGTGCATAATAATAGTGTTTTAAACATTGCAAAATTTAGAAAAAAAAAGGTATTGTCTAAAATAAAAGGATACTACACATGCATAGCAAAATCACAATACATCGTAAATATACATGTATTAGGTGAATGATAATAACGTACAAAACACCATTATTAGAACGATTATTGAACTTTTAAGATATTTTTGATTGCATCTTTTTCATATTTATCATATACTTTTTTTCCTACGTAGCAACATTTGTACAGTTTGGTATGTTGTAAAATGTATAACTCATAACAGCATCATCTAATCAGCGACCTAGATTCAAATGCTAGTATAGTTACTTTTATAACTGGATAAATAATTGACCATGTATGTTAATGCGTTTCATGCAATATTTTGATGCTTTTTAAAATTTATTTGAATTTGAAATAATTTTATTTGAATTTGAAATAGTTTTTACTTACTTAAAACGAAAGAAAAATTAATAGAACTATTTAAACATTAGACAAACGACTTTTAAAGTGGTATCTATCTGTTTATTGGACATGTCCCTATAAAAAAGACGTTTTCCCCACTTATCTTTTAGATCAAAGACACTACGCTGTTTCTTTTATGTATTAATCTCAGTAAAGGTATAAAAGTAAAAATGCGTTTTGGTATAAATACAAAGTTTATTATGAGGAAAATTGTAGTACATAATTCATATGGCAAGACATTTTAGACAAAAATTCCTAGTAAACTTGTTCAATATCATAGCAGACATGCAATATTGATAGGTTAAATAATAATAAAGTTGAAACCATATTTTTAAAATATAAATGAGCAGTGTAATATTGGCTTATACATAGATATAAAATAAGCAACTGGTAGTTTTTAACGGACATTTTAGTACAATATTGTCTCAATATAAACATGCACAGTTGCCCCGCATGTAAATCTTTTCGCTTTTTATAGTTTATAGTATAACAATAAAGATATATTATTAACATTTCACTTTACAAAATACAGTTTCAAACAAAACAAAAAAATACAACAAACACAATAGCACACACTGAAATTGAAAAAAAAACAAAAACATCAACGAACTCACAACGATCCCATTGTAGATATTGGGTATGATATATTACATGTGCGATACGATAAGTCGCCTGAAACAAAATAACTTTAATTTCTAATCTATTATTAGATTAATATAGTATCTGATATTATTCGGTTTGATCAAAATTTCTCATTTTTGTATGGCTCTCACATCAACAAATATCATATAAGCAATACACGGTATCTGCTATAATAGAAAAGTTAAATACTATCATAAACATAAATTTATCCTAGCCTGTCAAATCCGAAAATATATGTGTTCTGCGTGAATAAACAACTTTGAAACGCAATAATATTTCTTTATTACTTTAAACTTGTTTATCGCTTAAAATCTGACACCCAACACTTTACAAATACTAACGTATGTAAACATGACTGTGAAGTTAAAAAATATCATAGCTGAAATTTTGAACATTGAACTGATATTATGATTACGATAAAGTTAATTTTAAACTTTATATTTAAATGTAAACAATATACTTTTTTATACTTCATACTACTTATTCAAATTTAATTATCAAATATAAGCAATAAAGAGAGCACGGAATTTTAAATTACATACGCGAGTTTTGGTGAAATTTTGACCTTGCACCTTTAGCCGTCGTATTCATTCTGCTGTAATTGATTTCTAAAATAAAAGAATTTGAGTTTAAGTTTAATAAATGAAATAATTTTTGCAATATCATATTGAAGATGTTAAGAATTATGAGGAAACATTGGTTCATTATACATGAACTTCTCTCTCTCTCTCTCTCTCTCTCTCTCTCTCTCTCTCTCAATAATGTTAATCATTAGGTAGCTCTAGTGATCTAGATCTAAAAGGTTTCAGCCAAAAAAGAATCGGCAAGTAAATGTGAAACATATACTGAGCAACTGATTACACGATTATATGTACTTCTGTGAACAATATTCATATTCAACATGAAGTGGAAAGTTATAAAGAAATCAAATATCGTACATAGAACAAGCCTTCTAAGCTTTCCTTAATAATAGATCTGATTTTCTTTAGTAAGAGCAGGTAAAATGTTTTGCTAAATACATGAAGCAACAACTTTACCAGTTGTTAATAAGATATTTCCCTTAAATGAGCCATTCTCAATCAAATGCATGTGAAGTGATGTGTTAGAGACTTACTAGAAGGAATTTAACTCCTGCCTGGTCTAATCATGGATTGCAACCCCGGTTTTTTTTAATGTTTTTATCGGGGTAAGTTATCCTACTATCAAAGGACTGCAAACGATAGCATTGTCTATACTCTGTCCCAAGATATTTTGGATTCACATTTGGCTTAATTGCTTGATATGTATAAATATCTCGGGATTCAAAGGATGTTCATTCAAAAGTATGAAAAAAATGAAAGATTTTTCAGTCAAAACGCCCCTGTTAGCTTATCAGGTTTCAATACAATGCTAAAAAATGTGATGTCTACGGAGATTTTGTATTGCAGCAAGCCCGGATGATAACGTTGAAATATTGCGCGATGTATTCCGAGTGTATTCCGAATGGATAAAGGATGTAAACATTCCCCATTATAAATCTCCGTAAGGAATCTGTTTTCGTTCCTGTGAATTTTTCTGATTAAACGATGATAATGTGTCAATGAAATTATCTTGGAAAATATCCCTTTCAACTATTTCAATTGCACTTCTTTCACAGGTAAGTGTATTTTTATTTAAAATCGTCCAAATGTGCTGCATAAATATCCTGGGACAGACTATAGCCGCTTAACTGAAAGTCATTTTTTATAATTGTCCAATTAAATTATTTTTCTTTAAATAATATTAACATTTATGTATATTTTCATTAAATATATAAATGATCAAACAAAGAGATGCATATGTAACTGTATTTTGGGTTAAAATAGCTCATTTCAAAATAGAAACTAATGGACAACTATTTTTTTCTTACCTACCCCCCCCCCCCCCACCCCGCCTTGAAAGCAAAATTCTTTCTGAGTGTTTTTTATATTGTTAATTAGCATATTTTATCCAAAGGGTTTGTAGTTTCAAGAGGGGGTGGGGGGGGCATATGTCTACAGACCAAAATACATTCCAAAAAAGCGGTTTGCTTTGTCACTTTTTTTTTTAAATAAACAAATATGAATTATTTGATTATTTGATATCCAACGATTTTTAAGTTTTAATTCACATATCGGCCGTTAAGGAATATTTTTCTCCCTAAGAGAGACCGACTTAATTTTTTTTAACCCCCCCCCCCACTCCCCTTAAGCAAAACATATTGTTTAAAAATGTATTATTTGAGTTCAATTTTTTTTAATAAATTGAAGTTGCATTTGTGTATACTTTTTTAATAAATCACTTTGTTTTTTTGGTATCCTAGAGAAATTTCGATAAATTGGGATGTAAAATGTAGCTGCAGGACTGTAGCTCCCGGTCTGAAAAAAATTTGGATGGACGACCTGGGAGCTACAGTGCCTCCCATAGTAAAAAACTGCAATTTACTGCGCACAAAAAATGCGCTAGTTTTAGACCAATTCATCTCATTTACGATCACATTCTGTAAAAATATTTGATCCCAAAAATTCCTCGAACATATTACTACAGGTATCGTCACTTCACTTGCCTCTGATATTCTTTTAAACACCATCAGCAGCCCTGTAAATTAAAGTGGTGAAAGTTTGTTTACATTTAAAAATGGCGACTCCCGATCTCGACGTAAATTAACATACTTCATTTTCCGAGGTCGCTTATCATTTTTAAGAGAGAGTCTGAGGCAAGTAAAGTGACGATATCAGTAGTAAACTGGCTTAAGAATTTATTGGTACTAATTCTTTTTACAGAATTTGTGTGAAAATAAGGTTAATAAGTCCAAAACTAGCGCAATGTTTTGTGCGCCGTAAATTGCAGTTTTTTACTATTGGAGGCACTGTAGCTCCCAGGTCGTCCATCCGAATTTTTTCAGACCGGGAGCTACAGCCCTGCAGCTATGTAAAATGTAGACGGGAAACGCGTGTTAGCGTTCCCAGTTCTCTATATCTTCTCCAAATTCCATTAATCATCTAAAAATAAAAACAATTCCATGTTCCTGCAGCTATATATGATTTTTTTTATCGCTTGGACGACTTACACTGTCATTAGAATTTATTATTAACAATTAATAGTTTCATTTTCAATACAGAATTAATTAGATTTTTAGTTTTGGTTTTGTTTCTATCGATATTATTTACACTAGATCAAACCGCTGTTGGACCACCCCTTTTGTGCACTTTCAGTTGCACTGTTAGCAGTGTTTTGTTACAATTGCTTATGGATATCAATGCCCCGATCTATCAGCTATGGGAATGGCTTCCCAACGACCCCCCTTCACATGCAGCAGTTATTTGTGTTTCGCTTTAATTCAAGTCAGCGTCAGCCTTCTTTAGCTATTAGTCCACATATCATTGCCCCTTTCACATGCAGCTATAAATAATATGTTGTTTCCATTTCTTTGAATGACATCAGCTTTTATCAGGTTATAGAGCACATGTTAATGCCCCATTTCACATCAACTATTCGTAGTGGGTTTTTTGTTTTCGTTTTGTTTTGTTTTTGTTTTTGTTTTTTTTTTTGCTTCTCTCATTTTGAATGGCCTCAGTACCAGCCTTATTTAGCTCATTTACAACGATCCAATTTTTTTTATATGCTACTATAACTGGGGTTTTGATTCCAACGTTTTGATTGATAGCATCTCTTGTTTTTATCAAATGTTTGACCACAGTAATATTCCATCTTTCACATGCAATTATAAGTGGTGTTTTGATTCCATTGCTTTGATTGACATCTGCTCCAGTACTTATCAAATGTCGATTATAAAGGAATGCTATCTCTCACAAACAGTCGTTAGTGGTGTTTATTTTCCCTCGCTTTGATTGACATCAGCCCCAGCTCTAGTCAAAAGTTCAATGACAATGAAAGACCAGTTTTCGCGTGCAGCTGTAATTGGTGTTTTGTTTCCATCGGTTTGATTGACATTAATCCCTGCTTCAATAAGCGCCAATACCACATAATGGTGTCCTTTTGCACATGCAGATGTTAGTGGTGTTTTGTTTCCATCGCTTTCATTGACATCAGCTCCCGCTTTTATTAGTTCCTCGACTACATAATTGTGTCCTCCTCCACATGCAGTCGTTAGTGGTGTTTTGTTTCCATCACTTCGATTGACATCAGCTTCCGCTTTTATTAGCTTTTCGACCACACGATAGTGTCCTTTTCACATGCAGTCGTTAGTGGGTTTTTTTTTCATCGCTTTGATTGACACCAGCTCCCGCTTTAATTAGCTTTTTGACCACATCATTGTGTCTTTTTCACATGCAGTTGTTAGTGGTGTTTTCATTCCTTTGCTTTAATTGACATCAGCTCCCGCTTTTATAAGCATCCTTACCGCAAAATTGTGTCTTTTTTCACATGCAGTTGTTAGTGGTGTTTTGTTTTCATCGCTTTGATTGACATCAGCTCCCGCATGTATTAGCTTCAAGACCACACACTCGTTTCCTCTTTCACATGCAGTCGTTAGTGGTGTTTTGTTTCCATCGCTTTAATTGACATCAGCTCCCGCTTTTATTAGCTTCTCGACCACATCACTGTGTCCTTTTCCACATGCAGTCGTTAGTGTTGTTTGGTTTCCATCAATTTAATTGACATCGACCTCCAAGTTGATCAACTCTCTGACTATATTGTCATGTCCACGATAGCATGCAAGTGTCAGTGGTGTTTTACTTCCAGTTAGGTTAATATCAGCCCCCGCTTTAATCAACTCTTTGAAAATGCTTAAATGTCCCATAACACTTGCAGTTGTAAGTGATGTTTCTTTTCCAGATTTCAGATCGACTTCAACATGACATGCATTCAACTCCTTAACTACACTGAAATGTCCAAAAAACATGCACCAATTAACACTTGCTATTTGATTGCCGTCAACTCCCGCTTCTCTCTTTGACTATACTCAAATGTCCCTTATAACAGGCTATTTGCAAAGGTGAAATAAATCCATTACGTAGATTGACATCTGCCCCCGCTTTAATAAGTTTCTTGACTACATGTAAATGTTCTTTAAAGCTTGCAACTATAAGCGGTGTTTTATCCCCATCTTTTATATTAACATCAGCTTCATCTTTAATCATGTGTTTAACTACTTCTAACTGTCCACAATCACATGCAGTCATAAGTGATCTTTCGTTTGTATTATTATGGTCGTCAATGGACTCCATTTGGATTAAACGCTTGACTATATTCAAAAGGTCCAAATAACTTGGAAAGCTATGCGTAATTTTCTCGTTATTCTTTTGATCAACTTTAGATCCTGATTTTATAAAAAATTCCAGAATTTTGAAATAATTGTAATCACATGCAGCTATCATTGGTGTTTCGTATCCCATCATTATCTTCAGACCACATTGCATGAACCAATAAAATCTGCACAAGTATGGACTCTGATTTGCTCGATCGGCGTCATCCTTTATGTTTACATTTACATCAGCCCCGACTGTTATTAACTTTTTAACTATGTTAAAATGTCCATTAATACATGCAACTAAAAGTGGGGATACATGGTAGTTTGAACGATTGACATCAGCACCCGCCTTTATCAACGTTTTTACAATGTACAAATTACCATTTCTTCATGCATCTTTGAAAGGAACGTATAGATTTACATCAGCTTTTGCTTTTATCAGCTCTTCAACTAAAAGTATGAATCCCCTCTTACATGCGATTTGTAATGGAGTACATTCGTCACAATCTTCTCCATTTCCTTCATTGACATCAGCACCTGCTTTCAATAACGCTCTTACTATGCTAGTTTGTTCATTTCCACATGCAGCTGTTAATGGTGTTTCAAAGGAAACACATATATACTGGTATATGCTCCAGCTTTTAGTAGTTCCATAACAATATCTGGGAATCTACATCTACAAGCAATGATTAAGGGATTGTAAACCCAAACAAATCTTGAATGACTAAACTTCAAATTTAGAGTGTCTGCATTGACGTGTTGGAGTAATATTTGCACGGTTTTAAGATCTCCAGAATAACAACCGAGACAAAGCAGGCGACGTTGTTCTATAATTACTGGTTCGGAATTTGTATCAACAGAAGTATACACATGTGCGTCAATATGTGTTTAACTTTCTGCGCCAGCAACAGTGTATCTAACGAGTGTATTTAACGAACCCATTTTTTCAGTAACGCCCTGATTCATGTTGAAATGTTTATTAAAGAAATTTACAAAAAAGTCATCACCATTACCAATTTCTCTTACCATTTGACTTAAAGTAAATTTCAAAATTTGTTGATGCCTAAACAAAATAGCAACAGTGTGTCTATCTTTATCAATATCTGTTTTATGGCCTTCTACAATATTGTTTTCTATTTTTAATGTTTCACCGACCGCACTATGATTAAACGAACCCATTTTTTTCAGTAATGTCCTGATTTATGTTGAAATGTTTATTGAAGGAATTTACAAAAATGTCATAAACATTACCAATTTCTCTTATCATTTGACTTAAAATATATTGCAAAATTTGATGATGCCCAAACAAAATAATCCATGCTATCCCTCTAACACTTCTAATCCGTTTATGAAATCCGATGAATCTTTCATTCATCACACAGAAATGGGCAGATCTCAAAGAAAGGCTTTTCATATTCTCAGTAGGGGCATTTTGTGGTCCATAATTCCAGATGCAAAGTTTTGAGTCCTCTGATTCTGTTAAGAGTAAACTATGTAGATTATAATACGAGTGTTTCTCCAACACAGCAATAAAGTATTGAAGCAAGGAAGGACTTTTTAAGGATTCGTTCCCAAAAACGTTATAAAATTCCCCATACTGTACGTCTTTGAACAATCGTTCAGCTAGCATTTGGTTCTTTGACTCATGCAGATGTAAACATAAGTCGGTGATAGCTTCATTTTCGTGATTTTTTTCGCTGCATTCGTCATCTTTGCATTCAATTTCAATCTTTTTTTTTTGGCTGGTTATTTGATCTATTTTGATGTAATTAGCAATGTAATCACTGCTCGCGTATTTCAAAATTAGTTCTGGAAACTAATGACCAAAATGATATGCAACAATTTCGAGCATGGAGTCATAAATGAAAGTGAACTCATTGTCATTCTTCTTCGTGTAAGTCAATTAATTCAAAGCTTTCTGTGGTTGAACTTACTTTACATTTTCTTAAGATGTTGCGTTTCATCTCATCAAACCAATTATTTTTCTTCTTGTTTTCGTTGTTTCCATCATTTTTGTAGCTAAATATATTTTCTGACCATGTGTTTCCGTTAACCATTCTTCAAACTAACGAGGCATACTGGAGTTTGTTATGTATTTTCAGTGAATTCATTTCCTTAATGCAGGTGTCACTACGGTATTAAATTTTACTAAATATTCTTGCCAAAATTGCACAACTTTAGATACAGATTAATAATTCAAAACGAACTTCTGGAAAACATTCTCATGACATCTTTTTAAACAAGGCTTCATTTAGAATTTTCTAGCAAAATACACACGTGCATCCAGCAAGGCGTGAGACTTTGTTTACCTCGAAGTTACAAATGTGCTTGAAAATCAAGCCCGGGCCTTTTCACCCCCCTCCGGAAACAACACGAATCAAAAATTCAAATGACCTCGCATTATTATAAAAATAGGATAATTAGACCTCTTAAACATTGTTTTTCATCTCATAAAAAAAATCAGCTCCTGTCGCGTGCGGAACCGCCCCGAATTCAAATGAATATTCGGGAATTATTTTGGCTCGGCCATGTTTTGACGTGAACCTTCAGTGAAATACTGTTATGACACCTGCAATATAACTCATTTTTTGTTATCGCAAAATCAACATTAATAAATTGATTAATATTCATTGTGTTGTGTGACTTTAAAAAAAATATGAAGATATCTACTCATTTCAGAAAGTTATGAGCGATTTTTTAACACCACGGTGTACACGGTGGTCACTGATATATGAAAATATGATCAAAGTTATACTGTATGCATTTACACGGTGTTTTGATATTCAGTGATTTTTGGTTTTAAATTGACAAGTGTTGTATGAAAATGTATAAAATGATGCAAATTAATTAATATCATGTGGACCATAGAAATTAAGTCAGCAAAATATTCGATGACCCTGCCTCTGGGGGAGTGGGGTAGAGAAAACGTCATTATTTCATAAAATTTATGAAAATAGTTAGAACCTTTGTCCAAAATAGCATGGTCTGGTTCTAATCTAACTTACATGAGTGATGCGCCTCAGCTGTTGTCCGCTTTCATATCAATATTTCTCAATTTTGGACATAATTTGAGAATTTCTTGCTGTAACACAAGGTCCTAAACAACCGGTTGTATTTGAAACTCAACCCCGTAGAAGATTTTGTTGCTTACGACGATGACTACTACATTGTATTTGATCTGCTGAAAATTTTCCGGGCAGTTTAGACGGTCCGATCAATTATAAATGGGTCATTGTTTTGAGGCAATACATTTCAGAGGAAATCTGGGCTAATTTTGTATGCATCATTAAAAACAAAATAAGCGTGCTGCTGGCTACAAAACCTCATTGTTTGTCATTTTTCGTCTAAACACACTGATTCAACACCTAAAGCACAGGTAAAACAATTTTTAACACAGCAAACCCGTTTCCCTGCAAGGGGTCACTACAGTATTACATTTTACTATGTATTCTTACCAAAATTGCATAACTTTAGATACAGATTAAAAATTCAAAACGAACTTCTGGAAAAAATCCTCATGACATCTTTTTAAACAACGCTTCATTTACAATTGTCTAGCAAAAGACACACGTGCATCCAACGGCCATGTTTTGACGTGAACCTTTAGTGAAATACTGTTATAACAACTAATGATACAAGAAACTGGTCATAAAAAAAGGTTGGTCCATAAATTTCCTTGAGCTCAGTAGACATATGTCTAATTTATACGTTTGAGGCAAATTCTGTTTGTCATCATCATTTAATGAATTTTCCCTACTTTGTAAATTAACTACATTCTCCGGCTTTACCAAAATATATTCCGATATCATTCCATTTTTAAAGACTGCTTCGCGACACGTCATTAGTGTTTTTGTTTTTGGATTGATTGGATCTCTAAGTCTTTCGCTGTACTTATTTATCATATGAAGTTCATGTTCGTTTAATCCAAATATTCCTAGAACATAATCGATAACAAACACCTGGGGAATGTTTCGGTTACAATAATCGTCAATTTTGTTAATTTCTTTTACTGGACAAATTTCATTCCCTTCCTTCTGCAGCTTAAGAGCAATATGACGGGCAATTGCCGTTTTACCGAAGGCTGGGGCACAAACAAACGTTATGAATGGTTGATTCCTGACTTGCACTAGCATCACTGGGAAGTTTTGGGTTTCTAAAAAGACTTTGTCATCTTCTTCCCATCTTAAACTATCCCTTTTATACAAAACTGAGAAAAAAAGATATGTTGCCTAATATTAAAAATCTAATTACTCAGATTGCATTAAACTTAATTATAGTTTCGATATAAACGTTTTAAAGTACGTTAATGCATTGCTGACACTTTTGATATAGACTTGTATAGCAATATAAGAACATCAACTTATTACACCAAGTGTCGTTTCAGTAATCCATTGTCTTTTCAAAGGAAGTTTTATGATGTATTTGGAACATGTTTTAAAAAATGTGAAAATTGCACTTATGATTGTATATAAAAAATATCTGTCTCATTCTCAGGTTACAATCAAGGCTAGTTGTTAGTATATCGTTAAAAATAAATACATATTCCTGTCAAATTCAAAAATATGATTATTCATTTCATGTCTTTTAAATAAAAAAAACTACTTAATATATCCTTAATTTGTTTATTCGAATCCAGCAATGTTTTGGTGTATTTAGATTCCTCTTCAGGGTCCATGCAGCAATTTCTAATCTCAACAACTGCGTCTTGATAAACAGTAGATGTGCCCAGGTACTTTTCCAAATCCAGAATAATGCTGGAAATGTCTAAAACTTTCTTATTAGAATCAGTGTCGGAAATTGATATATCTGTACAATACCCGTACTTGTTTCTTATCAATCGAATTCTCTCAATGTTTGCTAACACAGTCCTGTCATTTGGGATCGGTTCATTTCCCCCATTGTTTTGCATGAGGTGAAATCGATTTGTTTCGCAATAAAATGCAGTAAAGTTATATCAAAATCCGAATACTTACCATTGTGTAAATTTCTTTTTCTGTTCTTTGGTATTTGGAGGTTGTTTCCCCTTTGATAGAGTGGATGAATATGTTTTAACTTTTTTGTGCCAAAGTTGACGGGCAAATATCATTCGTAAGTACAGCACACAAAACATCAGTACAAGGACCCAGGATAATGAGCGCATCACGAGCAATACGTGTAGTCTCCCGGGTTGATGCATACTTTGAATTAGCCATAATTTGTTCGTCAAGACACAATTTGTGCTGCAAGTAAAAATGAATTATTCAAAAGAATAGCCCGAACGGCTTTATGATAGATTTGATCACGCCCCGACCAAAATTATCATCTCATATATATTCAGTGAATGATTCTTAATTACTTATATTAGTATATTTCAAGCCATCGAACAATTAAATATTTAAATATAAATAAGCGAATCCCTCTAGCGCTGTAGTTTCGTGTCATTTGAAGTTATGGGTTATATAGTACAAAATCGATATGTATAGTGTTATCACAGGCAAAGACACTGGAAAATATAAATATTTCATAATAAATTCCAAGTTTTTCTATATACTACTAGCACATACTTTTAAACATTAATCAATTAATTATCTAATTTGAAATCAAATAATATACATTGTAGAGTAAGTTTGATTGAATGCAGGATAAAACTGAATATATTTGGTAATGGGGACTGAACCACTTCTGACTTCTAAATCAATGACACTCACTGAAAATATTGATTTATAATGACAACAGCAGGAAATTAGGAAACACTTTAAAAGACAAGACCGTATGAAAAATGCGTTTTTTAAATGACAGTAAAATGGAAAAGTGTGCGATTTCATGAAGTCGATGCACAATATTCTACGGAAAAATAATGTATTTCTTTGGGTTTTTTTTAAACAAGTACCTATATTTTTGTAAACAAAAATCGAATAAGTTGGATATTGTCTGTTATATTTTTCTTTTATTTCAACTTAAGTTTAAAACGTTCTCTCTACTGGCTGTGAATTCATTATATTATGAAATATCAAAAACATGAGTTTTCGTTAAACAGTGGAAAATAGTTAAAGGACATACTGTATATAAAGGCTAGGGGAGACTTGTTTAAAGTTAAGATATGAGGAATAGGTTAAAGAAAAGAAAAAAGAATTTATTGTGAGTTAAGTACTGTTTTCAAGCTAAACTTTTCCTTTCAACTAATTGAGGACAACATTTGGACCTGAATATAATAACAAGGTTGAGTGTAGAGATTATAATAGTTTTATCTCCTGTGAGCATTTTTCTGTTTGTTAAATTCTTACTTTCTTTTTGATTCTGTCATTCTCATAAAAAAGATAAGTATCTTAACATAAAACTCTGATTGAAAATTTATACCGTTTGAAATATATTTTTTCTTCTAATATTTGTATCGGTGTAACAACAATAAATTTTAGGTGTCTGGCTGAGCTGGTGTGTTCAACGTTATACATGGCTATATTACATGTATTCGTGGACTCGTGAAAACAACTAAAAACGACCTATAGTCAACGTGGGAAAAGTGACGCACGCGGACGCGCAGACACATTGTGACGATGGTGATATGATCCTGTAGAATCTGAATTGTTTGTATGTGAGATGTGTGATTTTTGAGTTACCTGCGCGAGTTAATTGCAGGTGTTGAGTGTTAGAATATGTTAGCACAGGGTGCTGTATGTAGTAGCTCTTTATTTCTTTACAGTGTAAAAAATGTTATTTCAAAGGTCTCTCTATTTCTTCGAAGCTTAGTAACAATGGAATTTTGAGGCCTTTGAACACACATTTGTGACAGGTTGACAAAGAAAACACACGAATGAACTGAGGTAGACTAAGGATTTTCAAACAGATGGGAGATTTTGAAGCTAGCTATATAGACTACTTAGATTAGAAGAAAAATGTATTATGAAATTTGTATCTTGAAACACATAGTGTTGTTTCTTGAAAATACCCCCTCCCCCCCCCCAAAAAAAAAAAAGAAGAAAACAAACATTTCCTAAATAGATTTATTTACAGAAATCTTCGCAAATGAACAGAAAGAATAAGACAATAAGGACTGTCTTAAAATAAATAATATAATACGAATAAAAAAAATAAATATTAAAAAGTATAACTCAAGTGATATCAAATAACACTTTGAAATATGGAACACTGTTAGAACAATTGAATTTGTAAAACATTTTTAGAATTCGTTTGAATTCATAAAAAAATATTGCATATGTTATGTAATATGCCACCATAGTACACAGATGAAAAAGAAATGCATTTTGCATTAGAAACATATGTGAAACATACCTTTAGGAACAAAAGTCAAACATGTTTTTGTTATATGTTGGTTTTTTTTCAAGTATCCCAAACCACAAATGCCTCTAATTATTGGTTTCTTACAATAAAAATAATCTTTGTAAAACGTGTATTGCTCATTCCATTGCGTATGTTTATGTCTGGCAGTAAAGCAGAGTGACATAGAAAAGGTATTTGACTGTATTAAACCATATGAAGGGTTCATTTCACATATATAAGTACGAGTTTTACTTTGTCCAATATATGTCTACTGGTAATAAATGGATTAGAATAATAAACTGATTATGGTAAAAAAAACATTAGTAGAAATGATAAAGATTTATCTAATTCATTATAGCAAATACAGAATTGCACACCGTTTTTTATCAACACCTTCCGATATCTGATACTTACAAGTTTTCATTCTTGTAAATGTTGTTTTTTTTTTAAACTCATTAACTTAATAGTGTATCGTACTTTGTCTATATCTAAAATAAAGATATTGAACAAACGTACTTTTACATGCTGCTAGAGGGGAGAGTTTCGTGGGGGTATATATGTTTAATCTTTGTGGTTTTTATTGGATCTCGTTCTCGGCAAGTCTCTGGGACAGAAAACACACATCTCGTTAGATAAAAATTATATGCCTGTGCCAATAATGAGAGATTCTTCTATCACATGTTTTACCACGTATTTTGTTAAACCACAGTCTTTTTTTCTTGTAAAATACAAGACGTCAAAAACTGAATGTTCCTTGAAGACTGTTTAACAAACAAACATTTCATCATCAAACATATTTTGTCAATTTATGAAAAGAATGATAAAGCAACATTAAATGCTTCACATTTACAGCTCAACACTTTTCAACTGAATTATTCATTACTTTTTTATTCTACGTCAAACCGCCTAAACCCATGTAATTTTTCATTATGACGTCAGGTTTAATATGAATGCACAGTGTAATATATATGGATTATTACGTTGCACTTTTTATCGCATCCTACATTAGCTCGAGTTCATTGTTTATCAGCTCCGAGAGCAGACCGGCTCAAAGGGCTGATATACAGCGACTGAGGGCTAATATAGAATGTGATATAAAACTTCTCATGTTAAGATGTTTATACATGTATCATATAGTTACGGAAAATATTAAAGAAACAATAAAACATCTTGTGATCAATGATTATTATTAAAAATCGCTTCTCGTCTATAAATTTTATCTCTAGATCTAATGTTGTTTTTTTTGCTCAAGCTGTTTGTATGGTATGTTGGCGTCGACGTAACTATTTGACGTCATACTCAAAGATCGGATTTGAACGTCGCATACCAAACTCTACGATATAACAGCCGAAGATTAGCGGTAAAGGGTGTAATATAACATCTGAAAATTGCCGAAAAGGGGTTTGATATCAATCTTATATCACCCCCCTAGGGTTAATATCACACGGGTAGGCGAATTTTCGGCTTAATTCGCACAGTGCGGAAAATGGTATATTTTCTAAAAGCATACTACAGAAAAAAAATTACCTGATTGATATCTATCGAACATTGAGCTAACATGTGGTACAGATGTTTATGACATGACATACAACTAAACAAAATTAAATTGGATTAAACCTCGTATATAAATGTTCTGAACAAAATAAATGATTTAATTTCCAAGAATGTTTTTGCTATTACAATGGAAATATTTCTATAATGATAAATAAAACTTCTATTCAAATTTATTAGACCCTCCTTGGTCCACATATAGGTATCATGTTAGATTTTGATACCCTTCATGAACCATTCAATTTATTGGCACCCACATATGTGTTCTGTCATTGCGTAAAAAATAGGTCGTCTGCAAATGTCATTTATGACTATCAACAACTTAAAATGTAAACTAAAATGATAACATTCTAACAACTACAACTTTTGCCGCCGTTAAACTAAATTTGCACAGCATTTACGAGCTAAACAAATTTTGACAAATTTTGCTTAAGTAAGTACAGAGACAATAAAGAACAGAGCACATTTTGGTCGTATCAACTTTTAAACATATGTGTGGTCCGTTGTAGGCTTTGTAAAATACGGTGAAATATAACTTCTCGTGGTTGCTATTGTAGTCTTAGATTATCAAGGGCTGCTTCAGCTTGTTTAAAACTTGTTTCGTCTTCTCTCTTACAGAAGAATCGCAGTTCCTTTCTGGGGGATTCAGGAAGTAGAGTGTGAACCTAGTATTCACAAAAAAGGAATGATATTGTGAAATTTTGTAAGAATTGTATTTGTCTAAGATAATTTGTATATGAAATAAACAGTTAAAAATAATCATTTTGATTCATACTTCGTCTTTTGAACATCTGATTGGAACATCATTATTCGTGTAGAAACAGACATGATTCAGGGGATTCTCGTCTTCCATGCCATAATCCAGAGAAACACACTGCAATATATGAAGTGTAGGTAAAGCAAACAACAAACTTCATGTAAAAGGTCAAAACAAGACACTTTTACATAAATTTGAAGACTAAAATTTTGGAAATCAATGTAGAAAAAAAATATCAAAACCGGTCGCTATGATTTTTCCCCGTATCGTATGTTTCGATTATGCTTTCTACATGCATCAACCTATCTACTTTATTAAATCTACTCTATCCATTCTGTCTTTAGTTATCAGAATTAGAATTAGGAATCAAATTAAAAAAACAAAAACAAAACAAAAACAAAAATACCATACGTATAATATATGCCAAATCTATTTCAACCTCTTTTTAAAGGAATATTTTTGAAAAACGATTTATTTCATTTTTGTTTAAAAATATGTATTTGCAAAAGTCTTATTAACATTTAAAGAAAGTTTTGAATTGTTGAAGATAAAAGGTTCTTTATTTGAAAACAATGTTTGAATTATTTTTAAACTGAGCTCCATTTTTATTGATTGGTTGATGGGTGTAGAATATGATGGATATGATAGACAAAGTTTCTTTCTGGGCATCGACACTGTACATTTATGATAAAATCATCTTTTTTCCAACTTATGTCCTTTTCCAGCAAACGCTGGTAATAAGCCTCTTTTTCTTCCTCTATGTATTCCTAAAAATGAGAGAAGTAGACATGATATATAAATACATGATTTTATATTTTTCACTTCTTTTCATAAAAGCGTATCCCTTTTTTTCATTTTTAGCAAAATAATTCGAAATATTCGCAAGAGACAAGCTTTCAATATTCCTCGCGAAATTATTATTGGATTATGGTAAAGTGTGCATGTATATCATTCATAGAATACTTCTCGTTTCAACGTTTCAGGTCCAGTAATTTTAGTCCCCAAGTTTTTTTTTGTTTTTTTTTTCTTTTTTTTTTATAATTACCTTTAGCTCGGAATCAGTTTTTGTGCTTCTTTTTGGATTCATTTCACCCACAAACTTATACAGCTTTCTCTTCTGAACTTTTCGCAATATATCTTTGGACTTTTCCAGTCCAGGTTTCTTTGACTGAAGTATCTTTTCAAAGATGGAGTCCGTTAATTGTTCGTATGCCTCCCTGTCATTTATCGTTTCCGAGAGTTTAAACTTGTCTCTATAAAATATGTTTATTTCAAATTAACAAATATAATATCCAGTTGAAGCTTATTAATAGCAATATCATTCAATTTTATATATGAGTTCCTTTATTTGTATATGTCTGATTTGAATGGTTCAAACCTTAGTGTTCTGACGTTTAATGTAACGCCAATGGATATATTTGAGATAAATTTTCTTTTTTGTTTCTAGATTTATTGATAACAGAAAAACATTATAAATATTCGATTAAAAACAAAATTTTAAATAATAGGATCGTCTTAACCATGAATAAGATTGATGCACGTACATGTATATAAATAAACAAAGATTTAGAGACGCAAACACAGAATTGTAGCGATAAATATGGTTAAAAGAAAAAAAACCGTATAACTGAACGATGCAGGAGTTGACACAGGATGAATGACCATCTTTAAGTCCTCCTTAAAGATAGCTTAAAGGTGTTTAAAGGTAGCTTAAAGACGATCTTTAAGCCACCTTTAAGCTATATGTGTTGCTTAAAGGTGGCTTAAAGAAAGCGTAAAGATGGCTTAAAGGCAGCTTAAAGACTGTCTTTAAGCCATCTCCAAGCCACCTTTAAGGACAACTTATAGGTCCTTATTGTCCAAACTTCTTTAAGCCACCTTTAAGCTACCTTTAAACTACATTTAAGCCACCTTTAAGCCATTAAACAAAATTTAATTCAATATTGTGCTTAATTTACCAACAAAATGTATTAACTTTATGAAAGGAAAGGTATTAAAAAACGATTTTTGTTCTAGAAAATAAAATGAAAAAAAATACGCCCACGGCGAGAATTGAACCCGGGACCCTTTGTTTTCTAGAATCACCGCATTTCCTCTGCACCACGGCAACTTACATATTTACTGATGTTTTTATATCCTATATATCGGTGGATATTGAATCAATGTATTGAATGTGTTGACTTGAAAAGATTTTGACAAACCATTGACAAACCATTCAGTTTGTAACAATCAATTATATCTAATTTATAAATTACATGCATGCATGTATTTAGAATGAAATACGGAACTTGGTCTTCAGTGAACAAAAATATATTATACCTAAATGGAAACCGTTAGGCTCACTAGTAGGCTTTCTTAGTTAATAAATTTAAACCGAGTAGATATATATACGTTCATCTAATTTATAGCTATGAAAATGTAAGAAAGAAAATGAAATCATTTCTTTTATTAAATGCATTGAAACTTTTAGGGTATTTGTTCAATTTCCCGCAATTTCCCGGTTTTCATGATCGCGGCGCCGTTCCAGTATGTTCAAATATTTAATTGTATACATGCTTTTTAAACTATCAATTATATAACAAACAATATTACCAATTACCGGTGACGTATTTACTGCATGTGGCAATTGTAAATGATGTATAAATATACTTGTACATACAATTGTATGATGTACGAGGCCGGGTATGTGACATACTCACCCTTATACATATATTTGAATAATTAACCCCTATTTATGATCACCAGAACATTAATTAATTAGCCTCAAGAATTTACTCTTGCATACATGTATCATTAATTTGTAGACGTAACATTTTTGAAACCCAGAGCTAGGAAATAATACTTTGGAAATGAATTTCAAATGTAAATTAACTTTTATTCACTAGACTTATCGTATACTCGTACATACTAAGATTCAACGCCCTGACGTGCACCTGGGCACACGACACACCTGTTGTGTATATCTTGTATATTCTGTGTTATTTCCAGGGGTTTTCTTAAGTTGGACAAACAATAGACTTTAATTAGATATACACAAACGTGTACCTGGGCACACGACACAACTGTTGTGTATATCTTGTATATTCTGTGTTAGTTCCAGGGGTTTTCTTAAGTTGGACAAAAACTAGACTCTAATTAGATATACACAAACGAACAAAACTATGTCTAGACAAACAAAGCAGTAATATCATGCCCGATATAACAAAGGCAGTTGAGAGTCTTTTCATCTTTAACCTGTATCTAGCAGATCTAGAGTCAGACCTAGAAATAATGAAAATTGAAAAAAATACAAACCTTATACCGATTATCAAACTAAATCATGCATTTTTGGTTCATTATCTTTATTTTGTTTAATAACCGGATGAACTGAGAGAGAAAGAGAGAGGAGAGATAGAGAGAGAGAGAGAGAGAGAGAGAGAGAGAGAGAGAGAGAGAGAGAGAGAGAGATTTCACCGATTAATTTACATGTATAATAGGAAACAAACATACTTTAATTAGTTTCATGCACAGATTAAGATACAGAGACTGCGCTCACCCCTACAATAATTTTGAACCCCCCCCCCCCCCCAAAAAAAAAAAAATTATAAAGAATTTTATAACGGCAATCTGTGTCCATCGGAGCGGTGTTGATGATAGCGATCTGTGTTTAATGGAGCGACAATTAAAACCGCCTGGAACACCCCCCCCCCCTTCTTTGGAAATTTTATTATCACTCGGATGACCCCCTCCCATCCCCATAAAAGAGCTTTTGCATATAATATATATCTTTTATTGTTCAGCTTGATCAAACTTGACTTAAAGGGAACTTAAAGATGGTTTAAAGACAACTTAAAGGGAGCGTAAATGCCACTTAAAGATGCTTAAAGGTGGCTTAAAGAAGGCTTAAAGGTGACTTAAAGAAGTTTGGACATTAAGGACCTATAAGATCAGCTTAAAGGTGACTTAAAAGTGGCTTAAAGATTGTATAACCTTTAAGCCACCTTTACGCCACCTTTAAGCCGCCTTTAAGGACTTGCTTAAAGATTGTTTTTCGCCCTGTTTGAGCTTTTTTTCTGCACAAAAAGTGAAAGACAGACAAAATAAAATTAGGTGTGTTAATAAGCTTTCGTTACAATCAATTGTTGTGTATTGTTATATGCAAACTGATGTTATGCATTTCTATCGAAAATTGTTATGTTTTGAAGCAAAACCCGTCTTTTATTGAGTTACTCAAAGATATTATTGTAAAACACATATCTGTTAGATATAAACCCAATAAGGACATTTTTTTGCATTTTAGAAATAAGTATCGGCATATTTAATCACTTTATTCTCTTTATCACTCGTCACGATTTTAATGAATAAAGTGATGTTATTTAGTCATTTTTAAACGACTTTTATAAAGCATTCCGTATTTTGTTTTAATTTTTTTCGGGGTGTTTCTACAATTTCCTAAAACAATAAAAACATGCATTTTGTAAAAAAGATACTAAAGTTTAGGCAGTTCAACGGCAAAAAGCGTTGGAAGTTTTCATGCAGTGATTTATTGAGTATTACATGTACTAACAAAGCTACACAAATTTGACTTGAACTTGTTTTGATAATTTTAAAATAGAAACAATTGTCTGTTTCGGTTATTCATATTTTATTAATTATCCGAGGTATTTGTGTTGATTCTAAGACGCAAAATAATAAATGCCAACGTTCATCGCACGAATATTATTTATTTAAAAAACATTGATGCCGAGTTTACATTTTCAACGGCGTCTTTGCTATTTATGATTTAATGATTTCCTGTATGAGCATAATAAAACTTACAAGATGTCACAGTCTACAGTTGTTATGTTCACACTAGATTTTGATGTGGTGAAATTGCTCGTTCGGTGAATTTTTAAATAAGAAATAAAATCGTCAAATAAATCAAGGCAGGCCAGAACAAAAATACTTTCCATGACGAACGAAACATTTCATTGTAGTGCGAGACCAGCGCGCTGGGATCGTTAGTCATAGAGAGGAAGTTTTTATAGGTTGCCTAGATGGCCAAGTTGTTAACGCGCAAACCGCTCACAGCTAAGAAAGTTAGTACTAAAACACAAGGTAAAGTAACCAAAGTTTGGGTCTTGATAACAGTAGACCATTTTTGTTGTGGTTTTCAGTGTTTTTTTTTTCATGCATACCTGTCATTAATATATTTTTTTTTAAGAAAGAATGCAAATAAATCCTTTTAAAATATATACAAACTTTGGTGTGGGGATGAGTTATTTTGCCGATTAAAGGACGGAGAGTGTTAGGATGTGTATTTTCTAGAAAAAGACGAGAAAAACGGTTTATTTATACAACTATATTAAAATGATAGACTCAAATTTTGGGGCTTTAATACCGAGAAATCGGAAGAATACTGTCATTTGTTTTATATATTTCAAACATTATTGGCACCTGAAGATTACCAATTTGTTTTTATTTTCTCTCAATCAAGCTTCGCTTATTAATAATCAACGAAAATTCCTTTAAACAATCTGGAAATCATATGGATTTTTTCGGATTTTACAATCTTGCGCATGCATGCGCATTACATTCACGCTAAATCACGGAAGCTCTTTAGTTTTTGTTTCCACAATATCAAATTTGCATGGATAAACATAGAAACGATATTACAAATACGTGTACATTTTCATTTAAAAATTTGCCATAGATATAAATATTCTATTCATCAAAGGAAAAACAGGAGATGACTCTAACTCAGTGCATTTAATATGAAAAATCCCGAGAGTTCCGAATGTCAACATCAACTCGAAGCGAGTGAAAAGCGTTGCTGGTGAAATTTCTTCAAAATAGTTTCGAAGCGATTCTGCAATTTTTTGCTACATTTCGAGTATAATGGAGGCATTTTAACTGTGGTATAGGCCTGTCCCGTTAACACAGTTAAATTATTCTAACTAAGGAAAGTGTAGTGAAATTAATTGCATTATTGTAGGCTTAAAACTTTATTATGTAAATGACAACAATACGGTGTGTCGATGTATCTATTTCGTAAATGTTCGATATCATATACAATGTCAACCCGTGCACGCAAAGGTCAAAATTTAGTATGAAATTTAAAATGTATGATTTTCTAACCCTTTCCTCCCGGTTATCATTATGATATCATTGGCCAAACACATTGCCTCAGCAATCCTGAAAGTAACAAAAAGAAGTATACTTAAAATACATCATACCGACAAGACCTTTACAGTATTTAGTTACACTCGTTCATTCAAACCTTACAGATGCATTATGCCTTAATCCAACTCTTACAGTCATTTGTACCAGGAAAACGCTGAAAAATTCTTTGCACGTATTTTTATTATTTTATGAAAAGTGGTCATCGATGGTGAAGGAATAATTACATTTCTGCGAGCTAAGCAACAGATTGTTAAATGACAAAACAATTAACTGCATCTTTTTATGACATGGAACATCGTCATTTCAAAAACAAAAATGTCACACAAAACGGCAAGTTAACTACTAAAAAAATATGCTTATAGAATATCTATGTTGTTGAATGTATAATTGTATATTTGATTGCTTGTTTGCTATAAAAGTAAATAAATAAATTGCAATCAAGCATGGATAATAATTTGAATTCTGACAAATATATTGATCATTGAAACCAACTGATACGCCTCGTCTCGTTTTAAACATGTATATTCCAATTAAATAAGTCAATGCATTGATCTGTCAAAAAAAAAAAATAATAATTTACACAGATGTGTTTTCTTGAAAAAAAAAGAAAGAAAAACTATGCGAAATAATTTACTCTTTTTTAACAACTACAAAGGTTTACAAGGGTATTGTTGTTTCAAATTGATTTTTTAAGTTCACATACATTGTTTCTATGATGTCTCCAACACGGTGTTTGTAAGCTTTCTCGTGCAATTCGTACCTAGTTTTAAACATATCACGCAGGTTTTTAACCTCCTGAAACAGACAGGCGTAGAATCAATTAATGCACACATAAATATTCAAATATTTTATCAAATTTGTTTTTTTATAGAATGACCTTTTCCGCAAAGCAGAGCTGTGATTCGACAGTTGGGAGCACTCTGACATTCTCCATACATCGCTTATGATCAAAGCTGTTATTGATTCCAAGCAAGAGGCAATCACGAGCAAAGTAGTCCCATTTGTCAACATCAATCCCATTTCTCTTGTTTGCCACTATCTGTAAAAAGCATCGCTAACACATGTACAACACATGTACAATCATAAAAAGTACTGTGTTGTACTCATATTTATTTATGACCAGCCAAACCTCTTTCAAAACTTAAGTCATTTAATGGCTTTGCTGGAAAAAAGCGATTGCATTATGTGATTTTAATTTCAAGTTGTTATTTGAAGAGTGATGTTTTCATTATCATCTGAATGTAGGAGTTATAACTCTTTTGATTATTTCAAACTGACAAGGTCAAGCGTTTTTAATTCTCACATCTTACAGTATATTTTGTGAAATAAACGACTGAATTTCTTTTCTTCATTTATCTTATGCAGCAGTTTTACTTTCATTGTTTGGAATAAGGTTTGGTTGCTCAGCTGGTAAATCAGCTGTTAAACAAAAATATTCTTCAAATAATTACAAATTGTAAACTAAAATACATAATTTTATATCAGTTCGTTTTCTTAACCACTGATTTTAAGTAAGCACAAATCAGAAGAAAAGTCACAGTGGTCAGATAAAATATAAAAAAACTTAAATGAATAAAAACACAAAGTCAGTGTAAAAAATAAGTGCTTTCATTTTCATCTGCAGATATTTTTCAACTAACCAAGGCAACGACGTCATTTTGATGTCATAATAACGTTAACAAAATCAGCCGCATTTTTTAAGCATTACAAATAATATATTTATAAAACAATGTAATTTAACACAAACTCACATTATAATGGTGCATGACTGTTCGGTTAGCTGTTCAATTTAGGTTCTTATAAAATGTTTTTCTTATTCCCTTCTTTCAAAAGTACTAGAATTAGACTCGCACTTTTTATAACAAGAGACCAATAGGCCTTAACGTTCACCTGAGTACCATAGCCCATACAAAAAGTTGTCGAGGAGTCTCATATATGCATTTAATTAAATTTCATTCTGGAGTAGAAAATGTATAATATTGTAATAACCACAAGTTCCCTGTCTAAAATCTTTTGAAAGAACTGAAAAGCCAATAATTTTAGCGAAAAACATAAAGATCATACAAGTGTGTGACCTAATATTGAAAAGGTGCCAGACTCTGGTAAAAAATAATTTATCCATAGTTATCAACTTTCAAGATAGGTTTTATGTGTTAATGTTTTCATAGATTAACTGAAACGAGGTGGCTAGTACACTAGTTATCACTTTACTATTAACAAGTCTACTTGTTCATTTGAAAAAAAAAATAAATTAAACTGTTTTTGTTTCAAATGATAAAAATACTTGCATAACTATTTTGATCATACAACCTCCTAATTACATTATATTCAATTATTATAATTACTAAGTATAAACAAGTATAACCTTCACAAAGTTCATTTCCAAAATATTGTCGACATCAAAAGGTCACTGGTGATATCCCATCATCCGTAGAAACCAAGCTACCGGGTAAATATGTTTTACCCGATTTTAACTTACACCAACTCGTAAATACATATACCCGTTATGATAGCAACGTCTCTTGTTTACTTGTCTTGAATGATTGCCTATTATGACGTCACCTTGTTTTTGAGTCTCGAAGATTTCTTTACGTCACCATTTACGAATCAACAAGTCAGAAGCGATTAATGGAAATAGAAGTAATATGATCTATTGACATACTCCTGTAAACAGTTAATTTAAGAAGTATTTTATTCAAGTATATACTATTAGATACATTGAAATGGATTGAACAGCAGGCATAATGCCTATTTATGTTCTCTCCTGTAAACAGTTACAATATAACTCTAGACGAAAAAGGTCAGCATTTTGACTGTTGGACTGGAACTGTCAGATTGGAACTGTTAATATCGACTGTGAAAAAATACTGTTGACCGGTGACGTCACATTCCGCGAAAACATTGTTATTGATTAGAAGGGGTATAACAAAATAGTTGTTGATTGCGTTTCGGGCAACAGTTGATCCGTCGGACCGGCTCGCAAACTATTGCCAGCGACCTTCGGCAGAAGTTTGCGAGCCGGTCCTACAGATCAACTGTTGCCCTCTACCTCAGTCAACAATTGTATAATATTATTCCAAGCCGATCAACATTTTAAAAAAATATTGACCAGTCAATATTTTTCGGACGGGCTTATATAACAACTATTTGTCTATAAAGAGTTATATAGTGAGAATATATTACTGAATATATATATATATATATATATATATATATATATATATATATATATATATATATATATATATATATATATATATATATATATATATAAGCAAAAACATTGCAATAACTCTCAAATTGACATATACCTGCCCACATTTGGAGCTCCACATCCGTCCCGGCCGGGGCTTGAACTTACGACCTCTGGAACAAATTCTCCTAGCAGTGAGCGGCCACCGCATTTACCACTGGGCCATCTAGGCAAGACAAAAATCTTGCTTTCGATGACGAAGGGACACTAGCGCGCTGGTCGCTCACTACATGGTCGCTTGAGATACAGGTAGAATGCAGTTAAACGACAATTTGAGAGGATTGGGACGATACACATTGCACAGCTATATACATATAATAAGCACAAACATTGCAATTACTCTCAAATTGAGATATATCTGCCCATAGTGAATGATAAAGATATACAAAAAGCACAGCGAAATTCACCTTTTGTATATATATATATATATATATATATATATATATATATATATATATATATATATATATATATATATATATATATATATATATATATATATATATATATATATATATTCTATTAAACTCAATTCATTTGCAAAACAAAGTTTAAAAGTTTATTAACATAAATCATTACCTCATAAAGAAATCCTTTATCCTCCGATCTTCCCTGATACGGCCACCCCTTAAATGATAAATCGGGTAAAACACATTTAATTTATGAACCATAATTATAATAAATCTTTTATTCTATGATTTATATGTTAAATAAGTTATATACACATATAAAAATGAGATGATACCAAACATTGTGTAGTACATCAATCAAATACCTTAAGGTAATCAAACACATCTAGCAACCGATTCATATTGATTGCTGTTTCTTACATCTAAACACATGAATGCAGTAAACAAAATCCGACTTTTATTACGTTTGAATTTCTTATAAGGCCTAACAAAAATTGTTTGTTTCCGCTTTCCCGACCGACCCTAGCTTTTACCCCCCGCCTCAAAACATTTTTTAAGGATTTTTGATGAAAAATCGTTTATTTTCGTTTTTATCCGATTTGGAAAAAAATACTTAAAGTTTTGGTCACGAAAACGCTTGAAGCAGTTACTCTTCTCAAATCAGTGTAACTCAAACGTTTTGTTTTTAAAATGGCTGTATGTTTCCATGTATTGTAGATTTTAATAATGCTCTCATCGTTGGCAGAAGAAGTATCTGATATATAATATCATTTTTGTGTTTTCTTAAGACCAGCTTAATAGTCAGGAATGTTAGGCCTTATAAGAATCATTAATATATGTGAACAGAATATAAAGCACATTTCCAATGAAAATTTATCCGTATTTGTATTATCTTTTCTGAGTTTATTCATGCAAATATGATATTGTGGAAACATAAACTAAAGATCCCGTTAGCGTAAATGTATTGCGCAAGCGCAAGATTGTAAAATCCAAAAAATCCAGATGATTCCGGGATTTTTAAAGGAATTTTCGTTGAATATTAATTAGCGAAGCTTATCTGAGAAGAATTCTTCAAGTACCAATGACGTTTAGAATATATAAAACAAAAGACAGTATTCGTCCGATTTATCGGTATTAAAGACCGAATTCGAGTCTATTATTTTAATATAGTAGTATAGATTTGAAAATAAAAAATACAGACCCCGCTTTCAGTTTTTGGAGGTCCTGTGATCTGCTCTCTAATGAACGTCATGTCCTGTTCGTCTAATCCATTTTTAGTAAATTCTGTCATCAACCCATTCTCATTAATTAAGCGATCAAACATAAGGTCAGACAATTTTTCATGCTGAAAAAGAATAAGAGTTACGCTATCATTGACTACAATCCCATCGTTTTAACTAACGATTGGTAATATTGATATCATGATTTTTTGTCACTCTCTTCTATCCAAATGTTTACTCATTCGAAACAATACCACTAAATGATATGTCATCTGATATTTTTACAATAATTCCTTACCAAATAACCGGATCCTTTTTATGACATAACTATTTTCTCTTGAAGAGTTTTAGTTACAGTACATTTTAAGATGTATTTTGATGTTTTGTAACACGTAGTCAGCACAAAAATATACAAATAGTATGTTACATTATACAAACCGGATATTATTCAGAAAGATACAGAGAAAAAATGTAATGTGTATCCATTGTTTCTGAAAATATATGAAAACAGATAAGTTGATCTTTTTAAAAAGTTTAAAAGAAGAAAAGTATAATTACCGTGAATGTTTCCCCGACCATTGGTAAGAACTTGTTTTCAAACATTCGTGAGAAGGGTCCTTGGCCTGTATAAAAAAAATCGATCAATGCATTTTCCGTTAATTTAAATGGTTTTATCACGTATATGTTAAATGTGATGACTGAAAGACGTTTATTTAAAATAATTTTTTGAACAAGTAAATGCGGTATGTTTTTTTTTTTTTTTTGTTTTTTGGTTTAATTCTTATTCTTTTTCTTATTCTTTTTTTTCTCAAACCTTTGTATATTTTATCATACTTTTTATTCATTTATTTATTTTTTTGCCTTCTTTTTGACTACACGTCACAAAAATATTCCACAAATCTGCAGAAAAGAAATTCTTAAATAGATAATTCGTAAATTGTAGAGTCGTACCAAAACTAGTGATTTTCTTTTGGTTAAGTCGTTCTTAGAATCATTATGTTATTGTTAATTCTTATCTAGACTATGTTGGATTTTGTTCAGTCGTACAAAGAATCATTCGGGTTTATTTTATGCTTGTTACAGAAATGTTTTAATTGATTTACCTAATGATCTTCTAGCTGGGTATTTTAACTTTACTTTCGACATCAACGAAAGACCCCTTTAGTTTGTTTTAAAGCTTTACAACGAGATATGCTTTGGTTCTTTTTTAAATTCACATTAAAATTTTGTTTTGTTTATTGGTAAATCTCTAATAAAATATATAAGTTTCAAAAAAATTACTTAATGGTAACAACTCCGTTTGTTATAAATGGTTTTAGTTATCCTAAAATACGCTCTTATTTTAAATCCAAAAGGCATTAGTGGGTAGACAAACAAAAATGTAAATGCTACTATACCCAAGTCATGACACAGCCCAGCAATCTGTACACATAGAACGTCATTATCGGTGATTCCCAGAACAGGTTGGCGTTCTCTTAATGTGGAGGTGACTTTTCCAGCTAAATGACAAACTCTGGGAAGAACAATATTTCAATTCCTTATTGCTTACACGGAATGCATTATTGTTTATAAACTAGCTTGGCAAGCAAAATTATTTCTTTTAGGATCTTACTGTTTTCTCACACACATTTGATAACATTCTGTTACCTTTCTTAACAATAAATATCATACGTAAAAAACCCTTAAAATTGCAAGTTCAATGTTTGATACATTGTAAGAATTATATTTTTTATGATATTTGAACAAATCCTTTGCTTTTAGACTGAAAAATAGACTTAATTCCATTTGTTTGAATTCGGTTACATATATCAATATATAAAAGATCTATCTCCCTTGATTTGTGATGGTATATGATATCCATCTAATGAGTTTTCTGTTTTATATTGGCGAGCCTTAAATATCGTTATTCATAAACAATTGCAAACCACGACATATTTTTTATCACATGTTTTGTTGAACTTCAATCTTTTCGATAAACATCATAGTTGTGAGCCGCACAACAGTTTTACTTCAAGACGTCAACAACGATACGAATGAAAAAAGTTCCAGGATAATACAGCATTATTATAGAACAACATTAAATGCCTCACATTTATAACTTTTCACTTTTGAACTGATTTACGTTGTAATTTTTTAATTCGAAATCAATCATCCGACTTTTGATTAGGCCGATTTGATTTATTTTTTCCTTTTTTCCTTTCTCTTTTTTTTTTCGGAAAAACTACAACAATAAAACTCATTATTTTTTACCACATATAAGTTATACCAACTCTAGTTTACTTGCAAAGTTTTAGGAAAAACTAACATCTTGTTCGTTTAAAGCCCACTTAAAATACAGGTACATTTAGTATAGGGATATGTAGGAGATGGTCATGTTCCGGAAATTGAAGCAGAGTATAAATAAGTACTAAAATAACAAACAAATTTCTTAAAATTGTAATATGAGGTTAATGATATAATGTTCTAGCTTATGTGTATAAACTACTAACTTCTAGCGTCTGGTTTTAGTGGGGGTCATCTCAAAATATTTCAAAATGCACCTGAAATTGCTATATATTTAGAGCATTACAATTGTAGATTGGTACAATTGATTTAATAAAAGAAATTAAGAAAATAACCCTGAGAATAGCATTATTCTGTATATCGAATTTCATAGGCGTACAATTTTTACTTTGTTTAGGTTGTTTCTAATAACGCACTTTTATATATCTTCATTTTATCATAACGTTATAAAAGCACAATGACAACGCTCACTTACCGTACAACGTAAAACTCGTTTAAGAACTAAATATCCTCATAAAATCTACACATGGTGAATTTCAAAAAACTTTATATATAAATCTTTAACTATGGGCAGATATATATTAATTTGAAAGTTTTGCGATGCTTCATTATTAAAAAAACAATGACAGACATTAGATTTTTACAATCTAAAAAAACATAAGACTGTGGGTTTTTTTTTCTTGCACTGGTGTTCCAAAAAATCATATTCTGTGGGTTTTTTTTAATTAACACAACTAGGTAAACAAACAAATAAACAAACAAACAAGAAACAGGCAGGCCATTTTTTTTAAGAAACACATATTTAATAACTTTTTACAGTACAGGTTTTAAAAATAAGCTTTAAGTCCCCTACCTTGTTTTTTTTTCTTCGGGAACTCCGCGTTTTCCCAAATGCATATAAATGTAGCAATAGCTTAATAGCTTAAAGCAACACTGTCAAATTATTTCCTTACAATTTTTGATAAGCATACAGGTGCACATTTCTCAAAACATTTCCCTAATAACAGGAAGATTGCATGTTTAGTTACTAACACTAATAACTATTAACATTACAATACAGTTTTTTGAATGAACATTAGCCTTTTTTATTGAAATAATACCATGTTCATGTGTAATTATAGTGTAAATTATAGGTTTTCAATTTTGTTTCCTTTCTTATCTTTTTAATAACATGGTTCTTTTTCTCTTTGTGTATGAGAGTGACCATCGAAGATAGTAAGTAAAATATGAATTTTGTTTTTCAATTGTTTGTAATCATCTACCGGTCCTTCCTTAAATATCCTCATAAAATCTACACATTGTATCTACAATACGTTGTATTTTACTAGAATGTGCAAAGACATGCGTTATGAAAACTAAAGTTGACCGCCTTAAAAACTTAAATAATGTCTAACTATGACGTCACGTTGGTTACGAATACAGTGTAATATCAAATTTTTTTAACATGAATTGTATCCATCATTTATTGAACCATATGTTATACATTTGTAATACCAACATTTCGGCTACAGACATCTGTCATTTCATATTCTCTACTTTCATAAAATATATTGTTATAAGCTGAAAAAAAAATCAAATGCAATATAATTATACTTAATAAAGTAATAAACAATAAATTATTTTGAATAACTTACTCATTAGTTAAAATTACAAACCCCAATGAATGCTCAAATCGATTGTGGGCTGCGCCAGGAAAAACAAAATATGTTCCTCCTAGTTGTTTAATGGATCGCAGTCTTTGGAACTGAGGGGTGTCGATGATTTTGACGCAGAGAGGGTGAATCCTAATATAACCGTGAATTGGGTCATTAAAAATCTAGAAAACATATGCAAAAACTCTTTATTTAGCGTCTGAATGAATGAGATCTAATATGTGATCTTAATTTTTGAAATTAAATGTTAAAAATAATCATGCATCGTAATTCTTTATTCTTAATATTTTCATTAAATTATCATACATGCAAACAGTGTTTATAGTTCATTTTAAATAAAATGATTTATAAATTACTTTTTCTGACATATCTCTCACTTTGGAAACCACAATCTTTTTAGTCGGAGGCAGCTACGTCTTCATGAAACCTTAGCCTATTGATAAACATGTATCAGTACTGAAAAATGAAATTAAAAGATGTTGTTTTCATTTTAAAATGTATTATACACGATAGGATAGGCATACACCTATAATTCCAATCAAGGATGCCAGGTGTACCTTGTAGCGGGGTGCGGATTATGTCAGAGAACTTTAATCGTAATACCCTGGACATCTTTAGATTATATATCCTTTAGGAGTATTCATTCATTTGATATGTTGTTTTGCATGTCTATGCATCTGCGCTTACTTACTGCATATAATTTTATGTTGTGATGCTTCTGCATTCGCACTTAGTGTGTTTGTTCTTTTAAATATTGTAATGTTTAAAAACCGTGATATTTTTCATACCGGTGTTATATAATGTTATAAAAAAGGGGAAAAAATGAACCGAAGATCAAACTATTAATTTCAATCAGGTTCAATATTTCGCTACGCAATATTGCATCCTCTATAAATTCTCTGAACACGTGGTAAAATGGTTTTTTCTATATAGCTTGTTACAAGAGATTTGATTGGCTTGTAAACTGGAGGTAAATTTGTGTACACCCAATTGGAGTCGGAGGTATATAACGTGACGTCACAATTCATTGTCTCTCTACACGGAAGGAAACTGTTCAATTGGAAATATGAATATTATTTATTTGTCGTAATTTTGTTTAAAAAGAATATTAACAAACTTTATATTTTCAAATTGTTTATTATTTTTGATTTATTAAAGATGATGGTGTTATTTTAACCTGACCATGTTATACGTAAACGGTATATCTTGAAAGCGTAATACTCCCTTGATTGAACATGAAAAACGGATTTCTTTGGTTGCAATTCCAAAAATGATGTAGTGCTTTTCTTAAAATTATTGTCTAAATGTTTTGCAATTAATGAATAGGTGGTTTATCATAAATATTGATAGGTTGTTCTTGTTTATAATGGAATATCAAAATGCCATATCAATCATTATGATGCATAATGTTAACAGATGTTGGTATGAAATATTATCATTTATTTTAAGAGGTATTCGTATTTCATTTACGATACCCAAACTATTTTCTGTTTTAACTCTGATTAAACCCGCCCGAATCATAAATTGTCCTAAAGGGAAACATTACGTGTTTTGCCTACGTGTATAATCTCCAATTCATCAGATCGATTTATGCTAGAAATACCGAAGTGGATTATACTCGTACCTTTCCTTTTAAAAATTAAGATGCATATAACTAATAAGATGTTGACTTTCCACCCATTTTGCTTCTATGAATCTCAATTAAGCAGTCAAATCCACGTGATATGCTGATATCATGTGACAACATGATACGTATTATATAACAAAATGACATATGACAAAAGAGGTTACACTTTCCTGACAGAAAAAAAAAATCATTCAACTTCACATCTTCTTTAAATGCGTTTGATTTAAGCGTTGTAATTTACAGCGTATAGATAACTTTTACAGTTATTCAAAGGTATGTGTTGTCACCGTTAGTCATAATCAACATAAATCAATAAAGTATAAAGATTGAGATTGTTATACGAAGAAACCATACCACTTATCTAACCTGAGTATTTGTTCTGTTGATAATGTGTTGATAAGATAAAACCAGAGGTCGTGAGTTCATGCCCCGGCAGAGGACGAGGTAGAGTTCCAATATGGTGAATTTCAAAAAACTTTATATATAAATCTTTAACTATGGGCAGATATATATTAATTTGAAAGTTTTGCGATGCTTCATTATTAAAAAAACAATGACAGACATTAGATTTTTACAATCTAAAAAAACATAAGACTGTGGGTTTTTTTTTCTTGCACTGGTGTTCCAAAAAATCATATTCTGTGGGTTTTTTTTAATTAACACAACTAGGTAAACAAACAAATAAACAAACAAACAAGAAACAGGCAGGCCATTTTTTTTAAGAAACACATATTTAATAACTTTTTACAGTACAGGTTTTAAAAATAAGCTTTAAGTCCCCTACCTTGTTTTTTTTTCTTCGGGAACTCCGCGTTTTCCCAAATGCATATAAATGTAGCAATAGCTTAATAGCTTAAAGCAACACTGTCAAATTATTTCCTTACAATTTTTGATAAGCATACAGGTGCACATTTCTCAAAACATTTCCCTAATAACAGGAAGATTGCATGTTTAGTTACTAACACTAATAACTATTAACATTACAATACAGTTTTTTGAATGAACATTAGCCTTTTTTATTGAAATAATACCATGTTCATGTGTAATTATAGTGTAAATTATAGGTTTTCAATTTTGTTTCCTTTCTTATCTTTTTAATAACATGGTTCTTTTTCTCTTTGTGTATGAGAGTGACCATCGAAGATAGTAAGTAAAATATGAATTTTGTTTTTCAATTGTTTGTAATCATCTACCGGTCCTTCCTTCGAATTGATTTTTAAACATGGAAAGTCGATTCATAATAAAAAAAACAAACCTACATCGTTCCTTTATATCAGTAGGTGTTTAAGGAAATCATTTCCAAACGTGTTAGTGCTAATATTCTTACTGTGTCCCAATTTGAACAAGGTGAGATATGAGAAAACGGGAAATTACCATGCAAATCTATCTGTAAACATCAATTATTGTTTATCACGTTCGATATTCGTCACATGTGTTATTTAATTTTTAAACATCTCATGACCTTTTGATCAAGGTTAGAAACACGCTCTGTCTTACAATTGAAGTTGCAATGACAGATGGTGGAAGACGGAGATCCGAGAAAATACATCATTGAGTACTAATGTAAGAATATTCACAGATGCAACATCATCGTCAAGTTCTTTGAACTATGCTTTTGGGAAAGCGCAGAATTTAACTAACATTTTTATTACTGAAGTCGTTAAAACTGTTCTAGAAAACGTTTAGGTGGATAAGATTATGAAAAACTATATCTCTGATGAATTTTCTTTTGTGCGACATTAAGGCTTTCTTTTTTAATAAGGGAGGTTTTATGTTTATTAATAGATGATAGACTTTATAAACATCATGCAAATCGTCGATTGGCGAAGTACATTTACTATCTTAATTTTGATGTTGATACCATTCCATGTTTTAACAAATCGATCTTTAAAGATTCAATGGTTTGATAAGAATATACTTTTTGGGGGTTAATTTTAATGCAATTACTGAAGTTTACTAACCGAAAACCGAAAGTTAAACAGTGTTTGGACCTAATTAAGCACAAATCATCACCGCTGACAAGAAGTAGAAATGTATTCATAAATACATGTACCTTGAAAATACTCTATAGAGTACGAACAATATAATTGTTCTTTGTAGTTGTATGTATTCCTACGCCAGAGTTCAATATAGTCTCTTTTAAACAGACTTTCGGCTGTCTCCGTAAATCTCCGTCTTTTTGTAGTTAAAAATTAACGAAGACAGCCAAGCGTCTGGTTGAACGAGACGAGTTCAATATTGCTTGGATTCAGACGTGTACACGTTTCAGATACATTTTGATTACTGATACACAGTTTGATGGAATTAATTCTATTTTTAGATATTATACAACATGGTTCATATGGGTTTTTCTCGAAATTCTTGTCGTAAAAGTACGAGAATTCATAGTATAAAAATGTGCGTAATTCAAATACAGATTAGAAACTACTTGCCAGGCAAAAGAACATAACGTTGATTTTAACATTGATAATAATCAATAAAATCAACTCCCAACAGTACTTCAGTACTTCGATTTTTGATTTTTTTTTATTCAGAGTTGATATTTTAGAACACTGGGTGGTTATGGCCAATGTACGATTGTATTATTCTCCTTTAGATGAGAGCTATATATAACTATATAAGAACATGTGCAGATTTTAAAGCTAAATTTGTATATGTTTCCTTATTGATTTAATTATAGCCAAAAGTATCGTATTCAAAATTTTACAGAATACCTTATGGCAATCGTTTGACTATTCAACCTTCTTAAAAACAAGCATAACTTAGAAGAGATATCTTTTAATAGCTACATGTATCAATGTATTTGACACCTTAGACTATCTGAACCCGTTCAATTTAAAAGCTTACTATAGCTTTCAATAAAGGAAATAACAGACACATCAAAGGAATGAATGACTACATGATCTTGAGAAACTTTCTGAATCTAAACTGAAAATAATGTGAGATTCGGAATTTTAACACAGGACGAATTTTTGCGTCTCAGTCAACTGAAATTTGACTTAAAGGAAACTAGAATGAGCTATGCCATTCAGTCACCTTTTTAGACCTTTCAGTTACCATTCAGTTGACTTAATGGCATAGCTTCATCCTTTGTTAAGTCTCCACAACTATAACTTTATCATATATACTAGTAAAAGTAGGTACATGTATGTTATGTTGCCAAGTTGAAATAGATAACTATTCCCGAAATAGAAATAAAAGCACATACAGCAGTGGTTTTTACATTCAATATATGAAGTACAATTTTAAAATTCTTATAAATTAGTGTACAAGCAACATTGTCAATATTTCAGATTTCAACATTTCCAAAGCCAGATACATTGTGGAATATTACGGCAATATTTACGACCACCCTCATCTGTTCGTTGGTTCTTTAGAAGAGAATTTATGATACATATAGCTCACTATAGCATTGACCAATGCAAGTGAAACTAATATCAGAAGTAAAAGTATTAAAAATAAAAAAAAATGTTTTGTCTAAACCAAAGATATGTCTTATGTTTTGTGACATAATGATATGAACATAGCTAACATACATAGAACATTCAAGTGAGCAAGCCTTTGTCATAAAGCAAGAACACGTTTTCTTTTTATTCTAAAACATATAATGTGTGTATATGTACAGCTAATGAAAAATAAACTTTTAAAGCGATACGAAGTAAGCTACTGAAAAAATATGATTAGCATGATATAATGTGAAAAAAATGAAATAAAGGAAAAAGAAACCTATTTATGCTAATCGTCGATTTGAATTGTAAACCTCTCTACAACACTGTAGTAGTCATAATCCTCATATGGTATTATATCTGCCTCCAGTTTATGATCAACGTATAGATTACTTAATTTTAACATTCAACAAGGCGTTCAATCGAAGTCAGAGTGTCAGTGAATGTACTCTTGCAATATATGGAAAGGACGATATATGATATGGGCCTGAAATGGCCCCCTAAAATGAACATCGTCATTGTACTGTAATTCTTTGTGTTCCTTGTACAGATATATATATATATATATATATATATATATATATATATATATATATATATATATATATATATATATATTTATATATATATATATATATATATATATATATATATATATATATATATATATATATATATATATATATATATACATATATATATATATTTATGGTTCTCTGAATATCATTTTTCGTGAACCCTGAGGTCCACGCAGACAATATATAAGCGAGGATAAACCGGTTGCTATGGAAAAATCAGCCTGCGCATGACCTAGCCTGTTTCCTGTGCGTAATGGGTAGCTCAGGGAACCAGGCTAGCACACGTTTATCTGAATCGGGATCTGGATTCCCTCCCATATGCACACATACGTTTAAAGGCGCTGTAATTGTAAAGTTGTCGGTAACAGTGGAGAAACAAAGAATTTCTTTTATAGAAATGATTGGCATGTGATATGAACTATCAGTATTATGAAATAAGTTAATGTTATGCCGAAACTTCAACATGCATCAACTAGCAAAATTTGTAATGTTTTGTTGTTTTCCGAATACACGTGTAACTTGACTTTACTTTTATAGTAGGCAAGGCTAGAGAACTTCCCGATCCCGATGTTTAAGCATTTAAGTATGATTGAATAATTATATCACTGTATAAAAGTTTAAATCTCAAGAAAAATGCATCGACATATGAAAATTTTAATTTACACAAAGCTGTCACTGCATAGTTAACAAAATAGTGCGAATCGTAATGTGCGCGCAAATAGTAGAATTCGTCAAATGCGTGATACATGTACTATACACACAAACTTCATTCATAGATAGATCATAACTATTTTTGAAGTATGAATCCTTTAAATCTGAGATAAAAAGTCAGGGCTATACATACATGTATACGTAATACAACGTACAAATTTAGTGGTTAAAAGCAGGGGGCTAGAGTCAGCGGAATCTCTGATAATCTTAAGGCGTTCACGTTTTCGTTGGAAACACATGCAAATGGTCCACGTTTTGTAGTCCTTTTCGAAAGGACAGCATCTTGTTTTTCATTTATTTTAAACATGGATGAATGACCATCTTTAAGTTCACCTAAAAGATAGCTTAAAGGTGCTTAAAGGTACCTTAAAGACGATCTTTAAGCCAATTTTAAGCTATATGAGTTGCTTAAAGGTGGCTTAAACAAAGCGTAAAGAGGGCTTAAAGGCAGCTTAAAGACTATCTTTAAGCTACCTTTAAGGACAACCTATAGGTCCTTAATGTCTAAACTTCTTTAAGCCACCTTTAAGCTAGCTTTAAGCCACCATTAAGCCATTAAAACATCTTTTAACTCAATATTGTGCTTAATTTACCAACAAAATATATTAACTTTATGATAGAAAAGGTAATCAAAACGGTTTTTTGTTCTAGAAAAAAAATCAAAAAAAAAAAATCAAAACGCCCAAAACGAGGATTGAACTTGTGACCCTTTGTTTACCAGCATCACCTCACTCCCTCTGCGTCACTGCAACTTACATTTGTTTAAGTGGTTTTATATCCTATATATTGGTGGATATTGAATCAATGTATTGAATGTGTATTTTTTAATTGAAAATATTTTGACTTCCATTCAGTTCGTAATCAGTCAAATATATCTAATTTATAAATAACATGCAAGCATGTATTGAGAATGAAATACGGAACTTGGTCTTCCGTGAAAATAAACATAAAATACCTAAATGAAAACCGTTAGGCTTACTAGTAGGCCTACTTACATGTAGTTAATAAATTTAAACAAAGTAGATATACGTTCATCTAATTCATAGCTAAATGAAATACAAGGAAGAAGATGAAATCATTTCTTTTCTTAAATGCATTGAAACTATTAGGGTATTAGTTCTACGCAATTTCCCGGTTTTCATGATCACGGTGCCGTTCCAGTATGTTTAAATATTTAATTGTATACTTGATTTTTAGACTATCAATTCTATAACAAACAATATTACCAATTACCGGTGACGTATTTACTGCATGTGGCAATTGCAAATGATGTATACATATACTTGTACATACAATTGTATTATGTACAAGGCCGGGTATGTAACATATTTACCCTTATACATATATTTGAATAATTAACCCCTATTTATAATCACCGGTACAGTAATTAATAAGCCTCTAGATTTTACTCTTACATACATGTATCTTTAATTTGTAGACGTAACATTTTAAAATACAAAGTTAGGAAATGATACTTCGAAAATGAATTATAAATGTAAAAAAAAAAAACTCTTATCATATTAAGATTTCAACGCCTTTAGAATTATAAACCCTGACGTGCACCTGGTCAGACGGCACACCTGCTGTGCATATCTTGTATATTCTGTGTTTATTCCAGGAGTTTTCTTATGTTGTACAAACAATAGACTCTAGTTAGATTTACACAAACGTGCAGCTGGGCACACGACACATTTGTTATGTATATCTTGTATATTATGTGTTAGTTTTAGGGGTTTTCTTAAGTTGGAAAAACAATAGACTCTAATTAGATATACACAAACGAACAAAATTATGTCTAGAAACACAAAGCTGAAATATCCTGCCCGATATAACAAAGGCAGTTGAGAGTCTTTTCATTTTTAACATGTATCTAGCAGATCTAAAATTAGACCTGGAAATAATTAAAGTTGAAAAAAATACATACCTATAACAATTTATTGAATTAAATCATCCATTTTTGGTTCATATTCTATAATTTGTTTAAATACCGGATACAGTTTGAAATGGAGAGAGAGAGAGAGAGAGAGAGAGAGATATTTCACCGATTAATTTATAAACGGAAACAAACATACTTTAATATAATTTCATGCACATATTTAGATACAGAGACTTCGCTCACCCCTGCAATTATTTTGAAACAAACAAAAAAATTATTAAGAATTATATAAAGGCAATGTGTGTCCATCGGTGTTGATGATGCCCACCCCCCCCCCCCCAAAAAAAAAGGGGGGGCTTAAAATATTTATGAGGTCAGTACAAAGAATTGGCAAACTGAGAAACACAATATTTAGATCGCTGTACGGTCGATGTGAAAATTGTATCTCTCATGAAATTAAACTTCGTTGTAAAGAAAACCCAGCAATAAATGGTATACTATATATTTCAGTGACAAGTTGATAAAGACGTTTACGAAATATTATATTCATTTTGTAGGTTACATGCACATGAATACATATATTACTTTTTTAATTATTAGAGAGTTGGATTTCAGTCCGTCAGAATGCTAGGAATTAATAAATCATATATGAAATATTTTTTTAAAATATTTAATCAACATCAGATAAGATATGCATAAGCGTGTTTGAAGTAGAATTGTTATAGCTGGTTAATTGTTAAATCAAATCATTTAATGATATTTGAATACTGAAACATTCTGGGGATATCATGTTAGTATATGCTTTATATATGCAAAAAGGTAACACAAAATTAAGAAATATCATCAACTTAACATGATTTCAAAAAAGTTTTTTTGAGAAACTCTCCTTTTTATTGCAGAAAAACTAAATATATGTGAGTTTCCAATAACTTAATAACGTCTGGGTTCCTTTGATTTAAAATATCGACCACTCGTTAAGCTCTTATGTGATATAACTTACATTCAGCAGTTTTGGTTGTAACACAGGTAAATTTAAACTAAAAAAATTAAGTAGAAAAGGTTGGGATGTTTTTCTTGTCGCTTTCAAAAAGGGTAAATGTATAGCAATGGATCTGATAAATGTTTTACTCAATAGATAATCTTTTAAAAAAGGATTATCTTCCACATATTGATAACAGATATTGTTCTTGTTACAACTCTTTAAATGTGTCCGTGACTAAGACACTGTTACTTTATATCTTTATATTTTTATACTTACCATCAAACAATTGTGAACATACATGTAATACATACATGCATTCAATTCTTGTTTAACCGAAAGAAAAAACGTATATGATGTCGGTACAGGTTTCAGTAGAGTTCCGATAAACTGAAATGCAATTGGCTTGAATTTTGAATTATTGTTGTAATTTCATTCTTGCTATTAAGGTGCCTCACTGCACCTTGAACTAGTTTCTTAAATCAGCTGAAAATTAGTTTATTGGATAGATAGCATGATGGATAAGAGGTATTTGTGTCATATAGGCGAAAAATGTGCAATGTTTGATGAAAAATGATATTTTAAAAAAAATCATTTAGTAAAGATGAACAAAAATCCCAGGCGGGTTTGATCTCATGACCTGCAGTTCACAAGTTGAAGTTGATACTTTAACAACTGAGCTAATACGATATACATCTGAATCGATTTATACAAACAGTTTAACAAAACATTTATATCGCCGTCTTTTGACGTAGTGTCTTAAAAAGTATGAATCTCGGTGGTCACAGTAAAGTACCTTAACCTTATTGTTCGTTTATCCTACGTGTAAATAAAGTACGTTAAACCCGTCAATCTTATCTGACTGTTCTATTAAAATTATCGTCACATAGGTGTAAGTTGTATCAATGCATTTACTAATTTTTTAGGGAAATACACCAGATTTGTTTTTAGGAGAGAAAATAACTATATGTAGTTATATTTTATCTTGATATATTTGAAACGTGTTAGTATTCATCTAATCACTGATATCAGGCGAGCATGCCTCAAGCTGAGCTGCTATTGTGTCCCAGTTCACACTTGGCTTGATCACCATATAAACAAGGGTATCGTCAGCAAAGGTATGGTAAGACAGTCAATGTCTTTGACAAATCTCACATATGGGTGTTGAAAAAAAAATACAATAGAGCTATGGTCCGAGAACATACCATTGTTGTACTCTACAATTCAGTAAAAAAATAAGTGACATAAACGAATGGGCCGAACTTTTTTTTCATACAAGATGATGCTCCATACGTGCACTGAAAACTTCCAATTTTCAGTTTTTTCAAATGAGAGAAGGTTCGAAACTGGGCAATAGTTCTAAAAGACTTCTGTGTCAACTCCTTGCTTCTTCAGTAGTGGACGGACTATAGCATGTTTAAAGGATGATGACATTGATGATTCTGCCAACGATTTGTTTATTATTGCTGTGACAACAGACAGAAGAATGCTAATGATTACCTTGAGAATATTGGTGGGGATAGGATCCAATTCAACGATTAAAAACATGCACTCATGTTAAGTTTACAAACTTCAGTTCCTGTTGTTGATCGGAAACAGTCCAAAGGAGATCCACCAAATTGTATGATTGTATTTCAAACAATGATTCTAAAATGATTCTAAAATCCTCTTTTGAAAATCTGGGTTTGTAACGGACAGTATACATTTTCACAGTAAGAAATCTCCCTTAAAAGTTCCTCCTTATGGTAACGAGTGGGGAGAATTTCCGATCTTCGCGATCTCTCCATATTCCTTTTTTATGGCATAAGTTATATACAAGACTGTATTGACTATCATCAGAGGATTTCCTTTTGGAACTGTTAGTCTGTTTTGCTCAGGGGCATGCTGGTCCAAAAGTGCGCACAGTTCCTGATTAAAGGGACTTGGACACGATTTTAAATCAAAAGTTTCATTTTCTTTTTTCATGTATAACATGGTTAACTTGCTAATTTTGATTGATTGACCAAATTTGAAAGTTGAAAGTCAAGTTATAAGAGAAATACATAGGTAAGAAATCATTGTTTTATAAACAAGACTCTAGTCTTTGTAGTTGTTTACAAACAATGGAAAGGAAGGAATTACAATTTCTTTGACCAAATGACCCATGGCAAACAAAGTGAACTGATTCAATGTGTTCATAGATGATATGATAAACAAAAAAAAAACAACACATTTTAAAAGTAGTTACGTTGATACCAAGCAGGATAAAGAACGGGGGTGTCATTTTATCAATGTATGTGTTGTAAGTTAACCGTATTTTTTCATCTTTCATGTACATATTTAATACCACATTAATTAAATTGACTTAAATTCCGATATTTTAAAAAAGTTTCAAAATATTTTTTTTAATGCAGAATTCTTTAGATTGTTTGTGCGGATTCCCAGCTTTGTTGACGCGGCCCACTGAGATTTAAAACCACTTTTAAAGCCCAAGTACTGAAACAGATTTGAAATTGTTAGTTGCTATTGAGAGTAAGTTTTGTTTTTACGCAAACAAGGTCAACAATTATTTGATCATCTTGCACAACCCCTACACTCCTCTATGCATCACATAGACGAATCATGAAAAACAATCAAAGATCAAACATCAAAATCAATCAATTATTTTAAAATTCATTGAGCATAATTCTTCCACAGTTGAATGCTTATAATGTGCATTATCTTTATCACTATTATTATTACCGTCCATTCCATGCAAGAATTAACAAACGTAACAAACTGCACATAGCGTTATTGAATATTAAAAATGGTTCCAGGAAATCAAATCAAAACAAAACTCAGAATCGAACGCTGAAATTGCTAGGAATGGGACAAATGTCATCCATGTGGTGCAATACTCATGACATTTAATTAAACTTTTTTTAATCTGCTCAATAATAAGACATGTAACATTTCTTTTATCACAAAGTGGCTTCTAATGAAACAAATTTATTGACATTTCCCCTTCAATTACACGTACATCATTTTATTCAAAATATGTTTTTCGTCTTAGGTACTTTCACGCAGGTTTAACATTTTTTCGCAATGGTGTTCTTGAGTGTGTGCTTTAACCTTTTTTCGTATTTTAAATCATTGTCCTCGTGTCATTATTTTCATTTTGTTTGTTCATTGTCGGGCATATCTTTAGAATTTTAATATTTTATTTTTTTATTTTTTTTTTCATTGCAACGCATTTATACATAAATAGTGTGGTAAAACGTTTCAGATTTCAAAGCAGTATTTTAAACATATTTTTTAAGCATGGAATTGATGATTGTACTAAAAATCAACACCTCCTATTCGAAAAGATCCGTGCAGGCATCAGTGGTATATCGCGGGCTATAAAGTCGACATTTGCTGTGTTCGCAATAGAACCACGCGACACGTCTCTGAACAAAAACAAAGCATGTTTTATTGTGTTTCAGTTTCGTCATGGGTAATTGATTTGAATCCGTACTGTTTCATTTTATTAGAATTTTATTGAAAAAACATGTTGATTAAGGAATGTCAAAACAAATCATGCTTTATTTCATGATGCATGTAGATTTCTTTAGTGTTGATAAACACCTCACATAAAAGTGTAGTTCTGCGACCCTCGTTGTAAAATTATTTAGTTGTGGAATCATTTAGCGCCATTTAGCTAATTATATTCATGCAAATTGAACTTTTATTCAAAATAAACGTGTTATATCCTATTAATGCTCTACGTTCTATGTTCTTTAGAAAACCAGTGAATTTCGGATAACATTCAGTCGTTTCACAATACGCATTATATTTCAGAGTCAATTGAAAATTAATTTCACTATGATGTTTTTAACCTTTAAAACCTTATATAAAATAAATCATAGAAATCACACTATATTGGTTATTCGGTTGTACTTAAATGCATACCCGAATATCAACGGAAATATTTTTCACACCTGAAACCTGACTTAAATTGTTCTATGAGTCGAACCCATTATCACGAACCCGCTATGATGAATCTTCAGAAGATGGACAACCCACTTTAGACGATAGGGCTCTAAGACCAACGACGAAAGCGGAAAACAACCTTAACAATACTTCACGTTTTGCAAATGAATCTGACACGTTTCCACCGAATGTTTCCTAATTGAGCCACACAGATGCAGACCTTAAATTTTTAGATGCTAAAGGACAGGACAGGAAGGCGACGTACACAGTGATGCTCCTTTACTAAAAGAAGACCGCATATCAATTGTTTTGTAGAAAAGACGAGCATTTCCGGTGGTTGTTTTTTTTTTTTTTTAAATTATTTGGGGAAATGTCAATGCATTAATATTTGTTTTACTGTTTTATCATGTTATTTGGTTACATTACCTTGAAATAACTTATTGCATAACAATACGCACATGCAAAATTTATACCTGTCCTTAAAATAAACCAATGTAAGTCCTTCTGCTTCAGCATTATTTAGATTGGCAATTTACAATAATGGTTGTTATCTCATACAAACTAATTTCCTTAACGAAGATGAAGACTCCTAGCCAGTTCCAGCACAGACCAGAAAGCTTTCAAAGCTGACCAGACATGGTGACTTTTACAATGTCTACACAGACTTTCTTATTAGTTGTTGGAAACTTTTGTTAATTCATCAACAGCTATTATATGAATAACTTTTTAAACCTTTTTGTATGAGTTATATTTTCTAAATGTTTTATTTTGATTTATTACATATGTAAAGCTTCAAGAACCGGTTAATCAATAAACACTGTTTTACTACACTTGGTTAAATGTAATGATGATAATCTATATATTTTTATTCATTGATATTTAGAAACGCATGTCTTTATACATACAAAAATTAAGCTCAGCATGATATCCACTGGAACCAAAACCAAAGCACCTTTCTCATTGGAAATGCCCGAAGACCTTGATTACAGTAATGGGTCAATGGCCAGCACAGATCCTGCAGTTTCAGAATGGATTCATTTTGACTCTAATGGGAACACCGATGCTGATATTCAACATGTTCCTCCAAGTCACTTTTTTAGTGTATTTTAAGAATGTTTAGATCAGCTTTATCCGCATTTGTATCATATGAGAGTGTTTCGGTGGTAAAGTAAGCCTTATCATGGGTCTAATTTTCGTATCCCGTTTTAAAGCAAGATTTCGTTAAAACGATTTGTCCATGATGTATGCAATGATAGGTTCCGTGTTAAATAGCTTTTTAAGCCCAATACATTTATATCTGCACAATGAATTTCCACCTATACACTACTTAAACATTAATAACTTCTTGCCGTGACTGTTCTAAATCTAAAATATGCTTAATCGTTCCAACATACTTTCACTAAAAAAATAAACGAATCACCCATTAATCTTGATGAAGACATTTAAGAACATTTAAGAAAAGCAACATCAAAAACGCCGGACTTCAATTATTTTACCGGAGGATACAAGCGCTAGTTATAACTTGAATCATCCATATGAACCCAACGTAATCCAAGACGCTCTGAGATGCAAACTCTACTGATGACGATATTAAAAATACGCTGATTACCGAGTGGAATAGATCTAAAATATGAACATTACAGACAATATAATACTGTATCAATGATGTTAATGACATATTCATACTTGAGATTTGACTTAAGTCTACTATGGAGGTAACTTAAGTTTTTTTCTCAAATTGAGTTTTTTTTTTTGTGAAATGCAGATTTGAGAAAAAACTTAGACTTAAGTCTAAGATTTTACTTAAGCTTTTTCGTGAAATCGGAGCCAGTTCTTAACTTAACGAGGCCGAGTACAGATCAAGTACGCACGCTTTGGCGCAAGGTTTAATTTGTATTGTGACGTCATCTTTTTGCTTGGTTGACGCCATTGCGTGTTAGTTTCAACTGTAGATATTCAACGGAATTTGGTGAAAATAGTTCGTTTGATGCGTAAAATAGATATCAATTTGTGGAATAAACATAAATGTCTCGAAGTATAAGCTACATTTGGGCTCGGGTCGAAAACGTGAAGAGGGTTGAGCAAGCCTAGCCCTCTGTCGCGTTTATTTTAACCCGACTAAATATAGGTTCATTCATATATTTCAAGACAGTAACCATGTATTTTATATAAATGACCCCTAATATGTGATGCTATATATTTTTTCTTACTTAAATATGCCTGAATGTTTTAATAATACTATAAAGATCACCATTTTTCGCCTTTGTGAAATAAAAAATAGCCATTATCTGACAAATCTGGGAAATAGGGCATTTTGGAATTTGGGCCCCTTGGAACAAACCAGGAGGTAAAAATTTTTTATTTTTTTTTTACTATTTGATGCCTTTCATCAATAAATTTTTTATGTAGAACAGAAAAAAAAATCCCTAGGACAGAAGTTTAAAATGTAAAAAATGTGCAAAATTGATACTTTTCAAGCAAAATGTCATAGGGTCGTATGTTTACAATTCACAAACTTTGAGATTACCCCTTAAAGAAACGGTGTGCTAAATATCTTATTTCTTATCTTATAATAATAACAACTATATTAGTAGAAATTCAATTTCATTCAATAATCTAGGGCCGAAAAAATTAGACCCGACCTCGTTAACATTTTTTTTTCGGAAACAATTGTTTAAAGGTTAAAGGGGCATGGTTACGATTTTGGTCAACAATTATTTCTCCGATTCTAATGTTTACAATGCTTCAGTTAGGCATTTTTAATATGCAACAAAACATTGAGAGTCATTATTTGAGTTATAAGCGAGTTACAGAGCTTACAAATCTTCGCAATGTAAACAAAGCCTTTGTTTACATTTTGAATGTTGAAGTGAAAATTACAATTTTAGACCAAAAATAAAGTGTTAAACGTTAAGAACCGTTTATATATGCTTAAAATGAATAAGAAGATAGACAAATCAGTTTGAAAAAGATTTTTACTGGTATATTTAACGTATGTAAGCAAAACCAGGGCACGACAAATCAGTTTGAACAATTTTTCCTTTTAAAGGAATGATCGGCAATAATGATATATTGATAGCTAGAAGCAATCAACATGATCAGTTTGATGTAAAATAATTTAAAAAGTACTGAATTTTTACAAAATATAGAATATTTTGAATTTGTACACCATAATTTTATCATTATAAACCGTCAACCAATTTAATTTTGAAATAAATTTGGGGAAAGCCGTTTGTATATACTCATTTTTTAAAAACAATTATTAAATGTTAATGTATCTTCTTCTTCATCTTCTTCTTCTTCTTCTTCTTCTTCTTCTTCTTCTTCTTCTTCTTCTTCTTCTTCAGAATACTGTGTAGGGCTCTTCAAAAAGCATTAACACGTATACAAAGAAAGAGTTGTAATAAAAGTAATTTAATGCGACTGAAAAACATTGAATCCCATCATAACTTGCTATTGAGGTCGCATTATAACGTAACCTTGTTTATAAGCCGTCTTCCTAGCTACTTTTATGCAACATCAATAGATCGAGGTCAGTTCATGGAGCATCTTCTTATTATTGAGGTCAGTTCATCGGGGCAACTGCATTACTGAATGAATCTTTTGATCGGAATTCTTACGCGTGAGACAAAATGTGCATTCTTGAATTACCAGGTCGAACTGTATTTTATGTATGGTTGCATCTCTTAAGGTAAATGAATTGAAATAAAACTGAGTAAAATGTTATAAATACTTAACCAAACTTCAAGTTTTTATAAGAACTACTTATGCAAGCGGAACGCGTGCGCACGTGGAAGCATTTGCCGGATGCCTCATATGGACACAACAGTGATCGGCCGAAGGCGATCACAAAAAGTGTTTTACTGGTACATTTAACATATGTAAGCAAAACCAGGCCACGAGCCTTGTTTACATTACAAAGAGTTGTGAGCTCTGTATATAGCTTAAATTACTCTACGATTGACACTCAAAACTCATTTGATCATTAGAAATGCATTTTCAAAGCATTGTAAACAGAAAAATAAAATTTGACTAAAATTCCTTTACACATACTACAACAGTGCTTCAACTTTCATTTCCTTTTTATAAGCAAGCCTTTAACAGATTCTCCGAATCCTTTTTTTTTTTCTTATCGTGAATTTTGTGCGTTACATTTAAAAAATATAATTCATTTATGTATTTTTCTAGAATAACATTCCACTAGTAACTTTTGGAAAAGTTTTTAAAGAAATTTTGAAAAAAAATACGAACACAGGCCAAATGTCCCAAAAGAACATCTTTAGACCTATTTTGCAAAGTTGTCAGGTCTGTTTGATTAAAAAAACATTATTAAGGTGGATCTCTACACCAAATAAGTGTAGGAGATTTTTGTTGCATGCATTTGTTACCAATACTAGGCACAGTATTCAACAATAATATACCTCAAAAAACAATACACTATTTTCTAGAGAATTTTTAAAATATCAGTCTGGTTCCAGATAACCCCTTATTAATCAAATTTTAAAACATTCCTGTTTTAAAATTCTTATGAAAGTGAAATGTTATTAAGTTTAGAAATGAAAAACAAAAATATCATGAATGAAGTTTGTATGATTTTTATTGGAATCCACATAAATATGAAACTAAAATATAAAAAAAATTCTTTTGAGGCAAACTGCTGGACAAAATCCCACAAAAACCTGAAAATATAAACGATATTCGTTGGTGAATGGGATGAAGAAAAGAAATTGAATGAAATTGAAATACTAAAGGAAATACTTTATTATTGCAAAAATCTTGGTATGAAAGATCCTGTTTAAGAGTTGTCTTTCTTTATTTTACATGGTCTTAAATATCTTGGGATCAATTTTTTAATTAATAAAAATCACGAAGAAAAATTAAAAAAGGAACAAGTTTATGCTAAATATGTAGATATAAGATAAGTAGTGCTTATGATAATGTTTGAAGCTGAAAAATCATATTATTGATTAATGCATTTATATATATATATTTAACTCTTCAGAACAAAATATTAGTAGTTAATTATACTATAAATTGCCTTTTACTTTGTTATATACAATAGCAATTATAAACAACAACCATACGCATATTAATACATACATTAGATGTCCATAGTGATACACATGCATGTGTGGAAATTAAAAACATGCTCCTTTTCAAAATTCTGTCTTTCCCTCATTTGGCTTGCAAATCTGGGCTTCCACTGCTATTGCTACCTAGTTGTATCTATTTTAATCAAAATACATTAGTTTAATGTCAAAGTTTCAGTGAAAGTCTTTTACTGCAAATGTTTTTTTTTTAATTTGGGAAGTTAGGATCAATTCAACAGTTCAAGAGATCGTACTACGGTACTTTCGTTTTATATTCATCATGCATATATAGTTTAAATGAAAATTTGACATCTGCTTACCTATATCGATAATCCGCCACATATGTATGATCGTCTCTTGCAGATGACATGACAAAAATGTGTTGCCAATAGCAGCAGAGCCGGGAAACGGTAATTATTTAGATTCCACGTTTTCCGTACAAAACAGCTGATAAACAATGTTAGTTAAAACCTTTAAACAGGAAGAAAATGGACATATTTTCTAAGCGTTTTGGTGATTTCATTCCTATCTCACCTCCTTAGTTAGAAGAGTTCAATTAAACGGTATATAGCTATTTTGTACCACGACATGATGTTATCAATCCGGAACATAATGGCGTTTCGAACGGAAGTCAGACATGTTTTGACGATGTAGCCTTCCACCTTAAAAGCAAATTTTCAAAAGTTATTTGCTATTACTTATATGATTAAATAACGTAATTGATGTCACAAGAAGGGAATGTAAATATAAGCATTCATTTGATATATTTAAATTTATGCGAACGCGTTATTGAATTTGATTGTCTGAGGGCTGTTATTGACACCACTACGTCAAAAATAGATTAGTCAATGCTATAATGGCGACCTGTAATGCAATCGATTTTATCTTAAATACATTTCTTTCTTTTTTATGTGCAGCCATTGTGTCAATATATCGGTTTTATTTAAATGGAAGCAGCATTATTTGATTTTAGGCGGGTATTTTTGTGCTTGTCAAAGCAGATTTTATATAAGAACAAAAATTAAAGCACAAATGCAAAGGCATATCCTAAGTTTAGTGGTTGCGATAAACAGTGTGACATGTTTATTAGAAACTTAATTTTCATAGTTTAATGCAGCAAGCGCGGTAGGCATTTTGGTATCATTGGTCATGATCAAGCCTTTATGAAATCAGTCAAAAATAATAAATGAACTAAAACAGTCAATTACATATACAATGTTTCAGATTTGAAAGACGGCAAATTGAACAAGAAAACATTAATTCTATAGAGCGTCAGCATTCTCTCTAAATCACCGCTGCGTGATTTCCACCTAAGGTCGTCGGCATTGGTTACAGAAAGTAACAAGGACTTACTCAAGTCAGCATTTCAAATAAGGGTAACATCTACAATAAAGTTGATTTTCAACTATGATTGTATCTGTAATTCCTACTGGCAATATGTCTGAACAAAAATTATCCATCATCCATATTTGTTTTAAATCCAATTTTCTTCATGGTCTTTCTTTTATTTTTGCTCAATCATGTATATATTTTAGGTTGGTTACATGTAACACCCAATTTGGCTCCAAATTTGAAATTAAATGAAGTGTATTCGATCTGTACAAATATCACGTAAACCATCACATTTAAATATTTACTAAGATTTGGTTGTAAATATTTGAAAACCTCCATCATTCATATACTTTACAGTTAGTCGTTGATTAGAAGAAAAACCTTGATAGATCTTTTTTTATTTCAATATTTATAATGAGGTTAAATGAACAGATGATGGTAAACTTCATAAGAGGTGTAAAACCCGTATCATACCTTTTAGATAATGTGTTAAACATTATTGCATTCAGTTGAAGATATTCGATTTTAAAGTACGCAGTACAGTTAAGGCGGTCAATAAAAATATGGGCAAATTTTTGTGATGAAAACACGTATACTTTAGTTAAACTGGCATGTACTTTTTAAAATCAATAACAGTCACTCAAATGCAATACATTTTTAATATATATATATAACAGTACAATATTTTATGTTCATAGTGGTCACGTGATATGGCAGTCGCATGGTACAAGCAGATGTATTTGTGGTTTTGAGGTCATTTAAAAAATTCAATATTGCAAGGGCATAATCATGTCAAAATTCACAACTGAATTATGAAATAACTTGATGTTATATCGTAAATTTTGAAAAACGGTGCGAACTTTTTAAGATAAGAATATTTGTTAGAAGAAACCGTAATTTATAATGCATATGTTGAATAATTTTGAAGGTCACAGGGTTAATTTCATTAAAAAATAATTAATTCGTAAGATTTTACAAGGATCGTAGAAGTTTTTAAGTTATATAGCATATTTCAAATTCACATGTAAAAGTTTGTCGGGATCAGGTAAGTGTATGCCCTTGCAATTAAGTGATTTATTTAGGTACTCAGATTTTAGATATACGATATTTTATACAAAACCGAGGTGGCTTCTTTATACGATGCATACTTTTAACAAAATGAAAATAAGACTATATAGGTAGCATTCTACTAATAATAATTTTAAACAAAATATTCATTTATACTTTTCCGTTAATGTATGACATTTATTTTTCTTCGCTATAAAACTGCACGATAGCCTTCAATGATTTAACTTAATGCGTCATTTTGAAGCATATGACGTCATATTTTGTAGTACAGCGAGAACGACATCTCGCTTATTTTTCAGTGTGTAGGATATAACGGACATCAAAATTGTAAGTAATAGCATTTGTTGTTTTTAATTAAAAGATTAGTATAAGTTAATTTTACTAATAAATAGATTAATAAGTACTTTCGAGGTTTGTAATATACTGTGATGTCATAATGCACATTTCCCGTACTTTTTGTCTGAAAGGAGTTTATTGACAGCCTTAACTGTGTTGCGTAAAACACAAACAAACAAAAGAATTCTTTCTTTTTTGTGTTTTACTAAAAACTCGAAGACAAAATGCCATAATGTATTTAGTACAACACAGAACATAACAAAGTAGTTTCGATGAAAAACTTTCACTGAAACATATCGTATATTTGTCGCCTACTGTTAAACAATATTGTCTTTAGACACTAACCTTGTTTTTGTATAAAAACAAATACAAGTCAGCTTCTATTCAAATGTCATCGTCCGGCACAAACAAAATAAAATATATATAGTTAGCTGGGTTTTTTTCCCACAGAGCTTTAGCAACCTGTAGAATGAAGCTAATGGACCGAGGTATCGATTTTTTTATACATATATTTAAATCTAAATGGTGACGTTTGCTTGTGTATTGTATCGATTCCTTATTTTACGTACATTGTCACAATTCAAAATGCATCTGTTCGTCAGTTTTTCTTGGATGTTGAAATACATTTTTTTTTAAATTTCCTTTATAATACTGTCTTTATAGGAAATTGTTGGGAACATACATACAAAGAATATGAATGCATTGTGGTTAAATTTTATTTGTTAATGTCAAGCATATTACAATAATATTTCAATTAACATTTTTTTTTCAATCACAGCTTTATTGATTTATACACGTATTACGACCCCATCACTCTATCGCTATGAATAATTAAAAAAAACATACATGTTACAAACGGTCGCGGGTTTTTTAAAATAACAATATTCGCCCATAATTATGTGTTGACCAAATTGGTGCAAAAAATTTATTTAGCTGATATAATGTTACAACAAAAAATGTTTTAAAGTAAAAAGATTTAGTATCTCAATCAGGCACGCAAATACCATTTTGTTAATAGATTTCTTATTTATTATAAGCATTTCTGGGAGAAAGAATATCGCTTTCATGTTTAAAAAAAGTGCTACAGAAAAACAATAATCGTACATATGGTTACGTCCAGTTTCTGTTGTAAATGCCTAAGATGCACGCGCTTTCATGAATATAGACTGATTTGACAAAGAAGGTAACCCGCTTCTAAAAAACATGGCAGTTGCTTTCTGATACAGGAGTTCTAAAAAAACAAAATAAGTTTACTTCTCTTGTCTCTATTTAAAAACTCCCATTATGCAACCTTCGAACTGTTTCGGTACATAAATTCGAACAAAGATACCATATTGTCGCTTACCTTTAAATTATGATTTGGTAATTAAAAACGTAGGCTTAAAACTCGACAATCGTAGGTTGTTTTCATTTAAAATGTGACAAAATTACTACATTTAGACCGCACAGTCCCAAATTTTCTACCGAGGTCAATAAAAACATGCATTTCGGAGAGTGTAGTTAATACATTACTGTTGCAAATTGTATTGAATAAGGAATTGCCCTGGACGTTATTTGTGTTTACTCAGAAGAAAGAAGTAAATTGGTAAAACGCATATTATGGCAGTTTTCCTATAGAGTTAGGTTATCATACGTTTAGATTCTTGTGTTATGCGTGTGTGCATTTGATGATGAAATTGATGAATATATTTTGAGAAAAATGCATTATATATTTTAAGTAGTTACATTTATATCAAGCAGAATAAACACACGGGTGTGTCATTATAAACAATGCATTTATTGAATGTTAAACTGTTTTTTTTCTTTTTCTATATTTTCATGTAATATATTTAAGAACGCAATTATTGAATTAGCTCAATTTCCGATATTTAAAAAAATAAGTCAATCGTTGCAAAATTTCTTCTTTTTGTAATGCAGAAATATATAGATTGTAAGTGTGGATTCACAAACGTGTTGAATCAGCACACTGAGATATAAATCCAAATTTAAATCCCAAGTACAAAAGCATACTAGATAGTGTTGGTTGCTATTAACAATGCAATGTATTTATGTACAAACAAGCTCAACACTTTTTCGATCAGCTAGTGCAACCCGTGCAAATCTTAAGCATCATGTACATGAATCCTGAAAAACATTCAAAGGTTAAACAATAAGTTTTAAAATCCAAATCTTTTTTAAATTCAATTTTTAAATTTCTAAAGCATTATACTTCCGCATTTGAATATTATAAAATGGGTTATCTTTATTTAAAAAAAAACAGCCGCTAATTTAAATGATTTTCCGTTTTGCAGTAACATCACTTTATCCAATGTATTTGTAATTAAAAAGTCCATTGTCTGTGACGTTTAGTCTTTGTTGACCTTTAAAATCAGCTATTTGTGCATTTTTAAAATTTTGGACTGACAAAAACGTAAACAGAATGGTATTATACTTTTTTCCTTGCATCACGTTTTTTTTAAGTCAAAACTGGACTTATAATTAAAGCATGACTTATTGTATTACTATAAAAGCATACTAGAGATTGTTGGTTGCTATTGACAACGAATTTCGTTTATATACAAACTAGGTCAACGATTAATCGGTTAGCTAGCACAACACGTACACCCCCCCCCCCCCATTGTGTTGATGAATCATGAAAATCAAATTCAAAGGTTAAACATCAAATACTAAAATCAAAGTATTTTTAAAGTTATAAAGCATAGGACTTCCACATTCGAATGCTTATAAAATGCTTTATTTTTATCACTAAATGTCACCATTCATTGCAAGAATATAAGTTTTATCAGATAGCGCATAGCTTCAAAACGTTTATTTAACTTTTGAGTATTATATACGGTTCCAGCAAAACTAATCAAAGCAAAACTCTTATGAAATTGTTAAGTATGGGACATCTGTTGTCCATGTGGTGCAATATTCATCCATTAATTTTAACTTTTTAAAAATCCGCTCTATAATAATACATGTAACAAGTATTATCAAAAAATTTACTTCTAATGAAGCAAAATCAGTACCTAATTTAAATGATATTTCTTTTTCAATTACATGTGTACATGTACATTACTTTTTCCAAAATATGTTTTATAAAAAAGTTCACTGGTTATAACGTTGTCATTGTCGATTTTCTCTATTGTGTTATTAACAGAAATGAAAACATAAAAATGTAATTTCATCATGTTACCTTTGCATTCCGTTCTATGTAGTCAAAACGGGACTAAAATATAAAACATGACATAAACGGTATTTTCGTCTCGGATACTTTCACGGAAGTTTAACATTTTTTTTCGCAGTGGTGTACTTGATTGTGTGCTTTAACCTTTTTTCGATTTGATATCGCTGTCCTCGTGTCAATATCTTCATTTGTTGTTTTTCATTGTCAGACTTATCTTTAGAATTTAAATATCCTACTTTGTTTTCTTTTTTAATTCAACGCATTTATACATAAAAAAGTGTGGTACAAAGTTTTAGTTTTCAGATCGGAGTTTCAGATTTAAAAGCAGGGTTTTAAACATATTGCTTAAAAATGAAATAAAAAGCTCAGCTGATTCTTATCCAAATAAGCACTTTTTATTGACATAGCGCGGGCTATTAAGTTGAATTTGTCTGTCATTAACGTAGAATCATGCAACAAGTTTCTGACCGAAAAAAACCATGTTTAATCGTGTTGCAGTTTCCTCACTAGTAATTGATTTGAATTAGTACTGTTTAATTTTATTAGAATTTTGTTGATAAGGCAATTCGATTAAAAAAAAGTTGTTTTTAGTGTATATTAACACCTCACATACAAATAGAGTTCTGCGACACTCATAGTAATATTATTTTGTTGTATATTCATTTTGAGTCATGCAGCACGTTATTATCATCCAAATTACACTCTTATTAAAAATAAATTGGTTTCCTAATGAAGCTTGAATCATCCGTATAAACTCAACGTAATCCAAGAGAAGCCACTGAATCAGGACAGCCTCCACTGATGACGTAATAAGATAAAGGAGGAAGCTATCCATTACTTTAGAGGGAAGCCCTTCAACGGATAAGGAAAACGTCTTTTTACCTTTGACCAGGAACAGAAAAAAATATTTGACGAATTTATTTTGAACACTTACACCAAATATTGAGTGCTCTGAGATTTAGTACGTATTACATTTCATATCAACGGGAACTGACAAACCCCGGGTACAAGACACCTTCTGGCATTCCTAAGAAGAAATTGTACACGACCGCAGACGTAAACAATATCTGTTTAATTTTTTTTTAGATATTTGAAATCTGCTTTGACAAGCACGGTAATACCCGCCAAAAATCAAATAATTACGATTTCTTTAAAAGCGTAATTGGCGGGCATGTTCGTGCTTGTCAAAGCAGATTATGTATAAGAAAAAAATTAAAGGGCAAATACAAAGGCATCTCCCAAATATAGTGGTTGCGGTAAACAATGTGATATATTTATTGAGAACTTAATTTTCATATTTTAGTGCAGCAATCGCAGTAGGCGGTTTTTCGTCATGTTGATATCATTAGTCATGGTCAAGCGTATATGAAATCATTCGACAATAATAGATAAACTAAACCAGTGAATTAAATGTACAAGGTTTCAGAATTAAAGACAGCAAATTGAACAAGAATAAATTAATTTTATAATGCGTCTGCATTCTCTGTAAATCACCGCTGCGTGATTTCCACCTGGGGATATCGGCTTTGGTTACAGAAAGTAACAAAGAAGTACTCAAGTCAGCATTTTAAATCAGGGTTATCTACTAAATAACTTCTACAATTAATTAGATTATACTCTATGCTTGTATTAATAATTCCTACATATACGTGAAAAAATATTCATCATCCTTATTTGTCTTAAATCCAGTCTTTTTCATGGTCTTACTTTTATTTTTGCTTAATCGTGTATGTATTTTAGTTTGGTTACCATCTGATTTGGCATCACATTTGAAGTTAAATGTAGTGTATTCTATGTGTACACATATCATGTAAACCATCACATCTAAATATTTACTAAGATATGGTTGTCAATATATAAAAACCTTCATACACTTTACAGTTAGACGTTGACTAGAAAAACAAATTGATAGTTCTAGTGCTATCTCAATATTCACAATAAGGTTAAATGAACAGGTAATGATAATAGGGGGCAAAATGCTATAATGTATTTCGTATACACGGAACATAACAAAGTAGTTCCAATGAAAAAGTTCCACTCAAACATTTCGTATATTTGTCGCCTACTGTTAAACAATATTGTCTTTAGACACTTACCTTGTTTTTGTATAAAAACGAATGCTCGTCAGCTTCTATTCAAATGTCATCGTCCGGCACAAACAGAATAAAATATATATGAGTGCCTAGGTGTTTTTCCAGAGCTTTAACAAGGTATAGAATGAGCCAAAGTGGACCAAGGCATCGATTTTGTTTAATATATATTTAAATTTAAATGGTGACGTGTGCTTGTGTATTGTGTCGATTCCTTACTTTACTTACATGATCACAATTCAAAATGTGTTCGTCAATTTTTCTGGGATGTTTGGATACATTTTTTTAATTTCTTTTATAATATTGTCTTAATAGGAAATTGTCAGAAACATAAAAATAATATGAATGCATTGTGGTCAATTTTTTGGTTGTTAACGTCAAGCATATTACAATGATATTTTTATATTCATTATTACTATATATTGAAGCTCAAAACTCGACAATCGTTTTTTTTTTCATTTGAAATGAGACAAAATGAGAACGTTTAGACCGCAGGGCCCCAAATGTTCTACAAAGGTCTATTAATATATGCTTGCTGAAATTTATTAAATGCATGAATACTACAAATTTTATTGAATAATGAATTGCCCTGGACATCATTACTTAGAAGGAAGAAGCAAATGGTAAAAAAGCATTTTATGGCGTTTTTTCCTTATATAATTAGGTTATCACACGTTTAAATTCTTGGGTTAGGCGTTTGTGCATTTGATGAAAAAATTGATGAATAGATTTTGAGACAAATGCATTATATATTTTAAGTAGTTACATTTATATTTATATCATGCATGATAAACAAACGAGTGTGTCAATCTAAACAATGTATTTGATGAATATTAGATTTTTTTTTGTTTTTTTTATCTTTTCATGTAATATAATTAATAACTTAAGTACTGAATTGCCTCTATTTCCGAAATAAAAAAAAAAATGTCAATCGTTTTCAAATATACGGGTCTTTTTTTTAATGTTTATTTTAATGACGAAATATTTAGTTTGTTTGCGCGGATTCCCATACTTGTTGAAGCAGCCCACTGAGATTTAAAACCAAATTTAAATCCCATATACAAAAGCATACTGTATATTTTTTGTTTCCAGTTAACAATGAAATGTATTTATGTACAAACAAGGTCGAAATTTATTCGATCACTTGGTTTAACCCGTACAATTCTTTATGCATCATGAAGTTGAATCATGAACGACATTTAAAGGTTAAACATCAAGTTTTGAAATCAAAGTATTTTTTAAATTCAATTTTTAAAATTTCTAAAGTATAATACTTCTGCAGTAGAATGTATATAAAATGGGCTGTCTTCATCGTAAAAAAAAGAAAAGAAGAAAAAATTTAAATAATGTTTCTTTTTTTCAGCTGCATAACTTTATTCAAATGATAATAATAATCTAAAAGTCCATTGTCTGTGACGTTTAGTCATTGTGTACCTTTAAAAACAGCTATCCGTGGTGGGTTTATTTTTCATTTTTTTTTTTACTTACAAAAACGTAAAAAGAATGAAATTATATTTCGTTTTCTTTATATACTGTTCTTTAAAGTCAAAACGGGACTTGTAAATTGAACATAACACAATGTATTATTCGTTTTTAATACTTTTACGCAGATTTAATTAGTTTATTGCAATGCTGTACCTGATCGTGATTTTTAACTTTTTTGTAGAATACATCTTTGTCAGTCCGTCATTTCTTTAGTCATTGTCGGTCTTATATTGAGAATTTAAATATCTCAGTTTGTGTTTAAAATCTCAATGCATTTGTACATAAATGGCATGGTTAAAAAGGGCAAGTGTTATCAAATTTCAAAGCGGTATTATACAAAACCTGTTTGTGCATTTCACTTAAATAAAAAACAGATAAAACCAAAAAACAAACAAACAAACAAACAAACAAAAAACCAAAAACCTCTGGTTCAAATGCATATTTTAGATAAATAGTTTATGCATTCATATAGAAAGGTCCAAATATAAATTAAATTTACACAGCTTATTTAAAAAGATCCGTGTAGGCAGCAGTATATACAGCGAACAATTAAGTGGAGATTTGCTGTCATTAAAATGAAACCATGCGACAAGGTTTAAAAAAAAATGTTTAATTATTTTTAAGTTTCGTCATTGGTAATTGAATTTAATCAGCATTGTTCTGTTTTTATCTTTTAAACTGTCTCAGTATGTGAAATATTTGCTTAAAACCTATCGGTAAGATTATTTTGCGATCTTCGATAGGATTTTCAGAACCTCAGTTTACAACCGATTTAACCAGAACGGTGCATTGCACCTGTCATTAATAAAAAGCATCCCTCAATCTGCATTTCCTGTCTTCGATATGCGATAAATGTTTAAAGGGACGACGGAAGTTGTCACCCATATGTAAATAAGATTCTCCTGCACCGTGTGTCTGTGGCAATATTTTAAAATTATCCGCTTTCTGAATTTTAACCTTAAACGTTAATTGAATTCAAAATCGACGCCTTTTGAATATGTGTATCAGTACATTATTTGCAAGGGAAGGGATTTCCCTGCATATGACGCAATGTCAACTTTCGTCCACCATTTAGCCGTTTTGCGCATATTTTAGGCAGGATATGCAATTTTTTTTATTAATGACAGATGTAACGCACCGCTAAGGTTAAACGGTTGTAAGGTTTATAGATAAATGACCGATCAAGAGACGGAGAGGATCGAAAAATAATTTTTACCGATGATTACCGATGAGTTTTAAGCGAAACTCTAACAGGTGAGACAGTTGGAATTAAATCTAAGATGACGGCGATTGGTACCTTGTGTATTATTATGTTGATGGTATATATATATTTATTTTTAGTATGAAAAAAATATAACGCCAAGTGCATGTGCAATATGATTTATATTTAAAGGTAACCTGCAAAAAATGAGTTTCACTCTCATTTATTTTAACATCATTTTGAATATATCTTTGAAATCATCCTATACATGTATTTACTATTCGGTTGTCTTGGAACGCACATCCAAAATACCTACGGTAATTATTTTGACACCTGAAACCTGACCTGAAAATTTTGTACGAGTTGTGCCTCTTCTCACGAACCCGTCTAATTAAAACTTCAGAAGCTTAAATATCACGCTTCAGTCGACAGGTATCCAAAAATAAAATATGGTGATGTGTGTGGTGCAGAATTGTGATATACGATACGGACAGGGTGTATCTATGTTTGCCTTACCCGATGATCCCAAATTATGGGTAAGGGAGCTAAAAACTATTAATTATTGGGTTTCAAATACTCCAAGCTTTGTAAACGACACTTTATACCGACATGTTCGTTACTGAGCCACACAGAAAATGTTTGACCCATGGGTCAAATCTAACTAGAGAAGGGGGGACATCTTCCGGTTTTGACTTAACATCTTTTGATGCTAACGGACTGAAAAGAAAAACGACAAACATGTGTGTTCTTTTACAAACACATATCAATTTTTTTTAATTAGTCTTTTAAGAAAGTTTAATGCATTCATACTTGTTCAAATTCTTAACCGTGATGTAGATAATCTTTTTTTATTATGCTAATTGATATTTCGTTACTTGAAAATCACTTATTACAAGTACATTTAAACGCACGCATGCATGACTTACTAGTTTATCTGTACATGTACTGAAAATTAACCATTCTTTAACCTTATCGCTTTGTATAATTCAGCTTGGTAATTTTTAATAACAGTTGTAAAATTATACAGACTCATAACCTTAATAAAAATGTAAAAACTATTCTCCCTCCTTCAAACCAATTTCAGGACAGACATGGAACCAAAAACACAGATATCAGCTGTCAAAATGAGGCAAACATACTGACTTTTGAAATGTCTACACAGACTACTTGGGTTGGTGGAAGTTTGTTTTATTTGTTTTGACTTGTGACATGATTGACATGTCATTTTTTAATTTATCAACAGCTATTATATAGATAAATGTCTCACTTTTTAGCTCACGTGAGCTGTTAGCTCAACTGAGCTTTTCTGATCACCTTTTGCCCGTTGTCCGTCTGTCTGTCCGTCCGTCTGTAAACTTTTCACATTTTAAACTTCTTCTCTAAAACAACTTAACTAATTTCAATAAATTTGGCACAGAGCATCCCTATAGAAAGGTGATTATAAATTGCAAAAATGAAAGACTGAACTTTATTTAATCCGGAGAAAACCTTGAAACTGTAGAAAAAGGGGATGCATTTAAAAAATCTTCTTCTCAAGAACTACTGAGTCATTTTCAACGGCATTTTGCATATATAATCCTTTTCGAAAGGAAATATAAATTACAAAATTAATTGGCGAACTCTGTTTCAAATTTGGGTAATTAACAAAAATAAAAATAAAGAGATGATCGCTTTCAATCAGTTTATAACTTCGGGTTCGGTATTCTATATCGAAAACGGAAGTTCTTTGTGTAAGACAGCGAAGTTTGGATGTTGACGCATGACAAACGGATCAAACTGACAAAGATGAATTTGCTTGCTGTGCAACAGTTTACATGCGAAAGGATACTTGAAACATGCTAAATTTATGTGTGCCGATTTCGTGAAGTGAATTGAGGTTTAATCTATCAATGCCTTGACATATTCACTCATGACCGTGGTTTTACGTTATTTTGAATTTCGTTTACGCTTTTTAACTTGAGAGGAAATATTCCTGTATTTTGGAATTTTTACGTATCGAATCATATATAGACCTCGGTAAATCAGACAGTTAATTGTTTACCTGCGCAAAATAAGCATAATCTGATGCACTAACAACATATTACATTATAAATACTATACATTTTATTGGTAATTCGGTACGATCTCTACGTTATGGTTGATTATAATGCAACGTGTTTCGTTAAGATGCTCTGCATTTTCAGTCTAAACAGAGATTGTTTTTGCTGCTAGAAATATATAGGTATATGTATATTATGAAACATAAATCGTGCTCTTTCTTTGTTTTAGTGCATGTGTCTTCTGTTGTAAATAAATGTAATTGTTTACAATTTTCTCTTTCCTAACCATATTCAGCTGTGTCAAGTTTCGAATTATAAGCAAGATACAGAGCTTTGCTCACAGATCTGAGGCCATGCTTTTGTTCATTCTGAATAGGAAATATTAAGTTTAAAAATCTTAAGTTGAATGTAATTAACTTTTGTGATCAAAAAATCGACTCAAACCAAGCAGAATTGTGAGTCCTGTATCTTGCTTTTAATTATACGATTGATGCTGAAAATTTGATTTATCACTAGTAAAGTCTCGCTTAACGTTAAATACCTGTACAGAAAAATTAAAAGGATGATATGCTGTAACAACTTTTTGGGGCCCCTCCTTATACGATGAATCTACACCAACTTTGTTTTTCAGACACAATTAAATTAAAACGACCTCCTTAAAACAGTTTAAAACATTACTGTTACGGGGATAAATTTATTATCGCTATTCTTTAGAAAAAAAATACAGCGGAAAATCATCTGGATTTGTAGCCATTTGTTAAAGTTGATTTTGAATAAAGATGAAAATAAAGTGTGGGTCGTAGTAAAATAGAGAGATATACCTGTCAATACATTGCAGTCTGAGGCTCATTGAGAGGGGTTGGGGGGGGGGGGGTGACCTAATCAGAAATATTGACAAGCAAAAAAAAAAAGTTTTGAGTGCGGTTATGTCTAACTTTGCAAAAAAAAGTGGGGAGGGGGACCCCCTCCCCCTCCACTCAGTTCCGACGCCTATGTATTGATTATACATGTAATAGCTCTTTAACATATCACATGACAACATGTTTCATTTGAGTGTCATCGATCAAGTTAGTAAGGTTATAAAAAGTAGCACGAGTTCACTCCTGGTAAACAACAATCGTTTATAATGTGGAAGACCATTTAAATTTTTGAATGTTTTCAATTTGAGCACCTTGAGGTACAATTTTCCTCTTTCACATATAGGATTTTTTTTAAATAAAATACAATAACTAGCTAGTACAATGTAGTTGAAGATGAATATTTACCTATACGCATATGCTCATATATAATTTGATCGTTTTATAAAGTGAGGACAAGAACTAAAATAAAAGGGAATTGGAAGTTAAGAGTGTTACCCTACCAAAATTTAGATTTATATCTTGCATAGGATCTTAATTTTGGTAAAAATGGTATTTCATAAGGGTATAATGTCATAGATTAGGTGTAAATAAATAAGTGTAAAATTTGAATACAGTTTATTTTTAGGTATTCTTTTTTTCTACCGAGGGGCCATATGGCTCAAAATCCTTTGAACACCCATATAAAGCCATTGTTGCTCAGGTGAGCGATGAGGCCCCATGGGCCTCTTGTTTAATACATGCAAGTGCTTTAGGTACTCGTCAACATTTGATATTTCTACTACTAAGTGTCTACTGCTAAGTGACATTATGATTATTCAATTTCAAATAATTGATATTTAGAACCGCAGACATACCACTATACAGGCAGAAATTCAGTTCAGTATGTTATTCACCGGCACCCGAACTAAAGCACCTCTCCCATCGGGTACATGTATGCCCGAGAACATTGATGAAAATTTCGAGTCATTGACAAGCACAGATTCTGCAGTTTCTGAATCGATTCCTCTTAAAACTGATTTAAACAGCTATGCAGATCATCAAAATCTTGATCCATGTCATTGTAGCAAAAAATATATTGTATTTTAAAATAATAAGATCAGCTACTCCAGATTTTCACCATACGTCGAGAGAAAAGTGACACTAATAAACCTGACATATAAAGGAATTATGAGGAACCGACCTTCTAAAACACATATATTTTTATGCAGCTGATTTCATTTTAAAATATGCAAGCACACTTATAGTTGTAGAGTGTATTAGCGGTCATTAGGAGTGTGCAACTGAAAATCATGTGAGGTTGGGTTATCTCTTCGCCTGTTTTTGTTTTTGTTTTGTTTTTTGTTTTTTTGTTTTTTTTTGTGCGTGGTGTATGTTTATTGAAAACGATAATGGGTTGAAAATCCGCACATGATTTGCATATAGATTTCATAAGTACAATATCCCAAACCTTTCAGTATCCATCCTTTCCTCCTTTACGGTCAAGCTCTAGTAACAAATTCCAGAGAGTCTTTTTGGTGTTAAAACCATTAAGATTTTGTATGTGTTTTTTTAAAATCATCTTCTCGTACTTTATGACTTTAATAGAATTATGCAAAAAATAAAACAGTTTTTTTTTAAGTCTTGGGAAAAGTAATTCCCATTCCAATATTGAATTTCATATCATTTTAAGGGGGTGTCCAGAGTTTGTTAAATGCCATTTTTGGAGATAGGAATTCTAGATATATTTCATTATTCAACAATTCTAATAAATAAAAACAACTTCGAAATTTGCTACTTTTCCCCTTCATGTTATAAGAAAAGAAATTGACAGTTTAAACATGATTTTTTTTATTTTGTTTATCAAAATAAATAATCCCTAATACACATAATCAAACAAAGCTATGGCTATAAAGCATCATTGAAGTTACTTATATCTTAAATTTCATAAAACTAAAGGCACCCTTCAATTACTAGAGATTGACCTGACGGGAATGCTTTAATTTGGTAATTAGATTGATAATTATTGCTCTGAATTCTTTTGAGAATGAGTTTTGTTTGATTTTTCTTCATTATTTCTTAAACTTTTGGATTGATTTCCATGAAAGAGTAGCTTTGACAATTGTTTCTTAAATTCATCGATCATTGTTGCTTACCGAACATTTCAACTGATTCAGAATTGAAGGTTCAGTATTTTTTTTTTGGCATTTCTAATGTATTTTCGTATTATGAATCCTTTAAAAGCTTATTAGCGCTTAGTCGCTCCTGGAGATAAAAATCGTTTACATGTTTGACAATTGACTTAAAATGTGTGGCTTCTGTAAATAGTATCAAGCAAGAACACAGTAACTGAAAAACTTCAAATGTAAATTATAGATGCTTGGGACAACTATTGTCATTATGAAAAGAATCTTCTATTTCAGTCCTATTTCCAAAAAGAAACATATATTCCACAATTTTTGTTTTTTTAATGTTCCAAATTAAGAAAATAAGACCAAGTTTTGAGTGCGTTTAACTGCAATTTGTTTATGTATATCTCTTTTAAACCAGTGCGTCATTCAATTTCGAAAATAATTGCTGAGTGCACAATGATTATAATTGTTGTAAGAAATATTGTACAAGAAAATTTAAACAGCTTTATATTGTTACTTTATACTGATCTCTTCATTTACGGTAAATATGTCCATAGCAATGTACAAGACTTTAATATTCTCCATTGGGTAATTTTTGCCATTGGCTCATGTTCAAAGACAAGGGAAGAACGTTCGGTACTTTTGGTTTGTTTTGCTCTCCTTAAACCACACAAATACCTTAAACATTTGACAATTTTGTGTTTTATTTATCATTTTTGTTAAAACAATCTGATGTGTATCGTTAAAAATTTTGTATGGTCCGATTTCATTATTAAAAGACTACTGAAAATGCTAAAAATTATAAAATGCAATATCAGTACGAATAGACTTAAAAGAATATTAAGATTTCTTAAACTATTTCATGTATATCGAAAATTTCTGTTGCGTTTGCGAGAGTTATCTTTCTTGTTGTATTGTCAAAGTTATACTGCATCATCGTATATGGACATAAAATCAAGTTCCCGAATGTATCCAATGAATTTATTTCGCGGTAAAATTGTGAGAGCGTCATTTCAATAGCGTGGGATCTCACTTTCTTTCAGGAACGATAGCTAAGCAGTGAACATTTTCAAAGCGATCTTTAAACCACATCCACCCCTCCGCCTTCATAAACTCAAGTGACCTATTGCTATCCGTGTTCGTCCGTCGTTGTGCGTCGTCCATTAAAATTTTTACATTTTTTACTTCTTCTTAAAAAACTACAAGACTAATTGTTACCATTTTTTGTGTGATGCATCTCTATGGTAAGAGAAATCTAAATTGTAAAAAGTGTGGCTCTACTACCCCCGAGGCATCACAAGTGGGGCAAAAATGCAAAAAAAAAACAATTTTCAAAAATCCTCTTCTCTACTTCCACATATGTGAAGAAAAACTGGTTGCATGGTTATAATGTCCATGAAGCCCTTTACCAAATGGTGAAATTTACGGCCCCTGGGTCAGGGGTTCTGGCTCTAGGGTGGGGCCAATATGGCCATATAGTAAAACTGAATTAAATCTTAGAAATCTACTTTTCTACTCCTGTTTGTATTTCTTAAACACTAAATGCATGAGTATGATGTCAATGAAGCCCTCTACCAAAATTGTGAAATTCATGACCCCTCTGTCAAGAGTTAAGGCTCTAAGGTGGGGCCAATAAAACCATATAGTAAAAATGTATTAAATCTTAAAAAATGTTCTTCTTTACTACCAAACATGTAGACAAAACACTGAATACATGATTATGATGTCCACTAGCTCCTCTACCTAAATTGTGAAATTCATTCCCTCTTGATCAGGGGTTCAGGACAAGGGGAAGGGGGGGGATTATGGCAATATAGTGTTAATGCATATAATGTTTTAAAATATTCTTTTTTATTCTCACACATCTGTATGAAAAACTGCCTTCATAATTATGTTAACCAGGAAGTCCTCTAATAAAATTTTAAATTTTATGCCCCTGGAGTATGGGTTTTGATTCTAGGGCAGGGGCAAAATGGATGTATAGATGTTTAATGTTTAAAAATTATCCTCTCTACTCCCACATACCTGACAGGAAAACTAATTCATGATTTTGTAGACCAGATCTTTAATTTTTTTCGTCAAAATTGTGGGCTTCATAGTTATTTTTTGAAAGGTTTCAGGCAGGGAGGTGCTCGTCATTACAAATTAATAATATTTCTACTCCAGAATAAAACCCAATTAAATGAATATATGAGACTGAAGTTTGTGTATGGGTTACATGCTTCTCAAGTGACCGTTAACGCCTTTTGGCCTCTTGTTATTTCTTATTAAGCATGGCGCTTTCAGACCACAAGGACTATGTTTTTCATAATTATTTATTCAATTACAACATTGATTACATGAGCAATGGGAGTTATGGATTAATTCAGTTGTAAAATATTATGGCATGAAGAATCAAATATTCATAATTTTATTATTAATTTTATTACCTTATTAATTATTGTTATATAGTCATCTATTGTCATTTTCCTGATTATTTCAAACCAAATTTGGTTAAATAATAAGGTCACAAAAATGGCAGAGTGCAACATACCTACTTGTTATATGATGTTTTACTGTACATTATGTACAAAGATGGTTAAATTTCCAGCAGATAGAGATTATTTCATTGGAATATACGTGGAATAATGATATGTGCAGGAATAGTCTATTTTGATTTTTATCAATTATGGATAAATTTTGTTAAATGATGGCGTAAATTGACCACAGTGGTTCTCATAATATTGCAACATATATACAACAGATGGACTGCAGAACAACTTACTTGACCTAAACTACAATATTTCCATGTGTTGTCCCTGGCGGGCAAGTAGCATGCTGGGTAAAACCCCAATCATGCTACCAACACAATGACAACAATAAACTTTATATTTCCCTGATACCTATTAAATCTTGATATTAACTTTGTGTTTTAATAAACTGATTTTTTCAAAGCATTGAGAGTCTTTGTTATATCAACAATAACTTTTCATCATAACAACATTCAACGTAAACAACCATACTCCAAACTTTGGAATTGAAATCAACGATTTCGCAATTAGGACTTCCCGAATGAATGTGTAAATATGATTAACACTATTCAGGCAGCCCACCGCCGCATTGTGAGGTAGGAAACTTCAATTCTATACCACTGTAGCCATAATCCTCAATCTAGGTATTCATATTCTCCCCTTCAGGTCTTGACACAATTTGACTTCCAGAGTTAATGACACTGGAAAGTGTTTGCTACTCCCGTCCCTTACAAAATATGCTAATGCTCCCTGGATATTGATCAGAAAGAGGTAGTTTCCTCACTTACACAAATGCACACCATCTGAACTGTAGAGGTCATGGGGTTTGCCAATTACTGGTGATGTCTGAGTATTCTCCCTCCACAAGCTAAAACCTCCTTTGCAGCTAACCTATTGACCCTATTTCTAGCTTGCTTCATACACCTAGGCTTCTGCGAGTACCTCCATGTTATTCGCAGCAATATGAAGGACCAGGCAAGCTGACAGTCAGGGAAAACTGATGCTATAAAGCTGATGTCCCACTTGACCCTGTACAATATTTTAGACAATGGAATTTGGCCCAAATCATTGCAACCACAATGCATAATAATACATTGACGAGAATCTTGCAATGTAGCTAGGATCCTTAACTTCTTGGCCATGTCTACAAATTTTATTGAATTATGTACTGCAATAGTTAGTGATAAGTGGATTTCTGCCGCAATCAAACAAAGATTGCAGGACCAGTTTATTCAGAAATGGGCAAGAGATATAGATAATTCATCTATAGGTCAAATATATAAAATTTATAAACAAAATTATTTTAAACCCCCAAACTCCTGCCACCATAACTCAAACCATGCTTTTCAGTCCAAGGCTTGTTCCCCCAAATCTTATTGACATAGCGCGGGCTATTAAGTTGAAATTTGCTGTCATAAAAGTAGAATCATGCGACAGTTTCTGACCAAAACAAAAAACAAAAACACAAAAACATGTTTAATCGTATTGCGGTTTCGTCCTTAGTAATTGTTTAATTTTATTAGAACTAAATGATACCCCGCCCAAGCGCGAGAATTAACACTTTACACATCATTTTAATATAATGCTTAATATGTTATACCATATTTCTTCTCATTTTTGTACATACTTTGTCGAAATTGTTCCTTATCTAAATCCTTTAAAATTAAAATTAAAAACAAATTTGCGTTGTTTGATATTTAGAGGAGCGGCAGGGATGAAAAATATATTTATGGTAAACTGTAATTGATATAATACACATGTAAATGTACGCGGCCTTAATCTGGTTTGTTGGAACTGACTTGAAAAAAAAATAAACTGTTTTTATTCTTCATGTATTTATTTAAACCAGTGAAAAGATTTTTAGTGTATCTCTCTCTTAATTTGGTTCTCTAGGTCAATTTTCAATATAATTTCTATTACAGTCGCTAATAAGGAATTTCAGATAAAAGAAGCAATTGCAACTTCCCGAAAAGTATATAGACGTAGACTACAATTACACGTTCAACAATGTTTTAGGTTTACAGCCAATCTGTCGTGGTATTAAAATGTATGATATTAAAACACGCAACGTTACACATAATTATCCATTTGCATGCATACCCAGTATTTTAATCCAAGGTTGTCAGATTCAAAGTAGCTGGTCAAATCCGATGGTTAACATGCCCTACACTCTGCGCCATAATGTCAATTAGTCAACCTGTTTCTAGGCACCCAGTTCTTTCCATCAATCGTATTAATTGTTTCATTTTATTAATCAACTTACACTTTAACTACAGTTTTCGTTAATTAGTCAATCCGCGTTCTCGTCGAATGAGCATCAAAACTAAAGTCGCCCACTAAAGAAACAAATTGACTTATTTTATGTATTCAACATTTGTCAAATCTTAACTTTAATATATTCTCTAAATAGGTTCACAGTAAATATATTCAATCTATATGTTATCATTCAATATTATTTCATTGCAAATATATATTTTGATCGAGACTATCCCTGACTTGGATTTGCAAAAGCGTGCCCACCACCTTACTCTCATTTTTACTATTTCGAGCTTGTTTATAGAAAATGAAAGTAGGTTTTTGATTAATTTCACAATAATAACTCATCAGTTAAAATTTAAATTATACCTTACGGACAAAATCTCCCATGTATTGAAATACCAAAGGTGTAAGCAAGTACTCTGGTGCAGGTATTTGTAGTTTATTTGAAAAATGCTTTAATTTATAATTATACATTTTGTTGATAAACATCTCTATTAAAAAAAAAATTGAAGCGTATATAAACACTTCACATGCAAATGAAGTTCTTCGACACCCGTAGTGATATTATTTTGTTGTAGATTCATTTTGAGTCATGTAGCAAGTTATAATCATGCATGTTAAATTCTTATTAAAAGTAAAAAATTGGTTCCTGATAAAGCTTGAATCATCCGTATAAACTTAACATAATTGAATAGAAGCAACTGAATCAGGACATATGTTGAATCCACTGATGACATAATTAAAGAAAAGGAGGAAGCTATCCATTACTTCAGATGAAAGCCCTTCAACGGATAAGGAAAACGTACTTTTACCTTTGACGGGGAACAGAAAAAAATACATTTACGAATTTATTTTCAACACTTACACCAAACATTGAGTGCTCTTAGTTTTAGGACGTATAACACTTCATATAAACTGGAACTGACAAACCCTTGGTACAGGACACCTTCTGGCAATCCTAAAAGCGAAACTGAACACGACTGCAGACATAACAATTGTGCGCTTTTTCAATCAAATATTTTGCAATATAACAACTCTTGTGTACCATTTTTGTTGTACAGTTCATCAAATTTCATGATAAAATATATTTTGTCTGTATAAGTGATCAAGAAAACTATATTGTTTAAGCGTTTGGACATATATGGTTTTAATTCATTAATTTAAACTTCCATCCTTTATGTAACTTACAATACGACGTTGATATGAAACCTTTATAGGCGTCTAAATAGGAATTTGATAAAAGAAAATCGCAACGGTCACTGTGCATTGTTTTAGTTGATCTGACAAAACATCAGCCAAACAAATAATGAATTTGGGCAACACTATACCATTTTGTATTTATTCCAAAATTACAGATAGTACGGTGAATTTCGGCGAAATTATTTAACAACAATTGTTCGTAAATTGTTTCCTTAAGTTATTGTTTTTTGACAATTACCTTGTTTTGGTAACACAACAAATACTTTTAGGTTTAATTAATTGTCGATTGTCCTGCGCAAGCAAAGCATATGTGCTTAGCTGCCTTTTTTAGAACTTTGACAACACATATTTAGGTATCGATTCTTTACATATTTAATTTAGAATGGTGTCGTGTTTTTTGTATCTTAAACTGTTCAATACTATACTATATATTTTAGATATTTCAATTTTTACTCCCAACCCCTCCCAGAAATAAATGTGACATTTAACGGGGATAACAAACGTTGTTCTTTTTTCCAAAAGGTACACAACGAAGTATCCATCAATCGAATAGTTGCTGACTTATATATATATATATATATATATATATATATATATATATATATATATATATATATATATATATATATATATATATATATATATATATTATTTATTTGATTCATCGATTCCTGGTAAAGCATAGAATTAAACAAACGTGCACTGTTTACAACGAGGTAGCTACCAATTGAAATATGGCTGACAGTTATTGTTATAGTCATTTGATACTTTCGTTCCTTATATATCATAAAATTAATTTTTATTTCCAAGTGAAGTGCATTTTCTATGTTATCTATAATGCACAAGTCTCCAGTCCTAAACATAAAATCTTATTTTCTGAAACAATTATTTAAAGGTTAAACACACTACTACAGTGCTTTAACTTTTATTTCCTTTTTAAAAAGCAAGCATGTAACCGGTTCTCCGATTATCCAAAACCTTTTCTCTGATCGTGTATTGTGTGTGTTAAATTCTAATATGTATTCGGAATAATTTGTTTATGTATTTTCTAGTATATTATTCCACTAAAAACATTTGATTAAGTTTTAAAGAATGTATGGAAAAAAAGACACATGCCAAATCACTCGATAGACTTTGGACTTATTTTGCAAAGTTTGATTGATTAAAAAAACAGATCGAAAAAAAAGTTAAAGTACAGCAATTTTTTACGCAATTCATATTATAAAAAAAGTAAAATTGTATCAAGCAGTATTGAAAAAGTGACATTGAAATCTTACCTTGTTTTGATTATTAAAACCTTAAAAGATTCCAATTCATAAATCAAACCATATATTAGTTGTTCGACTCACGCACACAAAATATGACTAACTAAAGGTAATACAGAGCTTAAAAAGCAGCAAAATTATACAAAATCGATACATGTATCGATTTTTGTTACAGAGTTGAAATAGGATAATGACATGTGCTTGTCCATTATGCTGATGCTTTCCTTGCATGGCAGATATTATCATATTACAAAAAAGTAATTATTCCTAAAAAAAAAATGCGATATGTATTTCACACGATTTACATTTACAACGTTCAAATATGCATAGAACATAAACTAATGTGAAACTACATTTTATAATGTTTTATTTTTTTTCTTTCTGTAGAAATGAAATCAATTAACAGTATTTTGTATTCACAGATTGTAATCACAATTTGCGCACCTGTCAAAGTCTTTTACTGCTGAAGAATATGGACAAAACATATCTTTGTTTTTAAATTTTATATTGAGAAATTAAGCACTAACATCGAACATGAGTCATTTTAACAAAGTGAGTCTTTATTTTTACTGGTACTTTAGGAATGGTAGAGAATGATAATATCTCGAGGCGTCTTTTTTTCATTTTTATAATACAGCATTATTGTAAATAATAGCATTTATGTAAATTGTGATATGTTATTTTTATGCTAGTACCAAAAATAGTAATCTAGTCATAATATAATTGTAATTCTAATTTTTGAGTACTTTTGAGTATTTAGCTGATCTTCCTTTTTGTCTACATTCGGCAATCAGAGTGCGGCATTTAGTCGCGCGATGTTTTGACTACGTCACTTTAACTGTCAGCTGTCAACAAGTTTGTAAATACCCGCAGTAACTGGTTTGGTTATAGATAATCTGTGCCTTCATGATATATTAATATTTATATCTCCATATAAGGCAGGCGTTAGTCATTGTCATATGTGTTGTATGTACTGCCATCTTTCATATTGTTGACTACCATGATCTGGCTAGTCCACTTTGTGTGGGGTCTTTTGTGCAAACCTGCTGTTTGCTTTTGGTGGCTGTTTTTGTTCAACAATATTTTTGTTGCATGTATATTTGGTACATGTTGATAATGTATACATCTTTGTTTAATATGGGGGAGGACATTTGCTCACCTTTTATAACTTACATTCAATGTCTGGTTATTGATATTATGACTGTTTGAAGACCTCCCCTTATTGCCTATTTTTCTTATTAGCAAAAATAAATGGCAGTACATACACATAACCATGTTTTATATTTTTCTATCAATCCTAGACAGATCAACAATATTACATAATACAGCATTATTGTAAATAATAGCATTTATGTAAATTGTGATATGTTATTTTTATGCTAGTACCAAAAATAGTAATCTAGTCATAATATAATTGTAATTCTAATTTTTGAGTACTTTTGAGTATTTAGCTGATCTTCCTTTTTGTCTACATTAGGCAATCAGAGTGCGGCATTTAGTAGCGCGATGTTTTGACTACGTCACTTTAACTGTCAGCTGTCAACAAGTTTGTAAATACCCGAAGTCAACCCACCCTCCTTCCCCTTCATCACCTTTGTAGTTGGGGATTTATTTTGCAAAGTAATACACATGTATGTTGCTGTTGGTGTGAAATGCTGTTTTTGTTCAACAATATTTCTGTTGCATGTATATTTGGTACATGTTGATAATGTATACATCTTTGTTTAATATGGGGGAGGTCATTTGCTCACCTTTTATAACTTACATTCAATGTCTGGTTATTGATATTATGACTGTTTGAAGACCTCCCCTTATTGCCTATTTTTCTAATTAGCAAAAATAAATGGCAGTACATACACACAACCATGTTTTATATTTTTCTATCAATCCTAGACAGATCAACAATATTACATAAAATTCATTTCTTGTACGTTTTCTGTAACGCAACGACAAACTATAGACCAATAGCTGTAGATGTGTTTAAACCATAGCTATTTTGTTTTGTTTGTCGTAACTTCTGGTCGTCACAGGAAGTAATCCAACAAATTGTTTTATTTACGTACTGAATTTATTTTACATAGAATTAAAATACTAGTATAAATCTTAACATACGTCATCTATGCAATGTTAAATAAATAAAAACATTCTACTTCTGGTCAGATATCTCAAATGTTTCAGGGATATTTTTAAAACAAATTTTGTACCCAAGAGATCTCAAAAACTGTAAATGATCAAGTCAAGAAACTTACATGGACGGTGAACTGTTTTTATTTGACAATCTAAGTTATTTTGATAAATAATAATGTACAATAGAAAAAACATACTGACTTTATTTTTTATTAAACACTTCCGTTTGACTGCTTTCTTTCTTATATCGTGTTTAGACAACAATATAGCATGTGCGATCTCTCTCAAGCAGTGAACGCGTTTGTAAAAACTTGCTTTTTTAGCAAGCATCCCTTTTACCTAGAACTAAATCTGGCAATATATCACAGTTTGATTTCACAAGTGATGCCACAAAATTTATGCCTGCATGCCTTACTTGAAAATCATAAGTTACGAAGTTAAGAGTTCAAATGCAGGTGTCAGTAACCTGGCCATCTCATTCTGATCACTTGATCAGGTTTTTAAGAATGACTATTTACATGTAAAAAAAAAAATGCGGGATTTTATCTATACAAACATTATGCATGGTTTCAAGCATATTAGAAGTAAAAGAGATGAAATTAAGCCAACAAGTAGCACTTCAAAGAGGGAAGGGCGGTGTAAGTTAAGGAATTTGTGCCTAATATTAGTTGAATTTTCGTACAATAAAAATATGTTCAAATCAAGAAGCACTTGTTTGCACTTATAATTTGAATTTTGACTTAAAATGACTAGCACGCACGAATCATCTTTGTTTTGGTCTCCCAAAAACATTTGAATTAATATGTTTCATCTCCAGGGCTCTGAGCGATATACTTTTTGCAATTGCGTCAATGTATGCCTGGTCCTCTGCTTGGCTAGTTGTTTTTTTTTTATAATCAATGGTTTCAAATAGCATTGGTAATGGGGAATGATGTATTTGCCTTTGCATTATTGATTTATTTTATACGTTTCAATCTTTACAATAGGTGCAGCTCCTGTTGCATCCGAAACATATGTTAGAGCTAGCGTTCTTTTGTCAATATATCGGGATTATTCTTTTATTCACTGAAAAGCTAAAATTGAATTTCTCTAGGGTTTTTTGAGGATGTTATTACGAATATTTCAAATCGTTATGATACAATGGAAAATAACAGCTTTGTTTAGTGTTTAAACAAAGTGAATTTCTATTGACAAACTAGGTTTTACAAAGAATAGTGCGTGAAGCACAATCCTAATTTGCCTTCATGAAATAAAAAAAAGATGTTCAATATATTACAATGATATGGTCAGCTGTACATTTTAACATTTAATAAACACACACACTAAGCACATTATTATTAATTTGGTTGAATGGCTGCTTGTAGTTGATTTACCTGACATGATTATATACCAACACATTTAAATTATATTGTTCTCAAATTGAAGCCAGATTAAAACAGATGACGTAGCTGCATAATTTTTTAGTATATGATACAGGCTGTCCTTTAGATGTGCAATAATGTTTTAAAAATTCAAATTTCAACCCGGTAAACAAACAGTAGAAGAAAATTGACGTTTAATACTCCTAAAAAACCTAAACACCTTAACTCTTCTTATGATCGATTTATTGAATAAGCACGTCTTATCTTGAGATATGATAGAAGATGTCCTGTAGATTTGCATTAAGGTTTTAACAATTTTAATATTATCCTTAAAGTCAAATAGTAGCAAACAATTAACCTTTATCCATCCGTAAACTGTAAAAGAAACGACTTTTTTCTTGAAATATAAAAACCTTTACAATAATTTAAGCTTCAAATAAAAAAAAACCACACACTTACATTTTTCCTAATTGTCGAGTAGTCTATTAAAATCAAAGTAAGATTTGGGGTCTAAAATCTTATATAGACTAGTAGAAGCTGTTTTGTAAATCACATTACACTTTGAATAATTGACAAACGATCCATTGAGATACGAACAGAGGTTTTATTTATAGCTGGAGGTCAAAAACTAATATTCAAATTAAACTGAATAACAAGAATTTTATTAAAATGATTAATATTAAATGTTTAACCCTCATGCTTCCTCCCAAAAAATGAGCTGAAACCTGTGTGGAAGTATCGTCAGGCAGTGTCGATTCAAATTGTAAACATCATGATCCCCAGTGGTAGGATGGGGCCACAATTCAGGGGTGGGTCAAAGTTTTACATAGGAATATATAGAGTAAATCTTTTTAAAATCAAATTCTCAGAATCTAATCAGCTAGGAAAGCTGTAACTTGTGTGGACGCATTTTCAGGTAGTGTAGATTCAAAGTTGTGAAAAACGTGATCCCCTGCGGTAGGGTGGGCCACAATTTGGGGGGGGGGTGAAGTTTTACATAGGAATATATAAAATAAATCTTTAAAAATCAATCTTCTTCTCAGAAACTAATCAGCCAGATGGTTATTTCAAATTGTAAAGACTTTGGCCCCAGGACAATTCTTCAGCCTCACAAGAGGTTCAGAGTTTGATGTAGGTTTATATATCATACATAAACATTTGTTTAGGATCGCTTTGAGAACTACAATACTCAACATGTGATATGACTATAAAATAATCGTGTTAGAAAAGAAAGAGACTTATGATTATAAACATAAGCATATCCAGGGAAAAATGGATTTTATTTTTAACGGATCTTTATGTTAGATAGTTTGTATCATGACTCAATTAACGATTTATGATCCTCAGCAAAGTTTGATAAATCTAAATTATCCGGATTTCTTTTAATCGTACCTTAAATCTGACTTTTATACAGACAATTTTAGTTAAGTATTCTACTGCTAGTATAACCATCAGTTACATAACTGCATGCTTGGCGTAGTTGATCCACGGGGCACTCCCACTTATATACATCTTGGTATAGAGTTCGAGCCAATCGATGCACCTATTTTTTTTTTAACTCAACTTGTTTCTTTTTTCCATTATATCCTTTGGAAGCAAATTTACATTAACTTTGTAAAATGAATTGATACTCTCTCATAAATTCATTTTATATCATTTCGTTTATTAAGGTCGAAAGAAAAATATTATTCTTATGATGAAAAAAATGCTGAGGATTGGAGACCCTTAAGCTGATTTTATCATACCTATTGTTCCTCAGGTGAGTGATGTGGCCCATGGGCCTCTTGTTAATTTCCTTTTCATGATACGTTGTTTTGTAAGTAAAATAATTTTAAAAAATGACTGATGGCATGTTCACGAAGCCATGGTTTGTTCTAAGTATGTCCTATGATACGTTTTAAGTCTATTTCTCGAAGCTTTCCCAAATGTAGAAATCGTCATAACTTTGTTCTAACTTCAGGACACATTGTCTTAAGGCTGTAAAATCACGTTCTTGAGAATTTCAAAAGACTTGTGTTAGGTTTTTCCTTTTTTCTTCTCAACCAGTGTTATATAGTTTCCCCCCTAGCCATCTTTCCAACGGAAAGATGGTTATAAATAGCAGTTTTTCGCCCGCGGGAAGGATTACTTTATAGAAGAGCTATATAGTAGGGCTATATAGAGCCCCTTTTTTATAGCCAGGTTATCCCCACCAAAAACCTACTAAAAAATAGTAGATTTCCACCTGTTAACATTCCGGCCATGTCATGGCGGACCATTGTTGCAATATTTTGCAATATTTGAAATTACATTCCTTTGATTACTCATAATTTAGGGCAATAAATGCATTAATTAATACATAATATAATATTAAAGAACGAAGGCACGCTTTTAACACAGTCCTGTATCATCACCCTTTATTTCACCCTGTGTTACGATTATTTTGAACTCTTTAGCTCCTTTTATCCAGATTTCGGAAAACTGCGGATATTTTTGTTTTATTTAATGCATTTTTACGGTGTGGACTATGACGTTATAACATGGATATATTTTTAGAAGACGTCACAACGGTGTTCCGGTATTGAGAAAGGAGAACAACTATAAAGCTGCATGAATTTTTTGATATAAAAATATAAACGAGTTGTGTATTAAAAATATGATATAAATAGCAATACTTGGCATAATCTGTATCACACTCTAATCAACTCCCAACCAATATCGGCCCAATTACGTTCATCCAACTGGCTGATATTAGATTTTCGGGTTGATATTGGACCGGGTATCATACAGATTTTACCATGTATTAATTTCTACGTTCAATAATGTAAATATTTTCACAACCTTATACTTCACATGCATAGAATAAAACTGGTACAACATTTAATCAAATAAATAAAATTCACAACCAATGGGTAAATTAAAAGTTCTTTTCTTCCGTATGACTCCGGACATATATTTCTGTGCTTGCTCATATAACCTATATTTTCCTTAAAAATAAACCTGGTCTTGAGAAAATTAAACCATGATTATTAAATTCCTTATCTATTTCAACATTTAACCATTATAAGTAAAGACATAATTGGGATGACGACCTTTAGAAAATACAACAATTTTCTTTTTTCTTTGATTTTGAAACGCCACCAATGAAAGCAATTTCTTGGACTCCGAAATCTACATATCAAATACAACAGAAAAAGAAGACGGGTATGTCTGCTACCACGCGAGCAATCACGTTACACTAGCCATACATCCTAAAACTACCCATACTGTGGTACCGTAGGCGGATACGTAATATATCAACACATTACAAGGGACTTCGTGTCAATAACAAATCTGGGATTGTCTGCAAAAGCACGGATAGCTATGTGTGAGGTCGAGGTTTTTAATAAGTGTTGACACTTTATCATTACATTTTCAGTTTTAAATCGTTGACGTTATTGATTAAAGAAAAAAAACTCAAATAAAGAAACCGTTTTTATGTTTTTATTTGTAAACAATAATTGAGTCTGTATAATTTAGCATCAACATTTTTTAAACTAAATTTGCTAATTCTCTCGGCATTATATGTTTACTGACAAGTCAATGTAAACTTAGTGAGACAATCTTAGTGTCAACAAAAAAATATCAGATGTACCTAAAATTTTAAGCTTTATTTTTCTAAATCTGTAACGTCTTTTTTAGTCAAGAAAACATTCAAACAATTTAGATTTGAGTATTTTCGTATGGTGCCCTTCATCTTAAAGAAATCAAGATAGTCTGAAATGGTCATGACCATTAACCCCTAATCCCTCGAAAGCAAAAGGTCGATAACTTCGTTAAAATATTCTTTGTTTCCAACTGATATTAAAGGTTGTCCCCTTGGTTTCTAAGGTGGGAATTGCTCTAAGCCGTGTCCTATCAACTGCCATCACTGTAGTCTTCTCACCGGACTGTGTATTGGATATTGTACTCACGGCTACGACGGTCGCTATTGTGATCATTTTAAAAGAAGTGAGTTATTGCATTTTCTATTGCTATGGATTCTATAAAAAGAAGATAATTATTTTATTTTATTTCCGACGAATCTTATTTATGCATACAATTTCTTTTTTGCTAATTCTCATTTGTTTATATTTGGTTATAGAACTTATTTTAATTTTTTTTACTTACGATTTATTTTTCCTGATTTCTTTTTTAAGCAAGATCTTTTTACTTCTCCAATGTTAATTTTCATTCAATGTCATTGTATAATAAAGTGAATTTTCATCTTTTTCCAAATTAAATCATCTTGAATGAGATATGTATAATAAAGTTAGCTACATACGTAGACATACGTTTCACACACTAATTCCATGATCTATTGTTTTGTGAAAAGCGTTTTTCTTAGTTTAGATTTCTTTTAATTTTTTACAGTCAATATGGCGCTGCATCGTCCGACTTTTCAAATGACATCGATTATCGATAACCATCAAAGTGATAGACTAGTTGATGGTAAAGTATTAGCTGGTATTATCACTCAAGGAGTATGCACCTCAACCAAGGAGAACCAAGTTTTTGCTATGTGGGTAGTGAATTTGCAGAGACCAAGACGAATTGAGCGCATTAGTGTGTTTTCAAGAACGGATAATAAGACATGGGGTAAGGAAGGGGCTCGATATTGCTATTGCTTATGTTGAATGACATATTTCTTAAAATACAATTTTACCACCTCCCTTTCCATTATTTTACTGCTCGACCATGTATACGTATATGAACATTGGGTTAATATTTTCTTGTGTATGTATTATATTATTTTCCTTATTCCTAAATTCTAAAAATTTATATCACAGATGCAAACAACGGTTTCACAAAAAGGCTTTTGGGATTTTCCATTATTGTATCTAATACAACTGATCGTCGAGATGGCGTCGTCTGTTTTCAAGATACACACTACACGGCGTCCACCATTCCAGATGAGGTGGAAATATATTGCTCTGTGGTTGGTCAGTACGTCTTCTACTATAATGAAAGACTCCCTGGGATACATTATCCACAGGATTACAGTAAATATGCACATGGCGACCTCTGTGAGATTGAAGTTTCAGGTGAGGTATTTCATATTAGAGCGTGAAATGCATAAATTTGAAATTGAATAACATTGTTGAAAATCACAACACATTGTGAACTAAAAGGCTTGTATATGGACAGATCAAAGACTAAAAAATACTTTTTGCCAAAATAATTGCTTTTAAAATACCTGTTTAAAATTATAGGTTGTCCTATTGTCGAATATGGACATGATGATGCTGAATGCACAATTCCATGCTTTGCCATGTTTTCAACCTGTGAGTTTTTTTTTTATATGTTTTTCTTTGTTTGGCTTTTTTGATGTGTTTTTTTGGGGTTGTTATTTTCGTTGTTTCTTTTTTGTTGTTGATTTTTTGTTTGTTTTTTTAGAGGGGGGGGGGGGGCATTTAACACATAATTGTGGTCAAGAACAAATGGCTGCTACCAAGTTTCTCTCATGTGAGCGAAATAGGTCTTCCCAATTGAAGTTCACACAGACAGACATACAGAGAGAGAGATTTACTACTTTTCCGAATCCAAGTTGTTAAATTAAGTTAAACTAACGCTAGGTTATTGATTATAATATAATTGAATATGTTAGATACTATTGTATCTAAATATTTTATCTGTTAGTATTAAGGTTAAACGCTGAAAAAAAACCCATATAATCAAATACAATATTTTTTTAAAGCGTGTGTGTGACTAAAAGTACCCAATGCAAAGCTAGTATTTTGGGGTTTTTAGATCTGGAGAACTTGAGCTATAAAAAACGCACATGGCAGTCTTCAACCTATGATAAGTTGTATTCGAGCGATAAGGCTGTCGACGGGTTGAAATCCCGCCATTATAGCGATGGTCAGTGTACAATCACAAGCCCAGATCAGAGTATTACGTGGTGGGTGAATCTGCAGAAACAGTACATGATTAGCTTCATTAACCTGTATTTCCGGACGGATAGTTCTACAGCACGTACGTAAGGTAGAATATATGACCACACAAAAAAACGGAATTGCAACACATAAGAAGGATCAATAGTCAAGGAAATTTAAGACAGTACTGTAATACTTTAATTACACTTTAAAAAGTAGACACTATAATAAAGAATATTTTCGCAGAAGTAACGACATCTGGCTTAAAGTGCAAAATGGCCGTATCAATCGTGGGTATATATAAATGTATATATACTGTATGCAATTTTCTTTATGTTTTATTTGACAAACAGTTTATAATTTGGCATTTAAATTTTATATGTTCTTTGAAGATAATTTTTTTTATTTTAAACATTCAGTTTTCAGGAGTACGTTTGCGCCATATTACCTCGGGTTTGCAGTGTACATTTCGAACACGGCCGACAAAGATGACGGTATATTGTGCTATAAAGACCCTGGGTTTACTAAATATACTTTACCGGATAACTTGACCATAAAATGTGAACACAGTGGGAAATACGTCATCTACTACAATGAACGTCGGCCTGGGGTCTATTACGGTCCTGATTATCGTCACAAAGCTTTTGGGGATTTGTGTGAAGTGAAGGTTTATGGTATTGCGTATTAGAATCACCCGCCATACTTTTGATAAACAGCTCGTTGCATAAATATATTCCAATAGCGTCGCGTTATAAACAGACAGAACATGTAATAATGACAACTGATAATGTACATCACATACGTAAACAATCACAACTTTCTGAAAGAAAAAATTAAAGAAAAAAAAAAAAGAAAAACTTCTCTAGGCCTACTCCTTGAATATTCCACTAATAACAACTGCACGTGTACTCAATTTAAATCGTGTTTTGTTTTAAACTAAGGATGTCCAAGTCCTGTGGCGGATCTAGCGGAATGTTCAAAGCCCTGTCCTTCTAATTGTGAGACATGTTATCCCAGCACAGGTTTTTGTACAAAATGTAAACCCGGATTCGAAGGTTCGGCGTGTGAAGTAGGTCAGTACATCAGCGTTCAGTTTTTTTTTTAACGCAGTATGAGCTCGTAAGGTTGTGATATTTCGAATATTTAAAAATATTTTATTGTCTTTTTAACTCATTATGAAATTGTATTGTGAATATTTTCCTGTCTTCTTAAGCATGCATACATGTTGCTCAATTTTAGTGTGTGATGCAATTAATAAAGCCGTGATAACCACTGACGGTTTTTATAATGGTTCTTTCAACAAGATGTTTACTTCAAATGGACAGACATTTCTACCCACGCACAGTGGCTACGCACGTTTCATTTTGACTCTCTCAGGAAAGGCCACAAACATTGCAAAGGTGTCTTTCACTATCCATAAGGCATTTAACGTGATTGTGGCATTTACAAATGGCACACACAATTTTACAAGACTTGTAAGTATTTTCATGGGATCACTTTAATGTATTATGATGTGTTAATGTATATCTTTAGGGTGGTTTATGATATTGACATACAATGTAGTTATGTTTGTAGAAAAATAAACATACAGAAAAGAAAGAGGGATATTCAAAGTAGATTTTTATGATATTTATTTTCAAAAGAAAATGATTGCAGTTACGTCATCCGATAGTTATGAAATCAGATAACACAATGCTGTCCTTTTATGTTATTGTGTTTGTTTGATTTGCATATCTTTTTTGTAATCTTTGATTTGTTCATTTTATTTAGGAAAAAAAAGTTATTTCGGCATTTAATTTTCTAGCTGTTCAATCGAATCAAAATCTGAAATCAAGTCTAATTTAATCTAAAATGTAATCTAAGATAAAAACCCGGCTGATACCGTTGAACAAATATAGTTAACAAAAATTATTATAGTCTATTAAACAATCACTTTTTCGTTAAAAATTAGTTTTTCTAGGATAAGTAAATTTTACAAGAATAGAAATTAGTTTACGGTACTATATCAATACAACAACTTTAAACCTAACAATTTAAGGGGTTTTTTTTCGAAAGAATATAATTAATGTGACACGTTTTAGTTTACTGTAAATGATAATGCAACGTGTATGTATTAAAGAAGCAAAACAATATGTTATCAAGCTTCGCACACATTGCCATTTTTTCAAACGCTAAAGCATAAAAGTCCGACATGTTAATTAAAGTAAAATTACTTATTGTCAGAAGAAATTTTAAAATTATTATGTATCAACGCATTTGTCTTTTGCATTGCTTCTGTCTTTTTCTTTTTTTTTTTTTGGGGGGGGGGGGGTTAAGGGGTCATGTGTTTATGGTGTTGGTTTTTTTGTTTGCCTGGTTTTTTTTTGTTTTTTTTTTTGTTGGGGGGGGGGGGGGGTAGGGTAGGCTTGGCTTTATGGAGGATAGTGTGGGTTAGTTTGACTCCTTTCAAAACTTACGAAATATAACTACATTGTTATATTTTTCATTAACTAACACAATTATTTCCCATTGTAGTATTATGACCAATTCACAGGAGAAGAACATTGGAATGTCGATGTATTAAATGGATTTATGTCTAGAGTTCATCTAGTTCGAATCACAGTCGGCTACACCGTTCCCTTAACCATTTCCAATCTGAGGCTTCCTTTGCGATCTTGCTTTGAAAATGATGAGACGGTAAATAATTTACAGAGTAATTTAAACTAACATTTTACTTTTAAGTTGACTTTGTAAAGTGTAAGATACCGAGGACTGTTTAGTAAAGATTTGGTTGTCCATGTACTTATGAATTAGTTAAAACTAGCTTTACGCAATTCGATATAAAATACAAACACAAGATATATAAACTGTTACCTTTCTAGGAAAAAAAATTGAGAGAAAGAGAGAGAGAGACAATGAGAGAAAAATTAAAAAGACAATATTTTTCTGTGGTAATATGTTACTTCTTTTTTTTTAGACACAGCGCAGGCAAGGAATGTTCAAATTTGTGCGGGAAATACACTGAAGAGATATGTTTTCTTGTAAGAATAAAACAAAAATAAATCCTCTTTCAGAAAAATGGTTTTTTTAAATATTAAAATATGCATTGACGATGCTTCTTTTTAATTTAGTTACGGTTAAAATAAGACGTTGTTATTAAACATTAACAAGTAATATTCTCAGGTATGTTTATTACATTTCAAGTTCATAACATCACACAGATAGAGATTTTATGCCGATTCTATAAAGAGAAAATAAATGCCAAACGGAAATGTAAATTGAGGTAACTATTGATTTTATCAAGACTTTTTAAATGAGTTTCAAAGAACTCATCAACACAACTCAGACGACTAGATCGATATTAACAATAACGTTTGTTTATGATCAACTACCAGGACAAAGCTACAATTTATAATCGCTTATCCATTATTACATTATTTAAAGATCAATGTCAACTGTTTGTGACTATTCAAAATTTGTCATAGAATGCTCTTTCTGTGCAAGGGATGCACACAGCCTGTTGTACAAGAAGTGTGACTCTCAAATTATCTACGAAGCATATAAAATGAAAAAAAATTATATCAATAAACCAAGATGACGCGTCAAATGAATGATTGTAAACAATGATTATCTTTGAACGGAGATGTATAATTAACTGTGCATAATAATAGTTTTTTAAACAATGTAAAATTTAAAAATAAAATGTATTTTTTAAATAAAATGATGTTACACATGCATAGTAACATCAGAATATATGTACTATTCCAATGGTAAAGTGCTGCTATCCTGAAAGTTTACAAGGATAGGAAAGGATAGGATAGAATAGGAAAGGATAGGATACAGGATACATGATAAAAATTATGAAGTCAAACTCTATTCTTTCCTATCCAGCATTCTGTGGCCAACCAGATTCGAGAATAAATTTCAGACTGGTTTTACGAAACGAAAATTAATTCATAAATACATTAACCACATTAGTTTTATTTGTTAAACACAGTCAAACATGTCTAAATTAAATTAATGATTAAGCTGGCTATTTATAAAGGGGTCTCACTAAAACATACTATCAGTACAAACTTCATTGAATTTGTATTAAGTTGCCTTATTTTAGATAGGACTCAAGTCGTTAAAGATACAGAAAAGTAAGCTAAAACTCGTATAAATATATCGACCATATAATAAATATGTATGTCATTAAGGTTCCTTGACACACCAAAATTTAATTGATGGATCGATAAAGAATTGTTTTTGAAGTATGGTTTCACAAAAAAAGATTCCGATGTCGGCTTTCATTTATTTTACATATTTTTTTTTTTCGTATTTTTTAAAAGATTTAAAAAAATATACGCAATTTTTTTTATTTTCATTATCATCAATACTTTTTATCGAAACAATTATTAAGTTTATTTGCCATGTATTTTTACTGTTTTTTACATGTACCTGCGCTGATTTAGATTTCAGAATTTCAAATGATATTTACTATAAAAGATAAATTATCATAAATAGTTCTGTACATACCTCATCTAATCTCAACAATGCTGCTGTAAAAGAATATGGGTCGTTTTCTGCACATGTATTTAAGGGAATTTGAAAGTTTAAACATTTCAAATTCTTGCAAGTTCAAACTCTCGCAATGAGGATGACACCAAACGTCACAAATGTCGCAACAAATGCTAGCTTTTCTGGCAATTTTTCCAGCGTATTCCGCACGGGCAAAATAAAGTAGTTTTCGAAGAAGCCTTCATTTTACGCCTTTTAAGAGCAGGCATTCTGCTGTCAATAACTTGATAACGTAATTGATCGTATGATTTGCAAACAGGAAATGATTTTGTGTTTGCGAACTTGGTTATTTATGAAAAAATATGGACAACACATTCTCGTACATAAACGATGAGGATAAATTTGACAATTTTATGGCTAACAAGGTTGACAGTTAATGTTTAAAATATCGTGACATGCTATATGCGACGGTGCAGAGGGGACGTTATATAACAGCTCTGTGTATTTATTTATCATGTACCCTGCTAGTCTGCACCACAGGTAACTAACGGACTCAGCTGTGATACCGCTACCTGTCAGGTGAATAATTGGATTATGACACGCGATATTACACACATTGAAATTATAAACAACTTAAACATAAACCTACATATATGATGCTCTAACTGGAAAAAAAAATCATATAGATATCAATTGACTTCATTTCCTTATTATCTACTATGTAATATTAATGACTTTCACAGACAAGTATATAATTTGTAGTTGTCTTTCGTGTTTGTTGCATTATTAAAGTTCCACGGATTTTTATTCTAATGTATACATACATGTTAACAATAAAAGTTTTTAAGACCAATCTGAGAAAAATTTAGGATCCCGGGCGCCTATATTTGCTCCTCGGGCGCTCCCGGGCGCTATTTTATTATCCCGGGCGCTCCCGTGCGCTTTTTAGTGAGACCGTCACAAAGTGGTTAAGAAAATTGATGCGCACGACATTTTTGCCGATTCGGAAACAGTGTAAGTATCGTGTATAGGCTGTACAATGCATGGTAAAATTTATACATAAAAAGTTGTAATGCTTTATTTCAAGACTTTAACAATAAAAACAGAAGTATTCCGTCTACGAAGGATTTGACATTCAGTAGACATGTATCTTAACTAGAAACGAACGCTTTTCGGTGTAAATATCACGTTTCACATAATTTCTTCGATGGCCGATTACAAGGACGTATAAAACCCGATAATAAACCGCACATATCAAATTAAGTAATGTTAGCTTACTATAAATGCGTAAGAATTTATATTTTATCAATTCATTCAAGTGATAAAGCAACAAATGCAAAACTTTAATTTATTGATAAAGTAATGCTTTATCGAATTGTGTTTCCTTTTATTGGTGACCGAATTATCCGATTACCGATTGTCTTTCTTAATATTTTATTATAAGGACAAGCATTTGATTAATAGTATGATTAAGTAATAAATAAAAGTTCTTTATCTCCTTTGAAATCATTATTACACATAATATCTAGTAAAAGCAAAACATTAATTGCTTACGTTTTCTGCTTTGTTTACGCAATTGAGTACATTCCGCAATTTAATATCACCGATGCGCAGGTAAATAAGTTACCTCGTTCCAAAGATTTTCGGTTTGATTTATTAATTAGACGTTTCAATTATTACAACAGTAGATAAATTGTTAATAAAATAATAATGTTCTTAAATTTCGGTTTTTTTTAACCTTTATTTCTAAATTTGGACAGTATGGGATAGGATAGAATAGAGGTTTTTTCAGGATATGATACAGGATACAGAATGCAGAATACGATAGGATTGTTTTGTCAACTTTCACGATAGCAGCACTGTACATGTAATAACGTACATAAACACCATTATTAGAACGATTAATGAACTTTGGAGATATATTTGAGTGCATCTCTTTGTATTTAACATATAGTTCTTTCCTACGTAGCAACACTTGTACATTTTGGTATGATGAAAAATTGTATCTTTGCATTACACCATCATTCAATTGGCGACCGAGATTTAAATGCTATTATAGTTATTGATATTACCGGATAAATAACTTAACATGAATGTATTTTTTATGTCGTTATATGCAATATTTTAATGCTTTTTAAAAAATCTAATTAAACTCAAAATATTTTTATCTACTTTAAACGAAAGAGATTTAAAAGAATTGAACAAAAATATTACACAAAGCGAGATTTGAAGCGGTATTCCTCTGTTCATTGGGCATGTCTCTTTAAAAAAGACATTTTGCCAACTTATCTTTCAGAACAATGACACTACAATGTTACTTTTACGTATTTATCTAAGTAAAGGCATAAAAGTAAAAAGGTGCTCTGGTATAAAATAATTCATATTGCAATACATTTTAGTCTTTATCAAACTTGTTTAATATCATGTTGATAAGTTCAATAAAAAATCGTTGAAAACATATTTCAAAATATGCATGAGCAGTGTTATATTGGCATATACATAAATACAGAATAATCAACTTTTGTTGTTTTTAACCGACATTTAAGTACAATATTGTCTCAATATATAAATGCAGAGTTGCTCTCTATGTAAATTTTTCGCTTTCTCAAGTTTATTTCATAACAATAAAGAGATGTTACATGTATAAACATTTCAAATTACAAAATACAGTTTAAAAATAAATACAACAAATACAATAGCATACGCTGAAATAAAAAAAAAAATAACGAACAACAAACCCATGTAGACATATGGTATGATATAATACATGTACGATACGATAAGTCGCCTGATACAAAATAACTGTAATTATACACCGTATCTGATAAAATTCGAAATGAACAAAATTTCTCTTTTTATGTATGGCTCTCACATCGAAAAATATTAAATCAGTGATATTTGTTTTTTTGCTGTAATAAAAATATTAAATACTATTACAAACATAAATTTATCCTAGCCTGTCAAATCCGATAATATGTATGTTCGACATGTATAAGTAAAGTTTAAACACGATAATATCTCTTTTTTATTTTATACCTGTTAATCACTTAAAATGTCTGACACCCTACACTTTACAAACACCTTCTACCAACGTGTTCATGATGTAGCCATTTTTTTGAATAGTTTTTGAGTACATGTAAATAGATAAATTTAATATATTTGAAATGTGTTAGCACACTGACTCGGTAATGCAAACATTACTGCGAAGTAAAAAAAAAATGCATAGCTGAAATTATGAACATTGAATTGAACTGATATCATGATTATGATAAAGTTAGTTTTAAACTTTATATTTAAATCATAATAGTATACTATTTTATAATTCATACTACTTATTCAAATTTAATTTTCAAATTATAAGCAATATAGAGAGCTCAGAATTTTAAATTACCTAGACACGAGTTTTGGTAAAATATTGACCAAGCACCTTTAGCCATCGTATTTATTTGGTTGTAATTGATTTCGTTAAATAAAGAATTTGAGTAAAAGTGTTATTACTGAAATAATTTTTGCAATAGACATATTTAAGATGTTAAGAACTATGAGAGACATTGGCTCATTATATATTTTCTCTCTCTCTGTCTCTCTCTGTCTCTCTCTGTCTCTCTCTCTCTCTCTCTCTCTCTCTCTCTCTCTCTCTCTTAAAACACCCCCCTCGTGAAACCAAAATTCCTTTTGATAGTTTTTAATATTGTTATTAAGCATAATTATACTAAAGGGTTTGTTGTTTCGCGGGGGGAGGGAGGCATATGTCTACAGACAAAAACAAGCATTTTGCTTTGAAATGGTTCACCAAATAAATCAAAGTACTGAAGAACTGACGGGAGTTGATTTTGTCGATGTTTATTTATTTCAAAATCAATGATATGTTATTTTGCATGACAAGCACTTGTAGTTTTTAATTTGAATTTTTCACATTTTTATAATATGAATTTTTGGACTTTTACAACAAGAATATCGAGAAACCCTCATATGAATCATGTTAAATAATATATAAAGATAAAATTAATTCAATCAAACTATGTATCAGTAATAGAAATATTTCTCGGAAATTGTATGAATCCAAGCGGTGTTGAACTCTCGTGTCTCGTTCAACCAAACGCTCGGCTGACACCGTAAATCTCCGCCAAGGATTTACGGAGACGGCCGAGCGTCGAGTTGAACGAGACTATATTGAACTTTGGCGTAAGAATACATACGACTACAAAAAATATTTAAATTGTTCGTACCATTTAATATCTGACTATTTTCAAGGTATTTATAAATAACTTTCCTTGAAAAACAATGCTTTAGCATATATAACATCAATTTATCAATTATTTTCAAGAACTAAGTCTTGTAAGCAGCAATAAATTGTGCTGAGGTCCAAACACTCTTTCACTTTCGGTTTGTCTGAGTAACTGCATAGGAGGGTTGATTAAAATCAACTCCCAAAAACAAATATGAGAGAAAATGAAAATTTACTTAATATCCAATGTTTAAATGTAATTACTAAGTTTTTATGCACATATCGACCGCTAAATAATATTTAGTAAATGACTTTGCTTCTGAATATTTAACAGAAATTCTGCTACATTTGGATTGAATATAAAATGTAGGCGGGAAAACGGCGTTAGCGTTCGCAGTTCTTTATGTCTACTCCCAATTTTTTTAAGCATCTAAAAATATGAAAATTTCATGTGCCTGCAGCTATATTTTTTTTCATCGCTAAGACGACTAACATTGGCACTAGCATTAATCGTGGACAACAATTAATTGTTTCATTTTGAATACAGCAATCATTATTTTTTTTGGTTTTTGTTTTGTTTCTATCGATATAATTTACACTGGATCAAACCTCTGTTTGACGACTCCTTTTGTAAACTTTCGGTTCTACTGTTAAAGGTGTTTTGTTTCAATCGCTTTTATGGATATCAATGCCCCGATCTATCACCAACTACTGGACTGGCTTTCCAATGATCCCACTTCACATGCAACAGTTGTTAGTGTTTTGTTTATATCGCTTTAATTCAAATCAGCCTCAGCCATTATTAGCTAATAGTCCACATATCATTGTCCTTGATCTATTGTTTTGTGAAAAGCGTTTTTCTTAGTTTAGTTTTCTTTTAATTTTTTTACAGTCAATATGGCGCTGCATCGTCCGACTTTTCAAATGACATCGATTATCGATAAGCATCAAAGTGATAGACTAGTTGATGGGAAAGTATTAGCTGGTATTATCACTCAAGGAGTATGCACCTCAACCAAGGAGAACCAAGTTTTTGCTATGTGGGTAGTGAATTTGCAGAGACCAAGACGAATTGAGCGCATTAGTGTGTTTTCAAGAACGGATAATAAGACATGGGGTAAGGAAGGGGCTCGATATTGCTATTGCTAATGTTGAATAACATATTTCTTAAAATACAATTTTACAACCTCCCTTTCCATTATTTTACTGATCGACCATGTATACGTATATAAACATTGGGTTATTATTTTCTTGTGTATGTATTATATTATTTTCCTTAATCCTAAATTCTAAAAATTTATATCACAGATGCGAATAACGGTTTCACAAAAAGGTTTTTGGGATTTTCCATCATTGTATCTAATACAACTGATCGTCGAGACGGCGTCATCTGTTTTCAAGATACACACTACACGGCGTCCACCATTCCAGATGAGGTGGAAATATATTGCTCTGTGATTGGTCAGTACGTCTTCTACTATAATGGAAGACTCCCTGGGATACATTATCCATTGGATTACAGTAAATATGCACATGGCGACCTCTGTGAGATTGAAGTTTCAGGTGAGGTTTTTCATATTAGAGCATGAAATGCATAAATTTGAAATTGAATAACAATGTTGAAAATCGCAACACAATGTGAACTAAAAGGCTTGTATATGAACGGATCATAGACTAAAAATACTTTTTGCCAGAATAATTGCTTTTAAAATACCTGTTTAAAATTGTAGGTTGTCCTATTGTCGAATATGGACATGATGATGCTGAATGCACAATTCCATGCTTTGCCATGTGTTCAAGCTGTGAGGTTTTTTTATATGTTTTTCTTTGTTTGGCTTTTTTGGTGTTTTTTTTTTTTCGTTGTTATTTTCGTTGTTTCTTTTTTGTTGTTGTTGTTTTGGTTTTTTTAGGGGGGGGGGGGGGGGCATTTAACACATAATTGTGGTCAAGAACAAATGGCTGCTACCTAGTTTCTCTCATGTGAGCGAAATCAGTCTTCACAATTGAAGTTCACACAGACAGAAATACAGAGAAAGAGAGAGAGACAGACAGACATACAGACAGACAGACAGAGTAACAAAAGAATTAAGTTAAAGATCGAGATAATCTAGATAGGCTTTTTCAATACATTAAATAAATTCATTACTTTCAATGGTATATTTATTTTTTTTTGTGTCATTTACTACTTTTCCGAATCCAAGTTGTTAAATTAAGTTAAACTAACTCTAGGTTATTGATTATAATATAATTGAATATGTTAGATACTATTGTATTTAAATATTGTATCTTTTAGTATTAAGGTAATAGTTATACGCTGAAAAAAACCATATAATCAAATACAATATTTTTTTAAAGCGTGTGTGTGACTAAAAGTACCCAATGCAAAGCTAGTATTTTTGGGTTTTTAGATCTGGAGAACTTGAGCTATAGAAAACGCACATGGCAGTCTTCAACCTATGATAAGTTGTATTCGAGCGATAAGGCTGTCGACGGGATGAAATCCCGCCATTATAGCGACGGTCAGTGTACAATCACAAGTCCAGATCAAAGTATTACGTGGTGGGTGAATCTTCAGAAACAGTACAGGATTAGCTTCATTAACCTGTATTTCCGGACGGATAATTCTACAGCACGTACGTAAGGTGGAATATATGTCCACACAAAAAAACCGGAATTGCAACACATAAGAAGGTTCAATAGTCAAGGAAATTTAAGACAGTACTGTAATACTTTAATATAAACTTTAAAAAGTAGACAATATAATAAAGAATATTTCAGCAGAAGAAACGACATCAGGCTTAATGTGCAATATGGCCGTATCAATCGTGGGTATATATAAATGTATATACATGTATACTGTATACAATTTTCTTTATGTTTTATTTGACAAACAGTTTATAATTTGGCATTTAACTTTTATATGTTCTTTGAAGATAATTTTTTTTATATTTTAAACATTCAGTTTTCAGGAGTACGTTTGCGCCATATTACCTCGGGTTTGCAGTGTACATTTCGAACACGGCCGACAAAGATGACGGTATATTGTGCTATAAAGACCCTGGGTTTACTAAATATATACTTTACCGGATCACTTGACCATAAAATGTGAACACAGTGGGAAATACGTAATCTACTACAATGAACGTCGGCCTGGGGTCTATTACGGGCCTGATTATCGTCATAAAGCTTTTGGGGATTTGTGTGAAGTGGAGGTTTATGGTATTGCGTATTAGAATCACCCGCCATACTTTTGATAAATAGCTCGTTACATAAATGTATTCCAATAGCGTCGCGTTATAAACAGACAGAACATGTAATAATGACAACTGATAATGAACATCACATACGTAAACAATCACAACTTTCTGAAAGAAAAAAGAAAAAAAAAAGAAAAACTGTTGTTGGCCTACTCCTTGAATATTCCACTAATAACAAGTGCACGTGTACTCAATTTAAATCGTGTTTTGTTTTAAACTAAGGATGTCCAAGTCCTGTGGCGGATCTAGCGGAATGTTCAAAGCCCTGTCCTTCTAATTGTGAGACATGTTATCCCAGCACAGGGTTTTGTACAAAATGTAAACCCGGATTCGAAGGTTCGACATGTGATGTAGGTCAGTACATAAGCGGTGATTTTTTTTTAACCCTGTATGAGTTCGTAAGATTATGATACATGTATTTTGAATATTTAAAAGTATGTTATTGTCTTTTTAAACTCAATATGAAATTGTATTGAGAATGTTTTCCTGTTTTCCTGTCTTCGTAAGCATGCATACATTTTGCACAATTTTAGTGTGTGATGCAATGAATGCAGCCGTGATAACCACTGACGGTTTTTATAATGGTTCTTTCAACGAGATGTTTACTTCAAATGGACAGACATTTCTACCCACGCACAGTGGCTACGCACGTTTCATTTTGACTCTCTCGGGAAAGGCCAAAAACATTGCAAAGGTGTCTTTCACTATCCATAAGGCATTTAACGTGATTGTGGCATTTACAAATGGCACACAGAATTTTACAAGACTTGTAAGTATTTTCATGGGATCACTTTAATGTAATATGATATCTGTTAATGTATATCTTTAGGGTGGCTTATGGTATTGACATACAATGTAGTTATGTTTGTAGAAAAATAAACAAACATAATCACAAAGGAAGAGGGATATTCAAAGTATATTTTTATAATGCGTATTGATTTCAGTTTCGTCAGCCGATAATTATGAAGTCAGACAACACAATATGCATGCCGTCCTTTTTATGTTATTGTGTTTGTTTGGTTTGCAAATCTTTTTTGTAACCTTTTATTGGTTTATTTTAATTAGTAAAAAAAAGTTGTTTCGGCATTTAATTGTTTATCTGTTAAATCGAATCAACATCTGAAATTAAGTTTGATTTAATCCATAAAATATTCTTCAATAAAAACCCGGCTGATACCGTTGAACAAATAGTCATCATTTTATTATAGTCTATTGAACAAGCACTGTTTCGTTAGATAATTAGTTTTTTAAGATAATATTTTTTTTTAGAAAAAGGACAATTTGTTTACGGTACTGTATCAATAAAACAACTCAAAACACAACAATTTTAGGATTTGTTTTTGGTAGAAGATAATTAATTTGAAACTGTTTTAGTTTACTGTAAAATTTAATTTTGTCTGAAAAAATGTATGTATTAAAGAAACAAAAATATGTTAGCAAGCTTCGCACTACCATTTCAAACGCTAACGCATAAAAATCCGACATGTTAATCCAAGTATAATTACTTATTGTCAGAAGAAATTTTAAAATTACTTTTTATCAATATATTTGGTTCTTTTTTGCATTGCTTTTATCATTTTTTGAGGGGTGGGGTGGGGTATTTATTTATGGGGTTAGGTGTTTTGTTTGTTTTTTTTATGTTTTTTTTTTTTTTGGGGGGGGGGTGGGCTTTATGACGAATGGTGTGGGGTTAGTTTTAATCCTTTTAAAACTGACTAAATATAACTACGTCGTTTTATTTTTCATGTGTTAACTAACACAATATTTTCCATTGTAGCATTATGACCAATTCACAGGAGAAGAACATTGGAATGTCGAAGTATTAAACGGATTTATGTCTAGAGTTCATCTAGTTCGAATCACAGTCGGCTACACCGTTCCTTTAACCATTTCGAATCTGAAGCTTCCTTTGCGGTCTTGCTTCAAAAGTGATGATGATACGGTAAATAGTTTGCAGAGTAATTTAAACGAACATTCTACTTTCAAGTTGACTTTCTAAAGTCTAAGATACCGAAGACTGTTTAGCAAAGATATGGTTTGTACAAGTACTTAAAAATTAGTTAAAACTAGCTTTACACATTTTATATAAACTATAAACAAAAGATCTATAAACTGTTACCTTTTTAGGAACAAAAACATTGAGAGAGAGAGAGAGAGAGAGAGAGAGAGAGAGAGAGAGAGAGAGAGAGAGAGAGAGAGAAAGAAAGAGAGAGAGAGAAAACATAACTCGACAACATTTTTCTGTGGTTATATGTTACTTCTCTTTTTCAGACACTACGCAAGCAAGGACTGTTCAAATTTGTGCGGGAAATACACTGAAGAGATATGTTTTCGTGTAAGAATAAAACAAAAATTTAACATATTTTTTATTGACTTTTTTAAATATTAGAATATATATTGACGATACTTCTTTTTAATTTAGTTACGGTTAAAAATAAGACATTGTTGTTAAACATTAACAAAGTAACATTCTCAGGTATGTTAATTACATTGCAAGTTCATAACATCATACAGTTAGATAGAGATTTTATTCCGTTTCTGTTAAAGAAAAATAAATGTCAAGTGGAAATGTAAATCGAGGTAACTAGTAATATTATCAAAACTTTTTAAACGAATTTCAAAGAACACATCAACAACTCCGCCGACCAGAGCGATTTTGACAATGGCGTTTGTTAATGATCAACTATCAGGAATAAGCTATAGTTTATAGTCGCTTATACATAATTACATAATTTACATATCAATGTTAACTTTAAGTGTCTATTCACAATTTGTCATAAATACTCTCGCTGTACAAAGGATGCAAAAAGCCTGTTGTACAAGAAGGTGTATTCTCAAATTATCTTTGAAGTATATAAAAGAAAATGAATTACATTAATAAACCAAGATGACGCGTCGAATGATTTAATATAAACAATGATTGTCTTTGAACGGAAATGTATTATTAATGTGCATTATAATAGTTTTGTAAATATTGTAACATTAAGAACAAAAAGTATTTTTTAATTAAAGTGATGTTTCACATCCTTAGAAAAATCGCAAATATACATGTACTTTTTAAATGATAAAAACGTACAAAAACACCATTATTAGAACGATTAATGAACTTTGAAGATATATCTGAGCAAATCTTTCCGTAAATATCATATCGTCCTTTTCTACGTAGCAACAATTGTACATTTTAGTTTGTTGTTAATTTTGTAAAAAAAAAAATCAAGAGAGTTAGAAAAAAATATTAGACAAAGCGAAATTTGAAGTGGTATTCCTCTGTTTATTAGGCATGTCCCTTTAAAAAAGATATTTCCCCAACTTACCTACCATGTTTCTTTAATGTATTTATCTAAGTTAAGGCATATAAGTAAAAATGCGTTTATGTATAAAACAAAGTTTATTATAAGAAGTAGATTGTAGTACATAATTCATATGGCAAAACATTTTAGTCAAAAGTCGTTAGTAAACTTGTTCAATGTCATAGCACACATGCAATGTTGATAAGTTAAAAAAAAAGCTAACCACATATTTCAAAATAAGCATATTGGCTTATACATAAATACAAAAGAACAACTGTGCTGCTCTTTTAACGGACATTTTAGTACAACATTCTCTAAATATATACATGCAGGGTTGGTTCCCATGTAAACTTTTTAAAGTTTATTTTATGACAATAAAGAGATGTTATAAACATTTCACACTACAAAATACAGTTAAGATATTAATACAACAAATACAATAGCGAACGCTGAGATAAAAAAATATATAAAACAAATAACGAACTTACAACGACCCCATTTTAGTCACTGGGTATGATATAATAAATGTCTGATACAATAGGTCGCCTGATACAAAATAACTGTAATTATACATCGTATGTAATAGTTTTCGCAATTATATAAATTTCTCGGTTTTTCTGGGGGGGGGGGGGGTTTGTTTGGTTTGTTTTTTTTTTGCTCTCAAATAAAAAAAATATCAAATTTGCAATAAACGTGATCTGCTATAATAAAAATGCTATTGTAATGATATCATAAACATATATTTATCATAGCCTGTCAAATCCCAAAATATTTATGTTCTGCAAATATAAACAAAGTTGAAATACAATATTTCTTTGTTCATTTTATGCTTGTTTATCACTTGCAATGTCTGACACTCAACACTTTACAAATAATTTCAACCGACTTGTTCGTGATGTAGCTTTTTTTTTTCTTTTTTTTCTTTTTTTTTTTAGAAAAAAGCTAAATCTAACATCTCAGAAACTCATTAGTACATATACATTGGCAGGTATTATAACTGTCACTGCCAAGTAAAAAATAATTACATAACTAAAATGATGAACTTTGAACTATTATTGTTATTTTATCATTATATTTTAGCATAAAAGTATATAAAATAAATGTAGATATATATGATCATTAATAAAGACCGTGATAAAATAGTGTAACAGGCATAGGCATGATTACTTAAATATGAAATAACTATGAAATCAATGATTACCCACGCCTGACGTGTATAACGTAATCGATTACCGAACAATTTAGTCAGTATATAAAAAAATAAGGCAAAATAATTGATATTTGATAATTGATCAGGAAAACAACATATAGAGATAATTTAAAGTGGTTTGTGTTGACTACTGAAACAAATTCAAATGTTTATGTAAAAATATAATTGAATTTATGTATAACAGACGTAATTGTTCAAAGAAAATTATTTTACATATATTGTACGACTTAATTGTACTGGTAGAGGGTTTTTGGTTTTTAACCATTGCATTTCAATGGAATACAAAGTAAAGACCATGAAAAAAAAATTAATGACAGTAATAACACATTTGGAAATCATTAAAATTATATCAAATCACTCGCCTTAATTTTTTTTTAAAGCAAAGGGTGGCATTAACATTGTCAAAACAATTCATAAAAAAGTTGTTAGTTGAACTTTAGTGTTTAGAACATTAAGAAAAAAAGTATTATATCTAGGTTGAAGGTTTAAAAAATGATATTAATATTAAATGCATTGAATTTTAGTCATTAATAGTGTTTAATAAAATATTACATATTTACATTTAAAAATCAAAACAAAATTAAAACTCGTTTGTACCACATTTTGATGGTGAGAATAAAAATATCATTTTACGAGACAACCATTAGCAGAACTAGATGGTCTGACATCTGTATCAAACGTTAATATAAGTGTAGTTTTGGGGAACCACCTTAGTTAGAGAAAAAAGGTCATTCAAAGACACTAATTGACTTTTTAACGAAAAAAAAAACATTCATTGTGCAACACTTTACGAGACAACCTCACCAATAATCATTTTTTAAAAAACTCATCATTTGAAAAAGGCACCAATCAAATAATTTTAGGCATACAGATCATTTGCAAAAAATTGGCTAACATTACAAGATATTATTTGGCGTACGTTGTTGGCAATGTCTTTGTATCAAGAAAATCAAATCAAATGCTGCCTATTAACACCGAAAACTCGACCGGCATTACAAATAACATAACACCATCAACCATTTAAAACAGATTTTGGTTATTGAATTAAATGGTACAACATATCTAAAAAAAAAAAGCTTGCCATTATTAGCCACAGATAGAGCCCATCGATTCATTTTGAATTCCTAAACCTTATTGCAAATCAGATAAACACCTTCAATAAAGTCCATGGTTCCCAATTTTAAAGCAGCAATATGACAAATGAAATAAAACTAGATGACACCAATATATTCTAGTTTTCTTAATACCGTGGAGGCAAAACATTTTTTGACAAATTTCATAACTATACAGTTTAATATCGATTAGTTAACTCAACTTCAATCTCTTTATACTCAGGCATTTATTAAATTGACTGATTTAAATTTTTTCCGCTTTTATCAACTCATTTATAACATCATCAATTTGTCTAAATTGTTCCATAATTTTTCTGTTGCTTGAATTTGTATCTTCCCCTCCAGTTATTAAATCTTTAATGATAATTTGGGTTTAAAAACCAACATCACTTAACAATGTAAGTGTTTTTTTTTCTCACTTTGATTGGTATCAACTCTTTGGCCACAAACCGATGTCCCCATCACAAGTATACTAGTATTACAAGATGAAGCATTGTCATTCAGTAATGTTAACTGAACGCTCTGAAAATGTGATTGAATTGCATAGCTCTGCCATTAAGTCATACTTCAGTTACCTTTCAGTCATATTTCAGTTGACTGAATGGCACCAATTCATAGCGTGTGCGTGTTAGTGATGCTTTGCATTGATTGGGATCAGCGCCAACACTCACACACAACTTCTAATGCCTCAATTCATATGCAGCTGTACATTGTATTTTTTTTTTTTTTAATTTATTTGTTTTTCAAGGAACAAACATACAGAAAAGACATTCAGTCACACACACACACATACACACCCACACTTATGAAAACAACACCTAAATGTATTTTTTAGTGGTTACCTGCATACATGAAAAGAAAAAAAAAGTTTAAGTGACAAAACAGAAATAGAAAAAAATAGTCATAATGAAAATAGATTAGATGTCAGCATCAAAGATACCTTTCCAACTATCTTATAATTTTTCAAAATATTGTAATTTACAAGTTTGTATTGCAGCATATCTAGAGCTGCAAAAAGAGATTCGGGTGAACCATCAAGGGCCAGTGAAGTGTCATCTGCATATTGTGATATCTTATGTTCATTATCGTTAATAAATATACCTTTAATGTCTTTGTTTTGTTTAATCATTATTGCTAGGATTTCTGCACACATGATGAATAAATATGGAGCAACAGGGTCTCCTTGCCTACATCCCCTTTGTACAACAAATTGTTGTGATAAATGGCCGCACTGTAAAATAGCAGCATGGAAGTTTGTATTTAAAATCTTAATCCACTGAATAATATTCTCCCCGAAGCCAAAATATTTAAGGACTTGGTATATGAATGACCACGACATAGAATCAAACGCCTTTTCAAAATCTATAAGTACTAAAAGACCAGGTATGTTTCTGAACTCGGTATAAGATAACAGGTCAAATATAAATCTAGTATTCTCTCCAATGTACCTTCCCTTGATAAATCCAGACTGTGTATCAGATATTAAATAATCCAAAACTTTCCTGATTCTGAAATTAACACACCCTGAAATAATCGTATACAAAACATTCAAAAGAGTGATTGGTCGCCAGTTTTTAAAAAACTGTCTAGGTTTATCACCTTTAGGCAAGAATGAAATAATTCCAAGCCTCTGTGAGATGGGAAGTTCCTTCTTCAGAAATATACAGTTAATGGCTCGTACAACAAAATTTTTAATATCTTTCCAAAAATTTTTTAAAAATTCAGCAGTGTACCCATCACTTCCAGGAGATTTGTTGTTCTTCATATGGTTTATGACATTCAATACCTCTTTTTCTAAGAAAGCCTCTTCTAAACCATTTGACAACTCCTTTTCTAACTTGGGTGAATTGTAATTAGAAATAATATTATCTAGATCAATCAATCTTTACCAATTTGTATCCACACTTGCATATAATTTTTCATAGTACTTCTTAACATAATCTAGTATTTCTCCTTGTTCATGTAGCATTCCAATATCATCATTGTTTTGTTAAATAATTTCTAGATCCCAAATTGCAAAATTATTTTGAAGGTTTTTCGCCTTCCTCCAACCATTGGGCACGAGACCTAACCATATGCCCAAGTAACTTTTCCTTGCGTAGTTTTTCCAAAGCACTTTTTTTTTCATCCAAAGTATTAATATCAACAGTAGAATTTGATTCAATATACTCTATCTCCTGAATAAGCTTTTCTTCAGTGTTGTTTCTGATCTTTTTTCTATGTGTTGAATAAGAAATAGTTGCCCCTCTTATTTCCATCATTAACACCTCAAAAAAAGACTTTCTTCAATACCACTTTTACATTGAAAATTACAACTCTCTACATTGTCTAGATATTGGCTACTGACTGACTGAATAATTTCTCTGACGTTTACCACATATTCTTTGTCCGACAAAAGAGTATTATTAAACTTCCAAAGCCCACGTCCTTTGGTGAAAGGATTAAATTTTAACTCAAGCAAAACAATGGAGTGATCAGACCTGTAACCCGGTTTGATAGAGCAGTTTTCCACTAAATTTGACAAACTATTAGAAATAAGAAAAATATCAAGGCGGCCTTGTTTCAATGGATTTGTCTTGCGCCAAGTGTAGACTTATCTGGATTCAGAACTCTATAATAATCGATTAGTTGCAAATCTTCCATAATTTCTAAAACTTTACTACGAGCCTTAGGGTTATTAACTCCTCTGTAATTAAAAGTATCAAAAGAAGGATTTAGAGTTAGATTAAAATCACCACATAGTATAAAATAATCATTATCAAAATCTAGAAAAATATTCCTAATATTTTCATAAATACTAGGGGTGTCCATATTAGGCCCATATATATTTATAAGTGTTACCTTGTTTTCTTCAATGATTAGATCCAATGCAAGTAAGTTACCATCTGTGTCATTTCTCTCTCTGAGGACTTTGAATTCAAAGTTGTTATTAAAAAGTATACAAACACCTCTTGAATTTGACATGTATGAGTTAAAGAAACATTTATATCCCCACTGAGATTCAATGAATGGTTCATGCTCAGGTATAAAATGCGTATCTTGAAGACAAAATATCGAGTATTGTTTTTGTTTGTAGTAATTAATGACATCTTTACGTTTATTTAGAGTTGCAAGCCCCTACCAGTTCACCGTAGCTATTGTAATATTATCTGACTGTGGCATCGTGAAAAGTAATGAAATAAAAAACAGTGCAAAATAACATAATAGAGAATGACTTAGATTTCAGCAAGTAACCACTTACCAGCCCATTATTTGACAGAAACACACACACACACACACACACATAGACAGTCACACCACAAAGCACACCTATCGTTCATTTATTTGGTATGGCGATCCCGATCAATTAACTGTTTTTTGTCCTCGATCCCGATCGAATTGTTGCTCCCGCAATATCGGATTCAGAGTTTTTTTTAGCTTCAAGTCCACCGAATCCAGTAGATCGAATTTGTGCCGAACTCCTTGGTGGTCCACTGCAAACATTTTCCCGTTGAAATACCAGGCTCTGTCAATTCGCTGGTCGTCGTTCAATCGCCGAAGAAGTTGTCAATTTTATTGAGTGATATGATCAAACATAATAAAGTTCTTTTTTACTTCTTGATTTGATCTGTGTTTAATTACATTGTACATTGTATTTTGATTTCGTCGCTTCAATCAAAATCAGCGTGTGCTATTATCAATTCTTTAATCACTTCCCAATGTCTCCTTTCACATGCAGCCATTAATGGTGTTTTGTTTCCCTCACTTTGATTGAAATCAGCTCCCGCCTTTATTAACTCTTGTACCACTTTCAAATGTCCTTTTTCACATGCAGCTATAAGTGGTGTTTTGTTTCCGTCACTTTCATTGACATTAGCGCCCGCCTTTATCAATTCTTTGACCACGTAACTATGTCCTCCCTCACACGAAGTCGTAAGTGGTGATTATTTTCCATTCATTTGATTGACGTTAGCACCCGCCCTAATCAAGTTGTTGATTGAATGTAGTTCCCTATGTCCTATTTCACTAGCAGCTATCAGTGGTGTTTTGTTTCCATCGCTTTGATTGAAATCAGCACCCGCCTTTATTAACTCTTGTACCACTCTCAAATGTCCTTTTTTACATGCAGCTATAAGTGGTGTTTTGTTTCCGTCACTTTCATTGATATTAGCGCCCGCTTTTATCAATTCTTCAACCACGTGAATATTTCCTCCTTCACATGCAGTCGTTAGTGGTGATTCTTTTCCATTCCTTTGATTGACGTTAGCACCCGCCCCAATCAGGTTTTTTACTAAATGTAGTACCCTATATCCTATTTCACACGCAGCTATCAGTGGTGTTTTGTTTCCATCGCTTTGATTGACATCAGCACCAGCCTTTATTAAGTTGTTGACTATATGAACTATACAGACTCCTATTATATTTGCCTCTAATTGTGGTATAATGGTTCCGTTGCTTTGATTGAAATTTTTTACCTCATTCCAATGCCTTTTGCAACATGCAGCTGTAAGTGGTGTTTTTTCCCCATTGCTTTGATTTACATTAGCTCCCGCTTTAATTAACAATGTGACCATATCCATATGTCCCCCTTCACATGCAATTATAAGTGGTATTTCTTTTCCAATTCTTTGATTGACATCAGCGCCCTCTTTTATCAACTCTCTTACTATTTTGATGTGTCCGCGATAGCATGCAAGTGTCAGGGGTGTTCTTTTTCCATTGTTAAGGTTAACATTAGCTCCTGCATTTATTAACTCCTTGAAAATGCTTAAATGTCCCATGAAACTGGTAGTTGTTAGCGGGGTTTCTTTTCCATATAATAAATTGACATCAACATGACTTGATATCAACTCTTCAACTACCTTCAGATGACCGAAAAAACAGGCACTTATTAGAGCTTTTCCGACATTAGACATTTTATTTCCGTTAATCTTAACTTTGTTTAATTCTTTAACTATACCCAAATGTCCTTTATAGCTGGCAACTTGCAGAGGTGAAATATTTTCATTTCCTAGATTGACATCTGCCCCGGCTTCAATTAGTTCCTTAACAATATGCTCATGTGATTTATAGCATGCAGCTGTAAGCGGTGTTTTATCCCCATCTTTCATATTAACATCAAATCCATCTTTAATCATCTGTTTAACTACTTCTAACTGTCCACAATCACATGCACCTATAAGTGATCTTTCGTTTGTATTATTACATGTAATACCGATATTAGTCTCCATTTGAATTAAACTTTTGACTATATTCAAATGGTCCCAATAACTTGGAAAGTTAAGTGTGGTTTCATCGTTATCATTTGGATCAACTTTAGCTCCTGACTTCATCAAAAGTTTCATAATCTTGAAAAAACCGCAATTACACGCAGCAATCAGTGGTGTTATTTCTTCCATCATCAAATTCTCACGATGCATTGCATTAGATCCGTGCACCCATCTTACTTGAGTAAGAGAAATTCTTTTTACATCTACATCAGCCCCCGCTGTAATCAACGTTTTAGCTACGCTAAAATGTCCATTCATACATGCAACTAATAATAGTGATACACAATATTTTGAACGATTGACATCAGCACCCGCTTTTATTAATTTTTTGACTATGCACAAATCACCTTTAATACATACATGTAAAAGGGGGACATTTAGATTTACATCAGCTTTTGCTTTAATCAGCTCTTCAACTAAAATAATTAATCCCCTCTTACATGCAAATTGTAATGGAGTAAATACGCCATTTCCTTCATTGACATCAGCACCCGCTTTCAATAACGCTCTTACTATGCCAGTTTGTCCATTTTCACAAGCAACTGTTAGAGGTTTATGACAACCGTCATTTATATTGACATCAGCCCCAGCTTTTAATAGTTCCATGGCAATATCTAAGAATCCATATTTACAGGCAATGATTAATGGATTTTTATCTTTACAAGATTTTGAATTACAAAACTTGTAATTTAAAGTGTCTGTATTGACGTGTTGAAGTAATATTTGCACGGTTTTCAGATCACCAGAATAGCAACCGAGACAAAGCAGGCGACATTGTTCTCTACGTACGGGTTCATTATCTGTATCAACAGATATATTTCTATTTCTATCAACATTTACGTTATTATCTGCGCAAGCAAAACGTCTGTAACTGTCTGAAGTACTATCTGTGCTGTGGTCCTCTCTAGTACTGTTTGGTTTTTTTAATGTTTCACCGATCATACTATGATTAAGCGCACCCAGTTTCTCAGTAGCATCTTGACAAATGTTTGAATGAGGCTGGGAACGTTTATTGAAATAATTTAAAAAAAGGTCACCTGCATTTCCATTTATTTCAATCATTAGACTTATAAGATATTGCAGAATTGGATGGTGCCCAAATAACATTACCCATGCAATACCTCTGACACATCTTCTACAAGAAGTCCAACTACAGATTGAAGTCTCATCCATCAGACACAAATTGGCATTTCTTTTTAAAGGCAAGTTTTTCATGTCCTGAACACTAACATTTTTTGGTTTTGAGTTCCATCCATTTGAGTCATCTGCCTCTGATAAGAGTAATCTATATAGATTATCATACGATTCTTTCTCCAAAACAGCAATAAAATGTTGAAGCAGGGATGAATTTTTTAAAGCTTTGTTCCCAAAAACGTTATAATATTCTCCATTCTGTACGTCTCTGAACAAACGTTCAGCTAGCAGTTGGAACTGTGATTCATCCAGATATATACATAAGTCAATGATAGCATCGTTTTCATGATTTTTTTCGCTGAATTCGTAATCTTCACAATTAATTTCGATCTTTCTTTTTCGGCTGTTATTATGATCTATTTTGATATAATTAGCAATGTAATCACTACTCGCGTATTTCAAAATTAGTTCTGGAAAAATATTACCAAAATGATATGCGATAATTTCAAACATGGAATCATGAATAAAAGTGAACTCATTGTCACTCTTCATTGTGTAAGTCCCTTCCATTTGCAACAAGGCATCAATTAAATCAAAGCTTTCTGTGGTTGAACTTACTTTACATTTTCTTAGGATGTTGCGTTTCATCTCCACAAACAAATTATGTCTTTTCTGATTTTCGTTTGTTCCATCAGTTTCATTGTTTAATATATTTTCTGACAATCTGTTTCCGTTAACCATTAATAAAACTAACGAGGCATACTGGTGTTTGTTATGTATTTTCAGTGAATTCATTTCCTTAATGATACAAGGAACTGGTGATAAAAAAAAAGTTGGTCCATAAGATTTCAACTCCTTTTTGTTTGAATACAGTTTGCATAGAAATGGAAACATTCTTGACGATGAAGCCAAGTTTTTTGAGCTTAATAGATTTATGTCTAATTTGTACTTTTGAAGCAAATTCTGTTTGTCATCATCATTTAATGAATTTTCCCTACTTTGTAAATTAACTACATTCTCCGGTTTTACCAAAATACATTCCGATATCTTTTCATTTTTAAATACTGCTTCGCGACACGTCATTAATGTTTTGGTTTTTGGATTGATTGGTTCTTTAAGTCTTTCGCTGTACTTATTTATCATATGAAGTTCATGTTCGTTTAATCCAAAAATTCCTAGAACATCATCGATAAAAAACACCTGGGGAATGTTTCGGTTACAATAATCCTCGATTTTGTTAATTTCTTTTACTGGACAAATTTCATATCCTTCCTTCTGCAGTTTTAGAGCAATATGACGGGCTGTTGCTGTTTTTCCTGAGCCTGGGGCACCAACAAACGTTACGTAGGGTTGATTCCTGACTTGATTTAGCATCTCTGGAAAGTTGTGGGTTTCTAAAAAGACTTTGTCATCTTCTTCCCATCTTAAACTATCCCGTTTATACACAACTGAGAAAAAAAAGATATGTTGCCTAGACTTGAAAATCTATATACTCAAATTGCATCAAACTGAATCATGACTTCAATATAACTGTTTTAAAATACCACAGGATGAATCTCTGCCATTCAGTTATTTGAAAGGTGACTGAAAGGTAACTGGAAGGTGACGGAATGGCATATCTGTGCCATTCAGTCACCTTTCCAGACCGTTCAGCTATCATTTAGTTGACTGAATGGCAGAGCTTCATCCTGTGTACGTTAATGCATTGCTGGCACTACTGGTATAGACTTGTATAGCAATTTAAGAACATCAACTTATTTCACCCAGTGTTGATTTATTAATATTGTCATTTCAACGGAAGTTTTATGATGCATTTTAGGACAAGTTTTACAACATGCAAGAATTGCACTTATGACTGTATATAGAAAAAAAAATACCTGTCACATTCACAGGAACACATCTATTTTCAATTAGCGTCGTTTTCTCTGTTGATGAAGATAAAATCAAAGCTAGTTGTTAGTATATCGTTAAAAATACATAGAGCATACTCCTGTCAAATTCCGATAATATTATTATTCATTTCATGTCTTTAAAATCAAAAAGCTACCTGAAATATCCTTAATTTGTTTATTCAAATCCAGCAATTCTTTGATGTATTTAGATTCCTGTTCAGGGTCCATGCAGCAATTTCCAATCTCAACAACTGCGTCTTGATAAACAGTTGATGTGCCCAGGTACTTTTCCAAATCCTGAATAATGCTGGAAATTTCTAGAACTTTCTTATTAAAATCGGTGTCGGAAATAAATATATCTGTACAATGCCCGTACTTGTTTCGTATCAATCGAATTCTTTCAATGTTTGCTGACACACTCCTGTCAGTTGGGTTTGGTTCATTTCCCCATTGTTTTGCATGAGGTGGAATCTTCGATATGTTTCGCAATGAAAAATACACTAAAGTTATATCAAAATCCGAATAATTACCATTGTGTATAATCTTTTCCTGTTCTTTGGTGATTGGAGGTTGTTTTCGTTTTGGTAAATTTGCTAGATATGTCTTAACTTTCTGTGACAGAGTTGAAGGGGTAATCTCTTTCGCGAGAACATCACAAAGAACATCAGTACAAGGACCCAATATAATGCGGGCTACACGTGCAAGGTTGGTGGTTTCCCGCGTTGATGCATACTTTGAGTTAGCCATCATTTGTAAATCCCGGTACCATTTGTTCTGCAATTTAAAAGGATTTTTTTAAAGTATTAGGTCGTATCTTTTTTTAATTAGAAAAGTGCGCTGCAGGTATAATTTTCCTCCTTTTTCTCACAAATATGCATGTTTAGTTAGTAAAGAGTTTATGAGAATAATATATTGGTTAACTTGGCGTTTCTCCAATTTTGTCGATTGACTAATCAAATTTCCTTTTTCCATTTTTGTTGAGCAGTCCCCATTAATTAATGTTAGACCATAATTAACATCTAATTATCTACGGACTTTTCCGGGGTTTTTTTTCGATTACATAATTACATGTTTCAAGGTTTGTATTTTGACTATCAAAGACAAACTTTATCATCAGCGTTTTATTTTTTACTTAGAAACTTGAATTCTTTAAACACCCTATAGAAGGAGTCAAACAAAGCAAACACATACAAGTTAGATCATTCTTTCATGTGTGACGTTAAATCAGGTCAGTATTTGATATAACGAAGTACTAGATCATTTCAATAACACTCTACAATTTCATCAAAATCGAATATATTTGACTGAATTGCGACCTCTATTTTGAGACTAATGAATATGTGTTCCTACATGTACAATGTTTCCCTGTCACAGTTTTCTTATAAAATTCTATTAAGATAAAGCTAATGACACGTCCTTAAACTCAAAAGTCAAACAGAAATACAAACCAGGAGCTGTGCTAACACGGACCACTACAAAATCAAAAACAGGATTAGGCGCTATGGAAAAGTTAGCATTTCCTGCTGACAGGTCACACCCACCGTGTGCCTTAAGTCGTAATTCGGTCGAGACTATTAATCGTTATCAACACTATACCTACATAAACATGTTTTTGAGTAAAGCTGACACTTTACCAAAGGAATTATTTTATGAATCAACAAGAAATTTACTTACCTTTTCACATCCAAAGCCTCTAGCGCACTATGTTACATTAAAAATATATTCACGTCGTGTTTATTTCTCTCGTTACCTGGCAAATACTATTTCGTGATCGTCCCATGATTTAAAAACCTTTCAGCATTTCCTTACGCTTGATTAAGCAGTGCAAAATATTTAAAAGGCCAATTTATGAAATGGTAGCGCTGCATTCATTTTATTAACAATGCGGCGTGTAACCCTCGGTCATATCAACCCGTTTCAAGTTCTTTACCTTAATGATTCAGAATTTTTTTTTCCAATTTGAAAATTAAATAAACAGCCGATGGGTTTCCGAGATATATTAAAGAAATGTATAGGTTTTTACTTTGTTGATTGTGCTCTCGGATTATTTCCTTAAATATTATATGGAAGAAAAATATCTGAACAAAATATGTTTTTATCACTATGAATATCTGACAAATGTTAAAAAATCCCAAGTTATTAATTACAAAGTGGGGCTAATTTGTAAATATTTAAATTTGAAAGTCAACAATGTTCTAAAACTTGTAAACCGTAGATTTTTTTAATGATGATTTGTTAAGAAAAATACTTGAAAGGCAGGTTTCTTATTGACTAGTTCCATCTAATTTATATCATTTGATTCTGGGTTTCATTTCATCGGACCTTGGGATCATCATACTCACTACAGGTATGTCGATGTAAGGGTGTATGGTAAACTTGGCGTTTCTCCAATTTTGTCGATTGACTAATCAAATTTCCTTTTTCCATTTTTGTTGAGCAGTCCCCATTAATTAATGTTAGACCATAATTAACATCTAATTATCTACGGACTCTTCCGGGGGGGGGGGGGGGGGGGGGGGGGGGTTCGATTACATAATTACATGTTTCAAGGTTTGTATTTTGACTATCAAAGACAAACTTTATCATCAGCGTTTTATTTTTCCATATTATGACATTTTCTCGGTTTTAACATTTACCTAGATTATGACATGCCCAATTGTGACAAAAAGCACACGGCGGGTGCCTCCGGTCAGCAGAGGATGCTCACTCCTCCTAGGCACCTGATCCTACCTCTATCATTTTGGAGGTCCGTGTTGCTCTGTTTTGAATTTGTATTTCGTATTATGGTTTTTTGAGAAGGTTGACGGTTTGTTATGTCATTTTTTTACATAATGATGTAAACATATCAGCATTTTCATTAACAGATGATCTGGATAAAATTGATACATGGGCTTCCACATGGTCTGTGCATTTCAACCCTAACAAAACTTGTAATAAAAACTGTTCAAGACGGTCAAGAAATAATCATCTTCCTGTTCATTTAGGTTTCAATGTTATTTATATTAATGAATCTAAAACACAATGTGATCTTTCAAATTGATGCTAGATGGTCATATATATATATATATATATATATATATATATATATATATATATATATATATATATATATATATACGGAAAAGCTTGTTCAAGGTTAAAAATGCTGAAACATTAACTAGACAGGAGTGCATTAATTAAGATTTATTTTGCTTTTATTCGGCCGATCCTGGAGTATGGTAGTATTGTATGAGAAAGTTTTTTACAAGAAAATTCAAATCTCTTATAAAATGGCCAGATAAAAGCAGGTAAAATAATTACAGTTTTTTTGGAAAAACTCATATCGGACTGCTCTGTATTCAAAGTTGGGATGCGAACCGTTATATAAGAGAAGGGAAGGATAAGAACTTTTAATATTCTACACGATTTTTATGATATAGCTCCTGTATTTAAACAAGATTTGATTCTGCCTTTCAAACCGCCACAGCAGAGATATAACCTTCGTAATATTGCTAACTTTAACTTCCTTATACCACAGTCAAGGACAGCTACATATTAAAACAGCTTCTTGCCATCCACTATTCAGTTAATATATAATGAACTATTGGAGACAAAATGTATTGAGTCCTTTTCATCTTTCAAAAATTTAATTCAAATGTTACTGAAATATAAGTCGTAACTTTGATCCTTGAGGGGAGAACTAAAATAGGCATAGCCTGATGTCCAATCCTATTATGTATTTATTTGCATAATAAAATATTTGTTAAATTAAATTTCCATATATCGGCGTTTCATCCAAAAAATGTAAAACATCAGAATATCAGTGGTTTTGTTGCAATGTCCCAGAAAAACTTCTTCAATTTCTAAGTGTTGGTATGATAACTAGCCTAAGGTCTAAATTAAACGTAACATTCAAATATTTCAAGTTTCGATAAATGTACTTTATTTGATGTCCACAAAAAATATATGAAGCATAAGTATAGCAAAAAGAATAACATAGTACATAATGGTACAATAAAAGCAACACATAAATTGACTCCAAGGTCGTTAAATGAACATATGTACATTTACAATAATATAATCAATCATACTTCCTTTGTTAAGTTACTACATGTATACACAGACCTGATTCTGTCTGCCAACAATTAAAATTCAATTTCGGAGTGATTCGTGAAAAAAATAGTTTCCCTCCCTCTCTACAAAGTTTTAAATCGTGTAACAATATGAGCTGTCTGCCAACAATTAAAATTCATTTCGAAGTGATTCGTGAAAAATAATATTTTCCTTCCCTCTCTACAAAGTTTATAAATTGTGGAACATATGAGTTGAGAGTGGCTCAATCTTCGGAGATTTCGCAGTTCCCACTTATTGAGAACTACTAGTAATTTACATCCTGATCAAACTATGAAAAACAAATTTTTTATTATACAATTGGATCCATTGCATCCACTTGAAACAATTAAAATTAAACAATAAATTATTATAACCCCAACTAAACATGTTCATAAAACTATAAAAGATTACCAAATCATGTTTTGCTCAGCGGTTTTTGAGAAGTGGAAATATTGTTCATAACGAAACGTTCAAAACTGAACTAAGAGAGATATGTTTTGTCACAAGGAAGAAAACTCCAATTTTCTTAAAACATCGAATAACTTCACATGTTCATTTAAAAAAAAAATAAAACTTAGTATTTAACTATATAAAAAAATATATACAGCAATTTAAAAGAGGATGTTTTTTTCGTAAATTTTAAGATGTTGAAAACTCATTTCAAATGCTTTGCGAAAATTTCAGGCAATTGATCTTCTTTATAGTTGTATACGAAGAATTTTTCTCCAACAGCTCCTGCAACCATCGGTGATAACCCTGCAGAACAGAACCTCTCGATAGTAAATAAAAAAAAAAACTACAAAATAATCGGAAGAATATATTATTCTTTTGTATGGTTATGAACAATTCGAATTTCAGAAAGATAAATTAGCAAACATCATTCTATTCTGGAATGTTGTCTTTAGCGGGTAAATATAAATCTTAAAATCTTACTTTCTTCAGAATCAGAACGGAAAAGACAAATGACAAGTTTGTTGAGAGCAACCGCTCTTCCAATCTCGTATCCCACTCCCAGAGACTTCTGTGTTACTTCGGCAACAATGACTACAATGGGAAAAGAAACAATGCTTTGTGATTTTAAATAGTTTGTTATGCAATGACATTTTGTCAAATAGAAAAACATCGATAATAACAAAAATTATTAATTAAATCATGTACGTTGTAATAATCCTTTGCTAGTACATTCAAATGATAAAAAGTAAGTAATTGTTTAGCGTGGCTAGCATATATACAAATATTTGTGGTTATTTATGGGAGTTTTTGAACTCGGTCGATATATATCACTTTGTAAAACTGCCTCTCGTTTTTGCTTTGCATCAAAAATATGATTCAAATATTGTTATTCATATGACTTATTGAAAAATAGAACTTTAGCAAGCCCAAAGTTAAAGAACCTTTAGAAGAATAGCCTCTCATTATTTAAGTTTTATTTTCTCTTTTACAAATATTACCGTCACAATCATATAGCCAGTACATGTCCCTATCATGTATAAAAACGTCAGTTAATCCCGCGTTGTCTTCATCTGCGAAAGTAAAAAGAATCAAACCGCATTTGCCATATTTTCTCCATATCGATTGTATACACTCAATAACTGCAAAAAATATTCTATGTTTTATTTTACCGGCTTCAACTGTTGGGTTTGCCACATGTTCTGTCAAAACTTTGCCGTATGTCTTTAACTGTTCAACAATTCATTGATATAAATCAGCATACTTTCTCCCTCCAGTGATTCTCCCGGCGAAGTAGATTGTATGTTTTTCAGCCATGGCATTCACTGTTAATGTCCTGCTGTAAGACATTTATTTAATCAACGTTTCTTGATACATGTACCTCCTTTTTATATTCAAATTTTTCATTTATAAAAGGTGCTATTGAAATAAACACCGAGTCACATTCGAATATGATATACGAATAATCATTTGTATTCAAATGCCTACTATGTTATTAGTTCTACTATAATATAATAAAAAGACCATTTTTTTTATGATCTTTTAATTTCTTTCTTTTTTTAAACAATTGTCATTGCATTTCTTGACAATTAGTACGAATTTGCACGTATTACGTATAAATGATAATTTTCAAGTCAATCAACTTACAGTTAATGGATGTTTTACTTGTAGGATGAAATATTCTTCACTAAAACACTAGTATATCTAATTCCAAAACTTCATGAAACTTTCAAAATTGAGAGCCATGAGCATGTAAAACCCAAATGAAAATCTTACGAACATTATCAACTGAGTTCAAGGTGGTTTTCATGAAAAACAAATATATCCGATTCCTTGATGGTTACCTTAGGATAACTTTGTATCGGTCATTGTTCGAAGATAGACAAAATTTCATTGGTTCGTGTACACCGCATTGTTAAAATGCAGCACGTCTTAAACAATTGAAAGCTACCGACATTGATCGTTCTGGATGACTGCACACATTTTTTACCTTTCCTGTGGACTCATAATACACCTTGTTTTTTGTCTCATCGGTTACCATCGAGGTTTTTTTTCCTCACGCCTTCACTCTTAAAGGTGAATCAAACATAATTACTTATTAGCTTTTTATCCGCGTTAATGCAACCTCTGAGTTTTACATGGTAAGACGATGCAATCTATGCATTTTTATTTATAAAAACAAAATTAGCAGATATATAGACAATTAAATCAATTTTAATGAAGATCTGTCGAATAATATTTACATTAATACATTCATTACTTACAACTTACGGGAACCGGTTGATGGTTTTGTTAGTAGCTGTATGGACGACACCATATCTCTTTTTTAGCAATGGGTGAAAACATGCTCAGTACATTTAAAAATGGTAAAAAAAAACTGTTGCTTAGAGATTGTTTATTTGACCTTATCTAATGAATCATTCGTTATGTAGATTATAACGTCTACTTAAGACATATTTTTAAACATATCAAAAGATTGACTTTTTAGGAGCTAAATTATGCATCATAACATTGTAAATACAGACATCAGTCAAGGTGAGGGAATCGTTTCTGGGGCAGGAAAATATTTTTTTCGAAAGATACATGGATGAAAATAATTACATTTTCCCGTGGTAGATCTCTACAGAACAGTGCCCCTGTAGAATTATGATCGTGTAGAATAATGACCTGTAGAATAGTGACCCGTATACTTATGAACCTTAGAATAATGACCAGAGATTCGATACAAATCCACATCATAAACATTAAAATATCTCCCACTGAATAAGAACCCCCCTTATGTTGGTTTTTTTTTTTTTGGTTGAGTATCTTTTTTTGGAGACTGATCCCTATTGCTTCGATATGAAAGTGGATAGGAATCCTATTTAATACCTTTAACAAATCTTATATGTAATTTTCGTTAAAAAATATAAACTTTAAAAAAAAGATTTAGAGATGACATTTTAATATTCATGAATTTATAAACCATTACCATGTATTTTATTATAATACCAAAGTAATATTTTCGTTATATTGATTTATGCCGTTATCATTTTATAGACTATATCTATTAATACAATATTAAGTCAAATCATTCAATATGCAATGATTAACGATATGATACCATATAATATTATATTATGCATATACATTTGATATATCATCAATTTAATAAATATGGTATTACACATATCATGATAAATTATAGGCCGATATCACAGTTTAAGAGGCGTGGGTGGTCAAAAAATTAACCATCCTATCTACCTTACCTTTTCTTACAAATAAAGATTAAGGCTATAAATTTGTACTTGGTAAAAAAAAATGTTAATAAATATCTTTAAAATTCTAATATATCTATATAGAGACTTTCTTCTTAAGGAGATCTTAAAATGGTATCAAATGGTTCCGGTCACCGATGCTTATCAAATATTGATTTTGAAATCTCTCTACTTACAGTTTGGTCCCTTGTTGATAGTAGAATAAGCATTAATCAAATAAGCATCAACTAAACATAAGTGTATGGCATAGGTTTCTTGAAGACTTGCCAAAAAAACTCCACGTGAGAATCGTGTGATGGGAGTTATACAGCCATAACCAAGTAAATGCAAGGATTATTTTTTTACCAGATTCATCAGGTTTTATGCTGTTTACCTCTTAAGGAGATCTACATACCTGTTCTTTTATAGCAACAACGACAAAAGGTGATAGCATTTAATTGTAGGGTAATTTCTTTCTTAAAAAACATACACCTGCCATATTACATTTGCGTTTCTTACATCTGAGTTCACTTACATTCATGATCTGAATAAAGTATCATATTATGTTTAACACAGGTGGTTGGACCATAAGGCAAAGTTAAGAACATAAACATTTTGTCATACCTGAATGCATACTAACAATAATCCTTTTTTTGCTAGACATATCTTAAAGAGGAATTACTTGTCCTGTAACAAGGACAATTTTCCAATGACTTTGTCAGCGAATATTTGCGTTACCTTTTGAACATGGTCCAACGCTTATTTACATGTACAGACGCCCACGTATGAATTAAAAAAAAACAGGAGGTAAACATGCACTTTAAACAAGATCTATTTTTAATTGTGCATTGTTTTCTTTATGGTTTGTTCTGTATAATCAATAAAGAGTACTGCTGACTTTGAAGCCATAACTAAAACGGCATACTTTGATTATTCCCAGTAAACGGTCGTTTAAGACTTCTTCTAAAAAAAAAATTCAAGTAGAGTAACTTTTAAGTAATATTTGAAAACCGACACCCTCTTAGCTAAACAAAAAAACTCGAGTCAGCTTTTCAATCATATTTTGTGTCACAAAATTGGTAAACAAGCATCCTTACGCTTTAAAAAGGTTTCAAATTAATACAACTTCTTCTCCAATGAATTCAGCTTGACGAGTTCGACCAAAGTTGGTGTCTGGTTAACTTACTTTTCACAGTTTTCTGCTGCAGTTGGATACGATTCTGGCAACCAAAATAGTTTAAAGCAATATTTACTGCCTCCATATCTTGCTTCTGTAAATTCGTTGGGACACCATTTTAATAATACTCGAAAATGATGAAAAAAGACAAAGTGACAAAGGTTTTGGAACAAATAATACCATTTACTTGAAGAAATACCTTTTATGAATACTGTTTATTTCCTAAAAGGTAAACTGTTTTTTTTCATTTTATTCTTTTTATTTATTTATTTTTTGTTCATCCATTTAATCTGTGAAGCAAATTAAAATTCATTTGTACCATCATGTTTTAAAAATACGTAACAACGTGTCATACCTGTATAATATAGATAGATTGCTATATAATACATCATGAAACAAAATTTAAACATCCTACAAAATCCCTTAAAAGGTTTGCGATCCTCGCACATTTATCATCAACTTTGTTTATCACAAGAAACACATGTATACTCTGTACAAATGACACTTTTTCAGTGAAGAGATTTTATCAATTTCATTTATAAAGAACACACTCTTAAGAAAAACGACATCAATGTTATAAAAGTTTGAACATATTTAACAAGTTTTAATTTCATTTACTTACTTTTAAGTAATTGGGAAGAAAAGCGTGTAGAAAAAATAACTTTGAGAAAAAAATTGTTTTAAAAACAGATAAACTGTTCTCTAATTTCTAGCAGTTGCTTAGTATATTTCTAACAGCGTAGTTTTTATTACCGTTTCACGACCGCCATTTTGACAGTTTTTCCAAGAATTTAGCTAACAATTTTGAAATGAAAACTGTGACATTTACAAAAGGTAACCTGTATATATTATTAAAGCTCAGATATCAAGGGTTCATACTATGTTCTGTGTCACAACCTTATGGTAACCATGGCAACACAATATAGTCACGAACACAACATTTGATGTATTTTGATTGTTTTTGTCATGATTAAACACGAATATTAAATACTTTCTAAAAGACAATTAATCAAATATTTATGCAATTAGCCAAGCTATGTGCCCCAAAAATTTAGTTATAGTACTTTTTAACCTTTGAATCTACCCATTTAGTATCTCAATGCTTTACCTTTTTAGCTCACCTGAACTGAAAGCTCAAGTGAGCTTTTCTGATCACTTTTTGTCCGGTGTCTATCTGTCCGTCTGTCTGTCTGTCTGTACACATTTTACATGTTCGACTTCTTCTCCAGACCCACCGGGCCAATTTCAACCAAACTTAGCACAAAGCATCCTTGGGTGAAGGGAATTTACGTTTGTTAAAATGAAGGGGAGATGATTAAAAATCATTGAACATTTTTTGATATTTTTAAAAAATCTTCTCAAAAACATTTGGCCAAAAAAGCTGTAACTTGTGTAGAACAGAAGCATCCAGAGTTAGTGTAGATTCAAGTTTGTTCAAATTATCCCCGGAGGTAGGGTGGGGCCACAATGAGGGGTCAAATTTTTACATAGGAATATAAAGAGCAAATCTTAGTAGGTTTAATCGGGTGACAGTTTTATCATGTTAGGTGCCTTAAGAATCTGCAATTTTAACCTGATTGAAAAGAGAATGGTTTGCATATATTTGTATGAGCGCAATAAATTTTATTTTCTTAAATATATTTTTTTTTAAAAAGAGATGAGTGGAATGAAATGCTAATAACATGTTATTAAATTGAATTTAAGTTGTTATGATAATCGCATGTGGTATTAAAGTATCAACTATTGTAGATTCCTTATTTTACACGAGTACTAAATTTCGCGACTCAACTGTTTTGCATCAAATCGCGAGAATATGAAATCGCGAACGCCGAATTTTTTAATCATAGTCTAATTTAATTATCAGAAAACTAAAAGCGACATTTTAAAACAAGCTAGATTTCTAATACGCAATTTAACGTCGATATTATTTCCTAGCGTCTATTTAAAAATCTACAGTAAACGGTCTACGATTAACTATGTTTGGAAGCACAATGGAACATACACGAAAACCAATACTTTAGAAGAATAATGTTACATTCGTGACCGCCAATACCATTGATCACATACTGAAATTCATTTGATTTCTCTGTTGTAGCTCGCATTTCGCTGGCAAAATCAGTTTGTTATTAGAAAAGGTAGCTAAGTTGCGAAATTCATAAAATTCTTATCTCTTTCTACATGCATGCCCTCATTTCTAAAGAGATAACAAATTTGACATTTTAGCGCGTTCCTTATAATCACTACGGTTCTTTTCCTATCCATATTCAATGATGTTAATGCTCTTCAATTGGTTTCTCTTTTCAGTCCCTCTGTCGTGTTTGGCGTTCATTCCTGACAACACAGAAAAACTTACGTCTGTGATCGGTGAATTGACAGAGAGAATTGCCGATTTGGAGGTGAGATTGTCTACACAAGAACATATTAATATAAATCTGGAGTCACGGCTAAAAGTGCAGGAGAAAAAGAATCGAGAACACGAAGGCCTCATTAATGCATTATCTGCTCGAATGTGCACAACCTCAAAACAGTCTGCTTTCAAAAGACAACAAGACGAAATGCTGCACAAAAACAGTTTTGACAGTAAGTCAGGTTTCGACAGGAAAAACACTGATAGTGAATCTTCCGTTGCAATAACTTCTAAAAGGTCAACAGTTTCCAAAAAGGGTGTAAACGAGTAAGTTATTAAACGTCGACATGGCATACATGATGCAAACAGCTTAATTAAAGATGTTCAAAACATTGACCGCGGTAAGGACAAGAAAGTAACGATAGCATGTAAAAGAGGGGAAAAGTTGAAATGTACTGTAGCTTCCATTATATAAATAGTGTTTGTTTGACAGGCCAATGCTTTTCGAGCGGTGTCAATTTCAACTGTTATCCTCCTAAACAGGCACTTTTTATTTTATTATAATGAATGTGATTTCTACGGCTAACCGTACGCGCGAAATTTATGCGCATGTAACAATTCATTGTTTTACCCGTTGCCAAGTGTGTTGATAACGCTAAGGGTAATAGAACGGATTATCAACTGCGTATTAACCAATCAAATTTCAAAATTTAACAGAAAAGTATAATAATGAGCACTGGGATTGTATTGGTTTGTTGTTGTTGTTTTTTTGTTTTGTTGGAAAGGGGTTTTGAATCATAAAGAAGGCTGTTTTGATTGTAACTTTGTTTTTGATGTTTTCAGAAAGTAATAATTCGTCACATTAAAGGAATCATTTTTCTTGTTTGCTTAGATAGAGTCGCTTTCTATTCGTACCTTTCAAACACTGACATGCACCCCAAACCAAACCAGACGATAGTCTTCGATCACGTGGTCACAAACACTGGCGGGAAATTCAATTCCAAAACTGGAGTCTTCACCTGTCCTACACAAGGTGTTTATGCATTCTCGTGGACAGTGTACTGCAGTAATGGCGGCTATTTGATTTCCGAACTGGTGGTCAATTCACGGAGTGTAGGAGACATGCTCTGTAGCGGACAAGGGGACGACAATATCCGCCATACTTCAAGTGTAGCCGTGGTGGAACTTAATGAGGGTGACAGGGTGTATGTACGCACCCATCCCATAGCCGTGTTGAACGGTGTTCTATGGAGCGGCCCTACTTACCTTTCTTCTTTCAGTGGCTGGACTGTCATCTAGTGTACGTTCAAAGAATAATATTTAGAAGTTTGGTTGACGATACATGCTAGTTACTAGGATATGTATTTATTATTGTTTCTTTATCTATATCAAGAGGCGTGGAAATGGGGGTTACTGATCAATTGATTCAATATTTGTGAAATCAAAGTAATATATTAAGGTCTTATGGTGTAATTTTGTTTACCTAAATGATTTTTCCCAATTTAAATGGATAGTTTAAATCTGAAGCTCTCTTGATAAACATCAGGGTTTTATTTTAGTGATAAAATGTATAGTATACATTAATGTTTGTAAAATAAAATGTAATAATTATACATTGTATGTTACAAAGTTACTAATTACATTTCAAAGTTTAGTAAAACACACAAAAATGATAAAAATGATGATAAATCATCATTTTCGTTTTGACAAACCTGCAACTGAAAATTTCTGAATTAATTTCATCAGTTGTAGGTTAAACCTTTAGGGAGACATGCTGCTTAACATGTGTTCTTTAATTTTGCTGTTTTGATATTCCCATTGGGTTGTTAAACCGTTTAAAAAATCATTTGCATATTTATTGATTTTAAATAAAAATTTTGGTTTAATATATAGTTTGTTATTAAGCTTTCAATGAATAACAGTCAACAAAGTCTCTTTTTCAAAGATTTTTTTTACTTCATTCGTCAGACTCACAAGTTTAAATATGTACATACATGACATACAATGACACAAACTGTACTTATATCCAAACTATGTAAAGTTTTCTTTACATTTTCCTTTTTTCTGTTCTAGTAGTTGTGAATAATCCACTCCCCCTTCAACACACGCACGGTTTTTAAAAAGTTTAAACTTTCGCATAGCCCATTCTTATTATCTGTTTTTCAAATACAGGTAGCTTGCAATATTAGCTGACACACTTAACCTTAAAATGACATTACATTAAAAGATACTATCACAAACATGTGCGGATCCAGAAAATGTTTTCGGGGGGGGGGGGGGGGTCTGACGGTTATTTGAGTTTACCGTGGGAGGGGATATTTATGCTAATTCTATAATGTAAATTTAAAGAAATTTAAATCTAACACAAGGTGAAGCTCTGCCATTCAATCAACTGAATGATAACTGAATGGTCTGGAAAGGTGACCGAATGGCACAAATATGCCATTCAGTCATATTTCAGTCACCTTTCAATTGACTGAATGGCAGAGATTCATCCTGTGATTTTGCAATGTGTCTAACCCCCCCCCCCCCCCCCCCCCCCCCCTTACTCTAGATCCGAGCATGACAATTCATTTACTTTAGAGATCTCTAACCTGCAGAAACATTAACATGAAATCAGACATTTTTTAAAGTTAGACGCAATACACAAAGTTAAAATAAATCAAGCAGGGTGTGTTACATGTATGACTGAAGTATTGTCAAACTTATACCAGGCATTTATTGCATGACGGATCTATCATATGCTAAATAATAAATGTATATTGAAAACATTAGCGTTTATCATAGAAATAATTTGTCCAATGTATTTCAATGAAATTGTGTATTAACTAGTCGTTAATAATCAATCTAAAATATATTAAGGTAGACTTCTAGATTATGAATATACGATAAAAAAAAATTCCAGCGACATGAGAGAGATAGAAAACATGAATTATAACATATAGATGGGTGAGTCTGAACCCTCAAACCAATTTTTTAAAAAATGTGTTGAATATACGTAAAATTAACCAATTAACCCCCCCCCCCTCGAAACGCATGAAACACTTCATACAACTGTTCTAAAATATATCATTAAAATCCAACGAAATCCCAGATATGCGATATTAAATATTTAAAAAACTCGAAACCGAACGATCCGCTCCAGTATTGGATCCCATCACCTGACTGTGTCGAGTGTCTAAAAATAGACTGTAAACAAAACTATGTCAATATCACGAGTTGGTGACCGAAATCCCGGCGTCTAAGATCAATAGAACCGAACCGATTGGACGTAACAGATCTTGTGACTCTGGTTCTTTGAATAAAACACCTGTGTTTTTGCTGTATGTCTGTCTGTCAGTATCGGACACTAGCCAGGTAAGTAAGATTTGCTGTAGCTGGACTTCTTTTATATTCGTGGGTATATCTGTACATGCATGCGCGGATCTAGAGGGGGGGGGGGGGGGTCGGGGGGGTTCCGACCCCCCCTGGAAAATGAAAATTTATTAAATTTACATAGTAAAATTATCGCGAAAATATGCCTCGGACCCCGCCCTGGCAAACACAATTATCCTTCGGACCCCCCCTGGAAAAAATTTCTGGATCCGCGCATGACATGTATGTAAACACACAAGTTCAATTATTGGGTCACTGTTTAAATCTAGTATATTAGGGTTGTGTTTAATTTTCTTTTGTAATTTTTGTTCATTAATTGAATAGTTAAACATCTGATGTTACATTCATTCATTTGTTTTTTATATTAAACTTTTTCTAACAACTTTTATTGCTCCTAGATCTATTACATTCAAATGTTAATACATGTTATTATAAGACAAAATTGAATATAACTTCAGACTTAATGAGTGGTGAAGGAATGAGCGGTCAGGCATTTTAATTGTTCACGCTTATAAATTATATATTTTTTTTTATATTTCGAACAGAATGAATTGTTCTGTTATCAGTTCTGTAGAAGTACAAATCATTTATAATTTTTTTTTTTAAATTTCGGTGAGTCTTTTATCCACTTTCAAAATGTGGAATATTTCAATATATTTTTCGTAAGTAAATACATGTGTTAGCATTATTTTAATTATTAAGCAGAAAAATGTATTATAATATAGTTTTTATAACGAGGTAACAAAATCATTCGGGTATTTGGCAATATTACAAGGGATTATGTGTTAAAAATGTGAAGCAATGATATTTCATTTATTCCAAATGTAAACATTTTCATTTATAAGGACATGTGCACTTATTGGTCCAAGTAAAAAGTGAAATATGAAAATTCAAATTAAACATTATTTTATATTTATTAATATTCAAGCTATAAGAATCAACAAGTTTTAGCGCTGAATTTAGTGTATAAAAATAGCACGAAGCTTTAAAACATAGTACGAGTCAGCCGACATTTTTGATTCTATAAAGTAAATCGAGGACAGGTATTCATTTTAAAGTAACTGTTTACTGTCAGACTAATCGTGTACAAACTTGTGGAAAAGACAAAAGACGCATTATACATTTAGAAAACTCCTGTGAAAAAAAGTTTGCACAACATTAGGCAGGTACCCAGCATATAAAAAAACGTACAAAAAATTTCGAGGATTTTCCTATAATAAGTGGCAGCTTTTACGTGCGTGACCCATGTTTGAACCCACTTATGGAATAAATTATTTCAAATAGTAACGTGGGTTCTACCTACATAAAAATTGCACTGAAAAGGGGCTCGTTCTCTACAGCTTAAGTGCACTTGCTTTTTCATATGAAATAAGAGTCAACATGCATGTAAACTCTCTCTCTCTCTCTCTCTCTCTCTCTCTCTCTCTCTCTCTCTCTCTCATTAAAACGCGTTTCAATCATATCATTCAAAGTTTGTATGTCTGCATTTTAATAGAATGTCTACTGAAAAAGAAACACTACAACAGCGTAGCCAGCCAGTACCAGGGGGACAACAAGCCCCACCAGCCCCACCAGCCCAGATCACATCGGGCTTCACACCCAACCCACAGGGCGCTAATCCAAACGGGCACCTGCCGCCACCATTACACGGGGCTAACCTTCCATCACAACCACAGAACCTACCACAAGGTGGCTATCAACAACAGCCGCAATATATATACCCACAAGTACCACAATACGTTTTGCCCCAGAACCCTTCGTTGTCACAGCAACCACCTACGGGATACATTCGTTACAATCTTAACCACCCAGTTATGTTTTGTCCGACGCCAGCTCCAAAGAAATCCATTTTAGAGGCGTATCTGCTACTGATTGTGCTGGGCTTATTCGGAGGACACCATTTCTACCTTAGACGTCCTGTATGGGGTATTTTGTACTTTTTCTCCTTCGGATTACTTGGCGCAGGATGGCTGATTGATATTTTTAGACTTCCGGTTTTGGTATCACGATGTAATAACGACGCTTCACAACAAAACCCAAACCTAGCTAGGAAAAAGCATCTAGATGACGCATATGTGCTCTGGTTTCCAGGCGGTTTTCTAGGTAGGTTTTATTTTAGACAATAGTGAAAAAGCGAAAGGCAAAGTCAGGACTATATATTTGTTTTTCTTTGAAGAGCAATACCATTTTAAATGGATGAAATATTAATGGTTGAAATACATAAGAATAAAATATTCAAAAATCTTAAAAGAGTGGACGAGTGCGCGTTATATTTACAAGCATAGTAGATGGAAAGATAGTATTCATAATTCATTTGATTTAATTTTTTTCAATTAAGTAACGTGATAACAGCGTTAAACTACCTTCTTTTTCTATTCAGGTCTACATCATTTCTACTTGAATAACATTGGCCTCGGAGTTCTGTATTTGTTCACTTTCGGACTCTTCGGTGTTGGTTGGTTAATTGATGCCTGTCTGATGCCATACCATGTTAAGAAAGCCAACTCAAACATTCCAGATTGCAGTGAGAAAAGCGCAGCCGCGACTTGCATCCTAGCTGTTTCTCCTGCGGGACTTCTCGGGGCTCATCATTACTATTTAAATAGAATCGGGTTCGGGCTTCTGTATACTTTTACTTTTGGTATTTTCGGTGTTGGTTACATTGTTGATTGGTGTCGTTTCCCAATCTTGCTCAAGCGCTATAACAAAAGTAAAGAAATTGGTCATACTTCTCACAAACACCTCGATGACGCCTATCTCCTTTGGTTTCCACTCGGATTTCTCGGGTTTCATCATTTTTACCTAAACAGACCTGTTTGGGGGCTTCTGTACATGTTTACCTTCGGTTTGCTCGGCATTGGGTGGCTGATTGATTTATGCCGGATGTGGAAGTTGGTAGAAAATTGTAACAAAGAAATCGATGAAAGAGTGCATCTTACCCGGAATAATCGGAGTGTAGCTAATCCCAACTATATTCCAGGACAGTATTATGGCAACATGCCGACAACAACTGGTAAGAAAATAAATGTGAATGCTACAAATTATAAACCCCTTCATAAATATGTACAAAACCTATTTTCAGTGCTGCAAAAGTATGATAATACACTTAATGCCGTTTATAAATCTTTTGGAAACTAGTCTCTGTTATCCAAATTATTTCTTGGTAAATGTGAATGTTACAAATTATAAACCCCTTCATAAATATGTATAAAACCCATTTTCAGTGCTGCAAAAGTATGATAATACACTTAATGCCGTTTATAAATATTTTGGTAACTAGTCTGTGTTTTCCAAATTATTTCTTCGTGAATGTACAGATTTCTTTTTGTATTCTATGTTTTACCCATTTTAATGGCTTCCTGATATCTTAAATCTAGTTGGAGGTCATGTGCCGGTCAGCTACGGTCAGTTTGGTCCCTGTCCACCGGGATATTCCAACCCAAATCCGGGGATTTATCTAACACAACAAAACGGTGAGTTGACAAAAACAATAGGTAAATGAAAACAAAATCACTGTTAACAATTATTTTAAGAAAATTGCGAGCATCGAAATGAAGTCGTCGCTAATAGACATTGGCTTTAAGTATCTGAAACTCACTTAATCGGAAAGATTAAGTGAAATTATCGAAATAAAAAAAAATTATGTTGATTGTGTCTTTAAGACAAAGTGTCATGCATGATTTAGGTTCATCCTAATTAGGTACTTATGTATGAAGTAATTTTCAAGGTTATGTAAAACTGAAAAGGTACATAAACTAATTCTTGCAGTCAATATTTAGCAAAAATTTCATCTATTTGAGCTGATATTCTACCAATACATACTCATGTAAGAGTATCTTTTTCAGTTTATAAGTAAATCTTTCAACAGTGGATAAAAAGGCGAATACATGTTAATGTACATATGATTACCGCTAAACTAAGAACGTTTATAGTCCTTTATATCATTCAATTCTCTAAACACATCATATTATTCTTTAATGTTCTTTGAAAAAAAAAGAGAACAGAAACAAAGGGAAAACACTCTCACTTTGATTAATATATTTTTAAAGAGCACATTTTAATATCACAATATTGAATATGCTATTCTTTTTTTAACAGGATATGGTTCAGTTCCTGGAATGAATGAACAACCCCCTCCATACGAGGCCGCGTCAATTCCTACCAAAGGTCACTAGTTCAAAGGTCAAGGTCGCGATATAATGGCCTTTATGCAATCGACGTCACTAGCGTCCAAAGTTTGTTTTGGAAGTTTTTACAAGTGTATTTGATATTACATTGTAGTGTAGGAAATTTGTATAATGCATACATTAGATGTTCTAGCTATATCCGATGTATGACCGTATTTTGTTATCATTTAATATTATGATGCGTGGAATTGTTTTATCATAGCATATCTGGTTCATGTCTGGGCTGTAAAAACACATATAGCATAGAATTACTTTACTTTAGGTGTTAACTGTAGTAGAATAAAATTATCTTTTGAAAAGGTTTTAATGCAACTACATGTGTTTTAAAGATTTAAGTTCTTGTAGTGCCATTACGATTTTATTGCCTACCTGTATGTTACATGTACGTTTTGCTTGAGCAATAAAAGTGGTTTTATTGTGTTTGACTAACATACCTGTTAATTTCTTTTTAATATATACGCCTGTTATATCTCTACAACTATATAGCTATGGATAATTATGCAAAGGTCATAATTTCCTAAAGAAGAATAACTTCCTTGAGTTTTGATTAAGTGAGTTTTATTATATGATTAGTCTTATTGCCGCCTAATTTACAGAAACCCCTTATTTTCACCGGTGACAGTTTACTCGAATTATATTACCCCAACATAGGAGCCCCTTATGCAAGTAAAACAGTTTATTATACTAATATTATATGATAAATACTGAAATCTGATTGGATAAGACACAGTTGATAATCCGTTCTATTACCCATAGCGTTAGCAGCGCACTTGGCAACGGGTAACACAACGAATTGTTACATGCGCGTAAATTATGCGTGTATGGTTTGCAATTCACGTGATTACTTTATAAAAGAAGTTAAAGGTTTTAGAAATAATGCTTTCTTGCTTGATAGGCTAAAAACATTTACTTTTAATGAAAAGGAAGCAAACGATATGTTCAATGTATATTGTTCCGTTATCTGTTATCTCACAAACTTTGACGATAAAGCAATGTTATGGTTCACACTGTTCATACCTGCATTTTGCTGATAAAATTACTATAAGTGTATAGTCATTTTGACGATATGTTTATAGGAAGTGTTCTCTGTTTGCTGGAAGTGTTCTCTGTTTGCTGGAAGTGTTCTTTGTTTGTAGGTAGTGTTCTTTGTTTGTAGGTAGTGTTGTATGTTTATAGGAAGTGTTCTCTGTTTGTTGGAAGTGTTCTATGTTTATAGGAAGTGTTCTATGTTTATAGGAAGTGTTCTATGTTTATAGGAAGTATTCTTTGTTTGTAGGAAGTGTTCTATGTTTGTAGGAAGTGTTTTATGTTGATAGGAAGTGTTCTAAGTTTGTAGAATGTGTTCTATGTTTATGGGAAGTGTTTTATGTTTGTAGGTAGTGTTCTATGTTTATAGGAAGTGTTCTCTGTTTGTTGAAAGTGTTCTATGTTTATAGGAAGTGTTCTTTGTTTGTAGGTAGTGTTCTATGTTTGTAGGAAGTGTTCTTTGTTTGTAGGTAGTGTTCTATGTTTATAGGAAGTGTTCTTGGTTATAGGAAGTGTTCTTTGTTTGTAGGAAGTGTTCAATGTTTATAGGACGTGTTCTTTGTTTGTATGTAGTGTTCTATGTTTGTAGGAAGTGTTCTTTGTTTGTAGGTAGTGTTCTATGTTTATAGGAAGTGTTCTTGGTTATAGGAAGTGTTCTTTGTTTGTAGGAAGTGTTCTTGGTTATAGGAAGTGTTCTATGTTTATAGGAAGTGTTCAATGTTTATAGGAAGTGTTCTTTGTTTGTAGGTAGTGTTCTATGTTTGTAGGAAGTGTTCTTTGTTTGTAGGTAGTGTTCTATGTTTATAGGAAGTGTTCTTGGTTATAGGAAGTGTTCTTTGTTTGTAGGAAGTGTTCATTTGTTTGTAGGAAGTGTTTTATATTTATAGGAAGTGTTCTTTGTTTGTAGGAAGTGTTTTATATTTATAGGAAGTGTTCTTTGTTTGTAGAAAGTGTTCTATGTTTATAGGAAGTGTTCTATGTTTATAAGAAGTGTTCTTTGTTTGTAGGAAGTGTTCTTTGTTTATAATAAGTGTTCTATGTTTATAGGAATTGTTCTTTGTTTGTAGGAAGTGTTCTTTGTTTGTATGAAGTGTCTTTATATTTATAGGAAGTGTTCTCTGATTGTAGGAAGTGTTTTTATATTTTTAGGAAGTGTTCTCTGTTTGTAGGAAGTGTTCTATGTTTAAAGGAAGTGTTGTATGTTTATAGGAAGTGTTTTTTGTTTGTAGGAAGTGTTCTTTGTTTGTAGGAAGTGTTCTATTTTTATACGAAGTGTTCTATATTTATAGGAAGTGTTCTTTGTTTGTAGGAAGTGTTTTATATTTATAGGAAGTGTTCTATGTTTGTAGGAAGTGTTCTATGTTTATAGGAAGTGTTCTATGTTTATAGGAAGTGTTCTTTCTTTGTTGGAAGTGTTTTATGTTTATAGAAAGTGATTTTTGTTTGTAGGAAGTGTTTTATGTTGATAGGAAGTGTTCTATGTTTATAGGAAGTGTTCTTTGTTTGTAGGAAGTGTTCTATTCTTATAGGAAGTGTTCCTTACATATACATAGATAATGAAGCAAGCCGATACATGTATCACTTTGTTACAAAAATAAATATTGACATTTAAGGATGATGTTTACTCAGAATGAAAAAAATTCCACTGATGATAATGAAAAACCAACTATTTTGTGTTATAGACCTTACATGGTAGTGTTATTCTTTACTTTCAAAAAAGTAGGTCAATAACCTACTTTTTGAGTTAATGGCCATTGAATTTTTTTCTTTAAATTTAAGAAAAATCCATAAAAAAATTACACTATGATTGAGATTTTTTTGATTGTGAAAATAATACAAATTGCTTAACTTATTAGCAAATGCAATACAGTTTATGAATGGTAGTGACATTAAATAGATACAAAGCATTAAGTTTTCATTCACAATTTGTATAGATATTCTGGTCCGAATTTCTCTATCAATTTTCAAGTTACTACCCATTTTTGAGTCAATATAACAAAAAACTGAATGATGATAACGCTAAAACATTTATTGTAATAAACTAGGTACATTGACTTTTCTCTGATTGCATAACGTTTATATGAGGTCAATGATCAAAATGTTGAGATATGGTGTCTTTAATCATTTTTGAGCATTTTTCAATATGTTTGTAGTGTGTGCCATACGATTATCTAAACGAAAAAGCAAGATAAAACCAACAGAAAATATGCAAAATTATGTTGACTACCAAATACAATCTTAACTTTAAAAATTATTGTACTACCAAAAATATTTCAGTGGAAAACAAAATCTTGAAAATTTAATCCGAATTTCCTCTGTTTTGCTAAAAGTCAAACTTTGTCAGAGCCTAATTCCATAATTTAGTAAACATATCGATTGTTATGTCAATAATAATTCATTTCATAAATACTTTTTGTATTTAAAACAAATTTTACTCATGAAATTGAACTTTTTAACAATCCAGATTTGAGAACTCAACCCTAAGTAAACAACGTCCTTAACCCAATATTTTACAAAATGCTTGGAATCATAACTGACTAATAAAAACATATGGTACTACCAGGGCTATTTTTGACCCGTGTAATTTTCGCCCAGTGTAATTTTCGCCTTTCTACATTTGCAAACAGTTTCGCCTAGTCTTGAAATCGCCCAGCTATTTGTGTTAAAAAAATAGAATAGGACACATTGGTATTCGCCCAGTCGTAAAATCGCCCAGTGACAACAAGGGCAAAAGGAGCGAAAATAAAACGGGGCGAATATTTCCCTGTATACAGTAATACATTCATAAGTACATGAAAGACATATGTTAACACAATATCAGTGTGTTTTGGCACTACTTTATTTGAAGTAAGGGCTGATCTGCGAATAATTATTCATAGGAATGTCATTTGTAAAACTGTACCGCATAATTGTGCCAAAGATGGCAGTTTTGCAGCTGTATAAGATGCTGCTTTGTGAAAAACAAAAATGGCTATAAAATCTCCAAAAAAAAAAAAAATAGTATTTCTTATAACATATTTGATTTTTGAAAAATGCATATCCATATTGGCGCTGTCATAATTATCTGCCATAGTGTTTTATCATACACTTTGTAAGAGATATGTAGCCTACTAATTTTGTGCGCTTATACACGTCGAACAATTAAAAAAAAAACATTTTCATATGAAAGAAAAATATAAGAATATAAAATGTGGCATAGCAAATAGGTATAATTAATATTGAGTTAAAGTTAATCAAGAAGAAGAAAAAGAAGAGGAGGAAGAAAAAGAAAAACACATTAGACCTATAAATTGTATTGAAACATGACAGAAGGTCTTATTTTGTTAATAACATAGTTTTAAATAATTTTGGTAGTAACGTTTTCAACGATTAACACTATTTTAATAGAAAATACGGAGAAATTACTATGATACAAGGGGAAATATGACAAATAAATCATGTCAAAAAACAAACAGGTGGGTTGACATTAGTACAGCCTGATTGTTAAGTGAACTGGTTTTATATATGATACCTGTGTGTATATCTATCTATTGTTTACAATAATCGTTGATAAACAAAATCATCACTCCCAACAAGGAAGTTACAATTACAGTATAAAGGAGGCTATAGATGTTTAACCAATAACCAAAAATGTTTTTCTTCTCTCAAATATGATATTTTTGGTAATTAACTATCGAATAGGAAAGAAAAAATCCAAAAAATTTGTAGTTCAACTATTTTCCTTTATACTTTTGCAGAGCTCTTCTTCATAAAGAGATAAAGATAGTCCAAACATGACCACGGTCTTCAAGCCCTCTTAAGTAATGTTTATTTCATGTGCATGTGAGTCCATTTTGACCCTTAAACGTTTTATTTTTACATTATTTTAAGCTGAATATTTCTCTTTATCCCTTTTTAATGGCAGAGACGGTGATTTATTTATTTTTTTCTCTTAACTGATTACAGCTTATTCAATAACTGTGTAGGTTAAAGTATTTTACTACTTTCGTTGTGTTCTGTGAATGAAAGAATTTTTAAAAGAAAAAAATATGCGAGTTAAAAATTCAAAATAACTTTTAATAAATTATTATATAATATCCCTTCATTTTAATTTCACTACATTTGGCTACGCTTCATATTTTACTTTATCATCTGCATGACAATTAAACTATCAGTGTCTAAAAATATAATGTTATTCAATTGTCTTTATCACGTGGATTTGATCGGGGAATATTGTACAGAATCCGGCGTCCAGGCAAATTGTGACGTCACGCAGATGATTTGAATAAAATACCTGTGTATTTATGTTTGTATTTTTATCAGTGTCAGACTTCAGCCACGTAAGTAAAACTTGATGAAGCCTGACAATTTTAATTTTAATTTTTGTAGTAGTTTCTAAATGTTCAATTAGGAATTTTATTATTATATCATGTATTTGTTTATATATTGTTTTGAATGTGTATCTATGTTGATCAAATATATACCAATAATGCTGAGTCTGTCTGTATACTGTTTGTATTTTTTAATTAGCATCTTGAAGGTACTTAGTTTACAATAAACTAATTTCAATCAATTTTCCTATAAAATTAGAACTGCTTTGCCTTTCGTGTAATTATTGTTATGTAGGTGACGTGTAATAATTTCTACAAGAATTAGCGTACTACCCCCCCCCCCCCCCCAAAAAAAAAAAAGAAAAAAAAAACTGAATTTCTTGTTTAAAAAATCCGTATCAATTAAATTCTTGAAGAAATGTGTTTATAGTTCGAGAAATAAAATTTATGCGGTAAATTATTTTCTCATGGGATAAATGCTTCGTCTCGTAAAATATATAATTTAAGGAAGATATCTCATTCATAAGGTGAACCATGATAAAAACAAAAGTGGTAATCATAATCTTAAAGCAAATGAGTTTGTTGGAGAAAAAAAAACGTAAAATAGGAGTTGCAAAAATGCCATTTCTGCAATACACATGTAACATAATTATTTAGCTCAATTTTGATGCTTAGTATTTTTGGCATTTAAATGTTCTTAGAATGAACACAGAAATAGAAACTCAACAACAATGCACCCATCCGGGATCTGACGGTCAACAAGCCACAACAGACCAGTTCCCGCCAGGATTTCCAGTCAATCCGCAATGTGCTAATCCGAACGGGCACCTGTCGCCGCCATTACATGGGGCTCACCTTCCGGCGCAGCCACGTAGTCTTCCACAATATGGCTACCAGCAACAGCAACCGCAATATGGATACCCACAATACGTCTCGCCAACAAATTCGCCAGACTCTCAAAAACTGATGGGGGAATACGAGGGGAACAGCCACAATCACGCAGCTATGTGTCCAGAGCCGACGTCACGAATACGTGTTTCTCTCATTGAGGCTTACTTATTGATGATTGTCCTGGGCATTTTTGGAGCGCACCATTCTTACCTTAAGCGCCCCCGATGGGGACTTCTCTACCTTTTCACTTTTGGCTTGCTCGGCGCTGGATGGCTCATTGACATATTTAGACTTCCAGTCTTGGTTGCTCTATTTAATAACAAAGCTTCTCACCCAGACCCAAGCCTTGCCAAGAAAAAGCGTTTGGATGATGCTTATGTGTTGTGGTTTCCAGGTGGTCTTATAGGTAGGTTACATTATACTATAACGGTGGAATGCATTATATGAATTATGAAATATTTATCTATCGTAAAAGATTATTAAAACTACACATAAAACTGATACATTTACTTTTGTAAAGCTCCTTATCTTTCAATTTATTTTTCACCAGGGCTTCATCATTTCTACCTGAATAACACAAGGCTCGGAATTTTCTATCTCTGCACATTCGGAATTTTTGGTATTGGTTGGTTAATCGATGCCTTTCTAATGCCATACCATGTTAAAATTGCCAACTCTGACAGCCAAGATGCCACCGAAAAAAGACTAACAACGACCTGCATCCTGGCTATTTCTCCTACGGGACTCCTCGGAGCTCATCATTACTACTTGAACCGATTTGGTTTTGGGCTTCTCTATACTTTCACGTTTGGGATTTTTGGCATAGGATACATCGTAGATTGGTTTCGTTTTCCAGTTTTACTAAAGCGCTCTAACAAAGCCAGGACAATGTTTCACAGTTCCCACAAACACCTTGATGACGCTTACCTTCTCTGGTTTCCACTCGGATTCCTCGGGTTTCATCATTTCTACGTAAACAGGCGTGGCTGGGGACTACTGTACATGTATACTTTTGGTTTCCTTGGCATTGGGTGGCTCGTCGATCTTTGCCGGATGCGGACGTTGGTAGAAAATTGTAATAGAGACATTGAAGAACGAGTGCATCTTACCGGAAGTAATAAAGGTATACCTAACCCGACCTATAACATTGGGTAGTAAAACAATAAAACGCCAACAATGACAGAAACATGCTTGTTAATAAATTCTATGTAAATTATATATTTAAAATTATGTATTCGGTTAAAAGGTACCAATTTAGGTACGCTGTTGATTCGGTATGATAAGTTCAAAGTGGGGTTTAGAGGTGGGCTTTTGTTTTCTAAATCAACAGTATTTAGCCTCATCGACCTAATTTTTTTTCGTTTATTATCAGTCGGGGGTCACGTGCCGCTCAGCTACGGACAGACGGGTCTCTGTCCACCGGGATACTCCAACCCACATCCGGGTATTTATCCAACCCAGCAGAACGGTGAGTTTGAATCACAAATTGACAACAGGGTACCAGAAACAGGTTATAATTTGGATTCACTGAATCAGATCATTGGAGTAAATATCAAAAAGATAGTCAAACCCCACAGCAACGTAGAGAATCTAAGAGAGATACATGTAGGTGGTGTGTTAATTTCACCTAGTTATACACGGCGGATTTAAAATCTTCGAAAAAACAAAAAGCATTTACCGAAAGTTTACCTCGGCAAACACAAATATATATATCAGAACCCCCCTCCCCGGCTCTTGGAATTTTCTTTTAGGTTTGTGCATGTACAGGTACTGATAATGCACATAATAGTAAAATTGAGATGCTAATTACTGATCATCTCATTTGCGTTATCACGAATTAACACCGCGTACTTGGTTTTAATGAATGCGTTTTATTTAGCTTCTACAATGTTATACAATTTTCATCTTTAAATGTACATATCTTCTCTACGTGATAACTTAAATACCTTTGATTTTTTAACAGGATATGGTTCTGTTCCTGGAATGAATGACCAACCCCCACCATACGAGGCCGCGTCGATTCCTACCAAAGGTCACTAAGTTCAATGGTTAAGGTCATGGTGATTTGACCGTATACATCCAAACGTTACAGTTGTCAGTGATATATTTAAAGTACAAGTTAATTATAAATTATGAAAGTAAATGTTATCTTATCAGTATGTAATCGTTGTTAACCAAATGTTTTATCACACTGTTTTATGCATTATTATGTAAAGCACGCAATTGAAGCTGAATAATTAAAGAGTATTAACTCGTGCGTTTTATACGTGACACTTTCAAGACTATATTTAAAATTACTGACAAGAAAAACATAAAAGGTCCACTAGATTTAGGAAGTGTATATTATAATTGTTCGTATTCCGTCAATTTACACCACTGTCTTTTGTTTTTACTTATTAAGATTTCACTTGATGTAAACAAAATTGAATCAAGCTTGGTTTTATTTTGATACGAAGATACGAAACTTTTGGTTTGTTAAAACTTTGAAGGTTAAAATAGCTACTGATAATTCATAAGTAAAATACAATGATCTGAAAAGTGTGTTCTAGTATCCTTAATGCTAGCTGCTGATCTGTATTATCATATGGGCCGATTTTCAAAAGAAAAGTTCAATGCTTACGAATTCAAACGCGGTTTTTTTTTAATCTTATTAGTTTTATAACAAAACGATGTATTTTTGTTCGGTATATATTTTTGAATGATCCCTCGTTGTTAGTTATAATCACGTGATGCAATTCTGAATCATTCTTGCAAAGATAGCTTTGAAATCGATTTCAACAAGAAATATGAAAAAGGTAAAACCTTTTACATACCTCTAGCACTACCATCCTATATCAAATTACTTGTAATGTTTGCGTTCATACCACTATAAACACAACTATTTTTGATAAAAATTTTGATACTTTAAATATCAAAACTCAAAAATGGATAGTAGACTTACCAAGTTAAAAATGTTATTATAATAAGTAGTATTCTTTGACAACAAATATGAATTTACATGAACCATGATAGGCAATAAGCATAATGGATAATTATAAATAATGAATTACCATTCACGGCAGAAACCTCTTGAATTACACTTAACTATGAACAGTGTGATGTTCAAAAACATAAGCAGTTCAAGTTACAGATTTACCATCTGGAATTTTCTTATATACTTTAAGGAATGAAAAGGATAAAGATCTAATGGCAAAGAGGGAATTTGGGTCAATTTAAATAGTTCTAGTTTGATTTTGACAAAACCAGTCGTGATGAAATTTGTTACTGCGGTATTAAGAATAAGAATTATCACCACTCCTTTTGACTGTTGTAATGGAAATTATACGTGCATTTGAATAGATTATGTCATCATTTTTTGAGCAGAATGTGTCGTTACTTACATCGACAAATTCTTATGTTTCTGAGATTTATTAGCCAAAGTGCTTGGGGTTGGTTGCTGACCTTTCATTTATCATTAGTTATTAGGTTGATACCCAAACCTTTGAACTATATGCAGGCAAATTCTTCGTCAGAGGTCATAAGGCAATATTACTGCAAAAATTTTTAGCCAAATATTTTGCAAATGGAAAAAATTAATAACCTCAAACTAATTTGTGATGTGTTATATTTTCCCTATTAATCATGTTTTATCGTTTTAGCTAACACTTGTGCTTTAGGTATAGCTGTCCCTGGGTTGCACTAGTACACTATTGCACATGGTTATCAAGCCTTTGATACATCTATATGCTCTTTCAGTTAATTAGATATGCATGTATCATATTCCATATCAATATAAGTATTTGAATATAAAAATAAATGCTAATTCAGCGTACATTAATACTTTGGTCGTTATTTTTTTCCAGTCAAATGGTCCAGTGCTAGGATATTTTCACAAGTACACCTTTAAAAGAATGTCCATAAATACTGAAAACGGACCTAGTAAGTTTGTTTTTATTTTTTAGTTCACGTTAGTGAAATAATATTTAAGTATGCAAATGTTTTGATCAACAAAATAATTGCAAATAAAACAATTCTATTTCAACAATATCCACGGATGAAAATAAAAGCGATCCAAAGGTTCCAATAGACACTCGAAGATATGGATAAAAAATTTAAACAAGTATTTCTCAAAAGAAAAATGACAAGAGAACAAGAAAATGAAGCATGTGAAATAAATATTGACTAGTTTTTATAAATTAGCATAATTTTGAGTCTGGATATATTTATGGAAGATGCAATGAAAAAAAGTAGATATGCTGTAGTTTTCATGAATATCTAATAGTATAGGCAGCTGGTTTTCGTCTGCATGAATTGTGTAATTTTGCCTGTATATTAGTATTAATTTGCCTCATATAACAAATATCAAATAATTGTTAACTAACTTTGAGACGTTGCTTTTGCTGTGTACATACACATATATTTATAGCCCCCCCCCCCCAAACGAAGTTTGGGGGGGGGGTATATAAGAATCACCTTTTCCGTCCGTCCGTCCGTCTGTCCGTCTGTCTGTTAAATTCGTGTACGGTCCATATCTTTCATATGGAGAAACATTAGAAGCTCTTACTTCACACAAAGATTGCTTATGACCTAAGGGTGTGTCATGACCTTGAACCAAGGTCATTCGGGCAAGGTCAAGGTCACTGACAGAAAAAGTGCAAATTTCGTGTCTGGTCAATATTTTTCTTAAGGAAAAACATTGAAAGTTCTTACTTCTCACAAAGATTGCTTATGACCTAAGGGTGTGTCATAACCTTGATTCAAGGTCATTTGGGCAAAGTCAAGGTCACTGGCAGAAAAGTGCAAAATTCGTGTCCGGTCCATATCTTTTTTATGCAGAAACCTTGGAAGTTCTCAGTTCATTCAAAGATTGCTTATGACCTATGGGTGTCATGACCTTGACCTAAGGTCATTTGGGCAAGGTCAAGGTCACTGACAGAAAAGTTCAAAATTCATGTCCAGTCCATCTCTTTCTAATGCATAGATTATGTCATCATTTTTTGAGCAGAATGTGTCGTTACTTACATCGACAAATTCTTATGTTTCTGAGATTTATTAGCCAAAGTGCTTGGGGTTGGTTGCTGACCTTTCATTTATCATTAGTTATTAGGTTGATACCCAAACCTTTGAACTATATGCAGGCAAATTCTTCGTCAGAGGTCATAAGGCAATATTACTGCAAAAATTTTTAGCCAAATATTTTGCAAATGGAAAAAATTAATAACCTCAAACTAATTTGTGATGTGTTATATTTTCCCTATTAATCATGTTTTATCGTTTTAGCTAACACTTGTGCTTTAGGTATAGCTGTCCCTGGGTTGCACTAGTACACTATTGCACATGGTTATCAAGCCTTTGATACATCTATATGCTCTTTCAGTTAATTAGATATGCATGTATCATATTCCATATCAATATAAGTATTTGAATATAAAAATAAATGCTAATTCAGCGTACATTAATACTTTGGTCGTTATTTTTTTCCAGTCAAATGGTCCAGTGCTAGGATATTTTCACAAGTACACCTTTAAAAGAATGTCCATAAATACTGAAAACGGACCTAGTAAGTTTGTTTTTATTTTTTAGTTCACGTTAGTGAAATAATATTTAAGTATGCAAATGTTTTGATCAACAAAATAATTGCAAATAAAACAATTCTATTTCAACAATATCCACGGATGAAAATAAAAGCGATCCAAAGGTTCCAATAGACACTCGAAGATATGGATAAAAAATTTAAACAAGTATTTCTCAAAAGAAAAATGACAAGAGAACAAGAAAATGAAGCATGTGAAATAAATATTGACTAGTTTTTATAAATTAGCATAATTTTGAGTCTGGATATATTTATGGAAGATGCAATGAAAAAAAGTAGATATGCTGTAGTTTTCATGAATATCTAATAGTATAGGCAGCTGGTTTTCGTCTGCATGAATTGTGTAATTTTGCCTGTATATTAGTATTAATTTGTCTCATATAACAAATATCAAATAATTGTTAACTAACTTTGAGACGTTGCTTTTGCTGTGTACATACACATATATTTATAGCCCCCCCCCCCCAAACGAAGTTTGGGGGGGGGGGTATATAAGAATCACCTTTTCCGTCCGTCCGTCCGTCTGTCCGTCTGTCTGTTAAATTCGTGTACGGTCCATATCTTTCATATGGAGAAACATTAGAAGCTCTTACTTCACACAAAGATTGCTTATGACCTAAGGGTGTGTCATGACCTTGAACCAAGGTCATTCGGGCAAGGTCAAGGTCACTGACAGAAAAAGTGCAAATTTCGTGTCTGGTCAATATTTTTCTTAAGGAAAAACATTGAAAGTTCTTACTTCTCACAAAGATTGCTTATGACCTAAGGGTGTGTCATAACCTTGATTCAAGGTCATTTGGGCAAAGTCAAGGTCACTGGCAGAAAAGTGCAAAATTCGTGTCCGGTCCATATCTTTTTTATGCAGAAACCTTGGAAGTTCTCAGTTCATTCAAAGATTGCTTATGACCTATGGGTGTCATGACCTTGACCTAAGGTCATTTGGGCAAGGTCAAGGTCACTGACAGAAAAGTTCAAAATTCATGTCCAGTCCATCTCTTTCTAATGGACAAATATTGGAAGTTCTTAATTCACATCAAGATTGCTTATAGCCTGAGGGTGTGTCATGACTTTGACCCAAGGTCAATTGAGGAGGTTCGAGGTCATTGTTAAAAAAAATGGGCTCAGTATACCAATAATTCAAAATGTTTATATTAAATGGCTGCTTCACATGTGGAATTTTGTTTGATTCGAGTCATTTTTGTTAACATAAGGATGCAAATGCCCTCTTGCATTAACAGATAACTTGAACTAAAATGGAATTTAAAGAATAGAAATTGGTTTGTGAACTCATATTAGCATTAACAGTTTTAAAAAATAGAGCAGTTGTTATTTATAAAAAATGGACGGTGAAATAGATTCATCCAATATTATCTATAATAGAAAAAATACATGAGTTATAATTTTTCCTTAGCGGGGGGTATCAATTGTGAGCTTGCTTACAGTACCTCTAGTTACACCTACCGAGCATGATTCCTTCTAACTTCTGCTATTTCATTACTCTATAGAAACTGACAGGACTGAAATCTACACGCTACGTTTAAGGATTGGTCGAAACCTACAGCGACCTAAGAAAAATCACGGACTGCACGAAATAAGCACGATGATGTCAGACTCAAATTCCCATAGGAGATGATGTTGCTGTTTCTGAGAACGTACATGTACTGATACACACTAACAGTCGTTTAGTTAATTCAACTTACTTTTAACATAATTGTAGTTACGTTTTACAATCAATTTATTAGTTTGTTAAAAGAAAGATGTAAACATAAACAATTTTAAAATGATTTCTTTGATGATTTATGCGGGTTTTGAAGATAGCGATCATTACAGAATTTTTTTTTGCAAAGACGCCACCATCATATCCCGCAAGAATTACCAAAGAAAAACATTTAATTGGTTAAGTATATCCTAGTTTATTTTTTCATGTTATATGTACTCATTGGACTTTAAAAAGTCAAACCTCTGAATGTCTGAAATTTATACATGACATACATGTAAGTATACTGAAGATCTTAACACCTTTAAATGTTTTGACGTGTGTAAGCTAGGTGTAAGCTAATATGATGCAATTTTAAACGATTTTTATGATTTACATAAGTTGTCCATTGAATAACAGACCGGTGATTTTTTTTAATTTCATTTCATATAAGATATACTATAGCTCTGCGAGACAAAGTGAAAGCTACATTAATATTTAACTGTTAATTCAAGATTTATTCTTCAGATATGGTGGGTCATAATAAATTACGAGTTATTCGAGTTTTTATACGTTATTTGCTGAAATTTGAGATGATGTTGTTAGGTATGTGGAATAGATAAAATGATAAGGCTAGCTATCAGAATTTAATTACGTCTAATGATTTGTGTGAAAAATATTGGTTGATACTGCTTAAATATACCTTTTCCATGGAGATTTAAAAAAACGATTTTTCATGCAGATGCATTGAATTGATTTGGAATGTATTAACATGAGAAGTACATAATCACAAATTATTGAATCATGGCATCTAATATTTAGTATCTATTAAAGGTTAAACATACCTTGTACTGGTTGGTAATTATCCTTGAATAGAAGGTTTAAGTTTTTAAGAAAATTTGGTTCATCATAATCAATATTTAAAAGCAATTTCTGATTGACATGACAATGTATTATTATTTCTTTAAAATGTATTATAAAGGAGCTTGTAAGCATACTACATTTGGTTGTGTATTCTATTTAACCCTTTTGGCGGAAAGCGTCCGCTAAATCAAGTACATCGACAAATGCCATGCATAAAAGTATAAGAATAGTCACATTCAGGAATACGCTAATTCAAAATCGCCAATTTGTTCAAAAACTAATTTCCGCCAAATATTGTACACGCCAAATATAATACGTTTACAGTAATTTGAGCGTTGTGTGTAGTGTGACTGCATACAGTACCTACACTAGTATTACAATGCATTTGTGGATACTACACGGTACTAATAAGTGGATTGATACGTGCGTATTACATGTTTGACGTTGTTTTTATAGAATTGTCTTGCATGCTATAGACTTTATGTTATAATATCATTCTGTCTGTCATTTGATTTCATTTTGACTGTATGCCAACATAGTGATATTATCACAGTGCAAAATTGACTGTTCATAATTATCTTTATTTCGGACTTTACTTTTCAAATACAACATTTATTTTGTCATATATTCTTAGAATTTAATGTTTACAAAGTGAATTAGCCTTTGACACTCGGCAGACTCTTTATTTAATTGTTATTACAAATCAGACAGATGTTTCTCCCAAGAACTGCTAATCTCTTGAAACAACATTGCGTAATTATATGCCTTTCATGTCTTGGCCATCAAAGACTCATTGAGTTAATCTAATTACCTAATACCTGTGAATCTTTTACTCAGTTCATTTGATGTCATCAAATTGTCACATTTACTCATTGTTTAGATTCTTATATATACTGAATCGTATTTGTCAATCTTCAGTTCGGAGGCCTGACACATTACCGGCCACTTCCGTCTGTGTCGCTTATTTGTTTGTTATTGTTCATCTTTTAAATTCGATTGATAATAAATACGGAATCCTTCATCACTTGGTTTTACTTCTCTGGAACTGCATTTTGGTGGACCCTTGGGAATACGGCATACATAACCTTCGTTTTTAACTTACGGCCAACAGCGCGCCTCAACTTTATATTACGTTCCATTTACGCCAACATTCCCTCACCCGGTTCGTACTGCACACGACCGATGCAGATTCAGAAGAATACCATAGCACCGTAAAATCTACGCAGTCACATTTTTAAACTGTTATAGTTAAGTTCAAATTGATAAATTTTACAGTTTTAATGTAACAATATCAATAAACCATTGAATTAATTTGAATTTATTTGTTTAAAAAAAAAAGACCAAGAACAAGAGTTATTCCTCCTTAGATGTAACAGCGAGTTGTGTAATTATACCCGCACTTTCTAAAGAAAGTTCGGGTATATTGTTGTTACCCTGTTCCGTCCGTCCGTCTGTCCGTCTGTCCGTCCGTCCGTCCGTCTGTCACGTTTTACTTTCTCAAATTGCTCTTACATCTTATAAACCAGCAAACTGAACTCTTGGAGTTTGATTTGGGGTATCATGTTGTTTTGTAAAAAGGTTTCAAAAATTCTCTGTTAGTCCTGGGGGTCAAATAATTAGTAAAAAATGACATTTTTTCACAAAAAACCTTCTTCCTCGAACTCCTCCTACATTTTCAACAGTAGACAAATCATCTTTTGGAATATGTTTAAGGGTATCCTATAGATGCGCAATAAGGTTTCGGAATTTTCAATTTTGTCCTGGGGGTCATTTAATGGCTGAAAAATGACGTTTTTTTTTTTTTACAAAAAAACTGGTTTCAAAAACGTCTTTTTTTTTTGGCAGTAGCCAAATGGTCTTCTAGAATATGATTGGGGGTGTCATATTGAGGCGTGATCAGGTTCCAGAATTTTTTTTTATTAAGGGGATCAGTGGGCAACAAAAAATGACGTTTTTTTGCAAAAAAAAATATGGTTCCCAGAACTCTTCTTACAACTTTTGGAGTAGCTACGTCATCTCTTGGGATATAATTGGGGCTGTCCTATAGATGTGCAATAAGGTTTTAAAAATTTAAATTTCATCCAGGGAGTCAAATAGTAGCAGAAAATTGACGTTTATCACTAAAAAAAAAACATAGATCCAAGAGCTCCTCTTATGATTTAATGGATAGACAATCATATCTTGGGATATGATAGGAACTGTTCTATAGATGTGCAGTAAAGTTTTAAAAATTTCAATTTCATCCAGGGAGTCAAAAAGTAGCAGAAAAATGACGTTTATCACTTAAAAAAAACATAGATCCTTGAACTTCTTTAATGATTTAATGGATAGACACATCATATCTTGGGATATGATAGGAACTGTTCCAGAGATGTGCATTACGGTTTTGAAAAATTAAATATAACCCTGAGGCCCATTACCTACCGGTACATACCTTTTGATGCCCTTTAAGGATCAAGAATATATATGGTTAAGGGGTGGGGATCTCAACCGTTTTCGAGATATTCGTGCACTTCCTGTTCAAGGGGGGTCATGACCACCCCCGGGGCCCATGACCTACATACCGTTTGATGCCCCTTGACACAAGGAACAAGAATATATATGGTTTAAGGGTGGGGATCTCAACTGTTTTGAAGATATTAAGGGACTTGCTGTTCAAGGGGGGTCATGACCACCCCCGGGGCCCATGACCTAAATAACATTTGATGCCCCTTGACATCAGAAACATGGATATATATGGTTTAGGGGTCATGATTATAACAGTTTCTGAGATATATGGTAATTTCAAATTCCTGGGGGGTGGGGATGACCCCAGGGGTCAGATCTAATAAACCCTATATATTGCCAGTAACAGCCAATATATGATTATGAAAACCCTATATTATTATCTTTGTCCGTTTTCAAGTTACCATTTACAATAGAGTCTACGATTCTTCCTACAAGGTTCAATGTTAGACCCCACACCCTTTTGACACCCCCCTCCCCCCCCCCCTCCCCCGAAAAGTGGTTGTCTAACCCAAAATGAGAAAAATCAAACCAGGGTGCACAACTAGATTTGCAGGCCTATCATATCCTAGAGTTTTGTACAATTATGTTCAGCCATCTCTGAGAAACAAGTTCAGAGCGGGAAAGAAGATGAAGAATAATAATACATGTATTAAGAACCGTACAAAAACAATAAGTCTCCAAACTTCATTCAGGAGACTAAATAATTAATAAAGATTAAATAGAGATAGGATCATCAAACATCAATAATTTAAAGATAATTGACAATTTCTGATTCTAAGGGGGTCAGGATGACCCCTTGGGGGTCATGACTTACATGCCATAATGATCTGATGCGCCTGCATGACCTAAGGAGGAATGTATTAGTTTGTGTTTTGTTCTATACTACTCATGTTTATGACTGTAGTATGGCTTAGTCTTATTTTAAATTATAATAAAAAATTTTCAAACATATGACTTGGAACCCCCACTCCCAAACAAACTCAAATATAAACTGTTCTCTCCCCCCCCCCCCCCCCTCCCTTGTCGAATGATCTATTAAATTCAAAATATAATTTGGGTGTCTAAAAACTTTTATAAACTGGTAAAAAATGTTATTCTTAAAAAAAATTACATTACACCTTGCAAAATTGACAAATGATCTATTGAGATACGATCAGAGGTCATATTTCTACCTTGGGATCAATAAGTAGTATTCATTGACAAGTTAAAATTAATTAATAACAATAAATGATTCAAATTATAAATGTTTATACTCCACATTCATCCCCCCCCCCCCCCCCAATCTAACCTGCTTATAAAGATTCAGTCTTCTTAATACATTCCTACATGTGTACAGTAGCAAATTTTAAATCATTTCTTGATTGCTTTTTCTTTCGTGATTCACATTAACATTTTGGAAATTGCTTAATTCAATTTTTAAGATTTATAAACAAAATGTTATATGCATCACTGCCATGTGTATTCACCTATTTGGGGCAATTGTAAAGTCTCCTAAACAAAGCAGTGACATCATTGGGCTAGGAATTACCCACATGGATCAAACACTACTGTATAACATATGAATAAGATAAAATACATTATTATTTCTAGTTCTAAAATGTCAGGGTGTCTCCAAGGGGGCATAATCTTACAATACAATTTTACGTGCAATGACACAAAGAGCAAAAATAAATTAAACGGTTTAGGGATGAGGATCTCAGAAGTTAACAAAATATACAGTGTATCATATCATTTCCTATTTCATAAAGGGGGGGGGGGGGTTATGAGTTTTTATAACTCATATAAAAAATATAAGTGTCTACACTTACTTACATATGTAATACACAAATGTAATAAGAAATTGTTTATACAGGGTCAATATGGGGTCAACTCAACAGTGCATGCAGTCTGACAAATGAAAAAAAATAACTTTTGCAACTAAAATGACAGAAAGTTTACAAATGCGATAGGATAGGTAACGATGATAAGCTTATTTAAATATTAAAAGATGATGATACAGTATGCTGTCAAAGGGAGATTACATTTAGAAAGTGAAAGTAGAACTTATATACATGTGTATGTATGCTGGCAGGAATCCCATGCTGGCATCTCATTATATTGTGCTACTGCTACTACATGTATTATGCTTACCTAAATTGGTCAACATCATAATGATAATCCAATTAAAACACAATAATGAATTCCTTTAGCTGATCTTAACTACCGTAATCCTTTTCTGCATACGGAAAACACAGACATGTATGTATGGGTGTTGCTAAAACGCGGAACGGAAAACGGAACGGAATGGAAATTATTATCACGTTTATCGCTTAAAAAGGGTATAGACTGGCCAGAAACGATTTACTTTGTATCTTTTATTTATATCTAATGAATGATTATCAACATGTTGCTATCTTATTAATATTCATATGAATGTCTATCAATTATAGCATTGTATTCATTCGGCTTTAGTTGAGTACAAAACGGAAAAATCAAATGTAAACGAATTGTGAAACATTAACATGATTAAACGAGCAAATTAGCTATAACTTTTTACTTATTTCTCTTATATGGTATTGCTGGCATATTAGCGTAACGTACGCAGTTAGTGAAAGCGTTTTATGCGTGTTTTGAGTATTTTTATATTATTTTCAAATATGATGTACATGTATATACTTACATCAAAATTGAATTTTCGGTGTTCTAGACGATCTTTTATCATACAGTATCATTGAGATGGAAGAAAAAAACCGTAGGACTGACGACATTAAAAATCAAAATACAGTAAACATTAAAATACCCGGTAATTTGTGAAACTAGTAATTTGTGAAACTAGTATTTTTAGCAATGCAATTTTGTTTACGTTTGCATTACAAAGCATGCAGTTGTTTATTCCAGCAGCTATATACATATGATCCGAATAGAGAGCTCTAGACGTTGCCTGGTTTGATTTTCCGATTATATATTGGGACTATAGTCTGTCGATCCCAAAATATTCATGCAGCACATTTGGACGATTTATAATGGAAAATGTTGACATCTTTTCTCCATTTGGAAGTCACTCAGAAGACCTTGCACAATTTTTCAACACTATCATCCGGGTCTGTTAAAATGCAAAACCCCGTAGACTTCTTTATTTTCAGTCGTGTATTTATACCAGCTGATAAGCTAGAGAGGACGTTTTAAAGAAAGAATAATGAGAATGTTTAATGCTTCTAAAAGAGAATCGCTTGAACCCTGAGGTATATATAAATATACAGCAAAAAGTGAATCGAGGATATTTTGGGACAGAATATAGTGGTCAATGCATGTACTGTTAATTTTGAGGAAATAAATATTCCTGAATAAATAATCTAATATTGCTAATCTTTCAAAAAAAATTAAAAAGGTACATAAAGTATATCGTTTTAGCATACTTAACAAATCTATGAGGTAAATAACATTAGATAAGATTTTCCGTTTTCCTTCCGTTCCGTTTTCCGTTCCGCGTTTTAGCAACACCCATGTATGTATACACGTGAACCAATCTAATCGAAGAGCTGGGTAAAACTAGTACCCGCTAATGAGACATGCAAATCTGTGTTGTGTACGTAACTTCAGACAAAGATCAGTCATTTGTAACATGCATGTATTTTTATGACCTATTCTTCAAATCCACTTGCACTATTTTATTAGGTAAATAACAGCTTTAAGGTGGTGCATGACACCTGCATATGGTGATGTACATGTATACTTCCTATTGAGATAAACAATAAAGTATGTTGAATATTGATTAAATATTTACCCCCCAAATAATGTTACCTAACATTGAAGCGCAATGGGTTAGAGCGTTTACATGTCTGTAAGAGCATTGGGGTCCAAGATGTATTTTTGGTAATTTACGAATTTTCATGGGGAGGGGGGGTCTGGACCCCTCACTCCCACCCCTTCTCTAAATCTGTGCACACGATGATGTTCATGAAGGCACACAGAAGCAAATCTAAAACCGGCAACCGCCACAGGGAGGGGGCATAATTTAATTTTTAATTTTGTTTGTAATAATTATATAGACCATTATACTTCCTGTGACATAAAATGTTAAGATTATTGATTAACTGAAAATTCACTGCAAACAGTTCTACCCCAAATTGCACGTAAAGTGCTACTCATGTCACGATGTGTATTATCATATGGGCAGGGATCTCATCCTTCAGTTATGAAAATTATAATTTTTAAATGTATTACCGGAGTTTGCATGTAGCCTTCATTTTTAATTAAACTGGTACAAAACAGTGTTATTTAGGGGCAAACACATGGTGCGGGTATTACTGTCTAATGACAGCATCTAGTTTTAATTACAAATGATAGATATTCGTGTATAGAGTTTTGACAACACCATCAAAAATTTGATTATTATGTACAATCATGTCTACCAGTAATTTGTTCTTTTTAGAGAAATTAAATAATAAATGGACTATATATGATATGGGCCTAAAATGGCCCCTAAAATGAACATCATCATTATACTGTAATTCTTTGTTTTCCTTGTACAGATATATATGTGATGTTTTTACATACTGTTCATTTTGATTCAACTGCCCACAATTTAGAAATATGACATCGTAAAGACAACCCTTCCCCGCCATTTTTGCATTTTTAGCATAAGACAGCTTGTTTTCGTGCAGTTTTTCTTTCAGAAAACATAGAGCACATGCTTGAACAAACAAAATATTTTAATCAGAGATGTATCTAGCCAACGCCAGGCATTTTCGTTTATTAATGCGACCCCATTTTCCCTGTCATTAGTATTACCTTGATTTCCTTTCAGTAAACTTCCTCCTTCCAAACAACACGTGTTGTGGTTGTCTCTTATTTATTAGCGTGGTGGCAGCGGTATTCGACCCCCCGTTCAGTGAACATAAGGTACTTTAATCACACCGTAATTATCTATTACCGTGGACAAGTGTGTGTATTGGATATTGTGTTGGCTTTACTACAAAACATGGCTAGTACGTCTCGCGCGCCAAAACAATGGTGCCTTACAAAGATTGAGACTGTCAACACGTTTGAAAATTGGAGACAGAACTTGTTATATACACTGTCCCTTGATAAAAACTTCGCACCATTCCTCTTTACCGGAACATGGTGGGAGAAAAAAACCAAAAATACTCCATTCCGCGCATTCGCCGACGACGACGAATCGATACCCGAAGGCAGCCGCCTCACTCGCATGCAGAAAGTTAACATGCTTGAGCTTATGTTGGGCCAGATTGCAAACTACTGCCCTGTTATTTCTAGGTACACAATCGTTAAAAATTCTACGTCAGTTGATCAAATTTGGCAGACAATTCGACTCCATTATGGTTTTCAAACCACTGGCGCCCATTTCATCGATTTTGACTCCATACGATACGACCCGAGCGAGCGCCCTGAGGACCTCTTCCAGCGTTTAACAGCTTTTGCTGAGGACAATCTATTGCGTAAGGATATTGGTATAACTCACCATGGCCAAACACCTGCGGACGATGAGGAACTGAGCCCGTCAATGGAAAATTTCGTGGTATTAACGTGGTTACGATTGCTCCACCCTGAGCTTCCAAAACTTGTCAAACAGAGATACGGTACAGAACTTCGAACAAGAACGCTGGCATCTATCAAGCCAGAGATTTCACAGGCACTTGATTCATTGTTGGAGGAGCTCAGGACATCTGAAGATGCTAAAGCCATGAGAACTGCTGTAAATAAGTTTTCTAAGCCTACCAATAAACAACACACTACAGCCTATCGTTCTAGACCCTGTCCCCTATGTAAAACAGCCGGTCGGCCTGATAACCATTTTCTCAGCAAGTGTACCTTCCTACCATTACAGGACCGCCAATTCATGGCCAAAGCACGCGCTATCTCAGAAATTCATGATGTTGAGGACCTTGAGGACTCCACTGCAGACAGTATCCAACCAGTCTCTTCCAGTCGTATCCAGGTCCGACAATCACCGTATGTGGACACTTTTCATGGCCATATTCCTGTTAGACTTACAATTGACAGCGGCGCCACAGGAAACATGATGAGAGCGTCTACTGCAACCAAACTGAATGCCAAGATTACTGGAAGCTCCCAGTCTGCTCATCAGGCAGACGGTTCATCGCCTCTTACAGTTCTAGGTGAAACAAGACTTCACTTCACCCGTGGCGGACATGAACTCTACTTTGAAGGCCTTGTCGTAGAAAACCTGGACACGGAGGTTCTGGCGGGCATACCATTTATTGAGATGAACGACATATCTATTCGTCCCTCCCGTCGTGAAGTGTGTATAGGCAACAAATATGTGTATACGTACGGATCATCTGCCTCCCAAACTCGTAAACACATACGTAGAGCACACATTGTTCGAGCTCCACCTCAGTCAGTTACATTGTGGCCAGGGGATTTTATAGAAGTTGACTTACCTGAAGATATGCTAGAAGATATACACATTCTCTGTAGAACCTCATAGCTTAACTGACACCCACCAAGTCTGGTAGTTCGTATGCCAAGTTAGGACAACATTTGTGCCTGAACCGTCCACTTGTTCAAAACTGACACCCACCAAGTCTGGTAGTTCTAGTGTGTTCCATTCAGATGCTGTGAGAGTTGATCCCGACTCCTTGCTCCCAGTCAGAACAAAGAGTAGATTTGAAGAGTTGCTACACAGATACGACAATGTATTCAATCCCCTCTTCAGTGGTTATAATGGTGCTGTTGGACCCCTTGAAGCCAAGGTCAATATGGGCCCCGTACAACCACCCCAAAGGAAAGGCAGAGTCCCACAGTGTTCAAAGGATCAACTTTGCGATCTACAGGAAATGTTTAATGAACTAGAAAACATAGGAGTTTTCAAACGTCCGGAAGATTTGGGCATTTCTGTGGAGTATATCAACCCTTCTTTCCTTGTGAAGAAACCCAGTGGTGATTTTCGTCTAGTTACTGCGTTTGCTGATGTGGGTCGTTATAGCAAGCCTCAGCCCTCTCTAATGCCCGATGTAGACTCCACTCTTAGACAGATTGCACAATGGCAGTACATCATTATTTCGGACCTCACAAAGTCATTCTATCAAATTCCGCTATCACGAGATTCGATGAAATACTGAGGCGTAGTTACTCCATTCCAAGGAGTGCGGGTCTACGTCCGAAGCGCCATGTGAATGCCCGGCTCGGAAACGGCTCTCGAGGAACTTACCTGTCGTGTATTAGGTCACCTGGTACAGAAAGGGGTGGTAGCCAAGATTGCAGACGATTTGTATTGCGGCGGTCATACACCTGAAGAGCTCTTACATAACTGGGAAAGAGTCCTTATCGCATTGCACAAATGCAGCCTCAACCTGTCGGCTTCGAAGACTATCATAGCTCCTAAAGACGCAACAATCCTTGGATGGCACTGGCACCTTGGAACGATCCAAGCAAGCCCACATCGGATAGCCACTTTAGCTAGCTGCCAACCTCCAAAGACTGTAACGGCACTAAGATCCTGTATTGGCTCATACAAGGTTCTATCAAGAGTCATTAAAAACTCATCTGACCTTATAGCTCCACTTGAGGATATAATCGCAGGCGGAAACGCCAAGGATACCATAGCTTGGAACGGCGAGTTACTTGCAGCATTCGACAGTGCCCAAAAAGCTCTATCTACACACAAAGCCATTTCCCTACCCAGACCTAGTGATCAACTCTGGATAGTGACTGATGGAGCTTTGAGAAAATTGGGACTTGGAGCTACTTTGTATGAAGGGCGCGAGGGGAAACCACTCTTAGCCGGCTTTTTCAGCGCTAAACTCAGACCGAACCAGCGTCAATGGTTACCTTGTGAGATCGAGGCACTTGCGAATGCCGCGGCAATTAAACACTATAGCCCATTCATCATTCAATCTAAACTGTCAACCTTTGTACTCACAGACAGCAAGCCTTGACCGTGACCGATATCTTGTTGCTGAAGTCGACCCACCCTGGTGTAACATCAGAAAATTTGCCGGCAACCAACTACGCCAGACCTCGTATCGTGTAAAGTATACAGACTGTTGTAAAGTCACAAGTGATTATCCAGAGGTGACAACCAAATCAACACACTCCCACGCTGATGAGGATGACCAAAATCCAGAAGATCTGCAGAGCGATGACGTTCCCCACTCACCTTCATTACCAGCAGTTCCTTCTGCAACATCTGAAGTGCCTTCTCCTCAACAACATACACCGATAATCGCCCCTAACCCGGCAGTAGACTTAACCGAGACTCCTGATAACTGTGGCACGGAACCAGCAGCATTACCGGTAGACTCCGAGTTCAACACAGAGGAGCCCATTCCAAGTGATTTACCCGACAGAGACACCGTTGTGACCCGGCCATCACGACGCCGCACACTGCCTAAGAAATTTGACGAGTTCGTAATGTTTTAATAACAGTAAACTACTCTTTCTTGTGAAATATTTTATAACTATTGTTTACTTATTGACACTAAGTTTGTGTTAGAAACATTTTTGTCACATAGTATGTCTTAATATGCGTTGTGAAGGGCAGAATAATCCCTTAAACCTAAGGGTAGTATACCCAATGAAGGTTTCACATATGTGTGGATATATATATATATATATATATATATATATATATATATATATATATATATATATATATATATATATATATATATATATATATATATATAAAAGAAAAAGAAGAAAAGTGGTTACACAATTAAACGTCCAAGGCGTTTGGAATAGATTTATTATTGTACGCACTGGCGTCGGAAGCAAATTGAAAGTAGGGGGGGGGGGGGGGCTATACTGATCCTCATAAATATTGAGAGAGGAAAGCCTAAATCCCAAAATCATGACAATCCTAATCCGTGGGAGGGGGGGCTATACTTCCAAAACAAAAAATCTGACCTACCATAAACATTTTTTCCCAAATCATAAAAATCCTAATCCGTAGGGGGGGGGGGGAGCAAGTATGCCTAATGAACAATTCTGCTCAGTGCCTAATGGTTAAGTCTAACTTTGCCAAAAAAAGTGGGGGGGGGGGGGGGCTAGGACCCCCCCCCCCCCCTCGGTTCCAACGCCTATGGTACGATTAAATGAAACGTTCAACGTACATAATCAGTTTGATATGTACTTCGGAGAAATAACCGTTGAATCATATCTATTTATTGAAAGTTTTCTCAACAAAGTTTCTGGCACTATAGAACTATTTTTAACCAGAGTTTGGACTTTGAGTAGTTTTGTCAAACAGCAATATGACGTAGTCCTGTCTATTTCATTGCTGGCCACTCAGCCATGGCTCTTTAAAACCAACAAGATTTGTCTGGTCTGGGTTTTGAGCTGAGACTACGTAATCTGTGTATATATTTCACATGAAACCAGCGTTGTTTTTTAACTTGTTTTGACACACGTAAAAGATAGTTACATCCTACTGAAGGTCCAAGATCTTGTTAAGGTGGCTCACTGCATCGTGAAATATTTTCTCAAATCTGCAGAAAATTAAAGAAGTATTTTAGTCTAATAGGCAAAATATGTGCAATTTTGGATAAAAATTACATTTTTTTAAAAAAATTTAATGCAATTAACAAGAAGAAAATCTCCAGGCGGATTCGAACTCACGATCTGCGATTCAGATGCCCAATAATTTAAGCACTGAGCTAAGACGATACACAACCCAATTGAACGATATAAACAGTTTAATAAAACATTTTAATCGCCATCTTGTGACATAGTGTCTTAAAAAGTATAAGTGAAGGTGTAGTGGGGTACCTTAAAATGGTTCGTTTTTTGGCAACAGAAGCGAACTTAATAACATAATTTATACCTGTTCCATGTATCATTTAAAACACTGACAAAGAGCGTATATAATGACTAAAAAGCGACGACACATACATTTAAAAAAAAATCAATTTTGGCCAACTGGTGAGGTTTTTAATCGTGCATCTTTAATATATAGTACATGGACTCGAAAGTCGTCCTAAATTTAATAGTTTAATGAAAAATTGAGGCACTGTTTTATCCGAGGATATAAATAAGCTGTGCTACAAAACTTAAGAATACAATTAGTGATTACAGCGCAGTTATAAAATCAGTACCTAAATTTCGAAAATCACATAGCGTCAGATACTTATATCTAATTTTAGAAAAAGGTACTTTCCATTCAAGCACTGGTAAAACGAAATAATTGGAAAAGCAGTAATACCTCTTTGACTTGTTTCTGACATTATTTTCATTTTAATTATAGAGTTGCCTTGTTTCTTGTGTTCTATCATCGTTATGTTTAATCACAGTAACATTAGGTAAAAACAATGTTCTCTGTAAACATTGATTGTTAAGATATATAAAGAGAGAAATAGCTGATATGACTACCGACTCAATTTTGTTTTATCCGTTGATAGAAAAAGGCCCCTAAGTTGCTATTGAAAAGAAAAATGTGATGTACAAACATGAGGATTTGATTTTACATATAGGGAATCCGTAAAGAATATATATCTTTTAGATTGCAACAGCACTAGATAATACGGTATCATATATAACAATAAAAAAAACTTCAAACAAAATTCATTTGTACTAAATTATCATATATAAATCCCCCATAGAGAAATTGTCTTTTTGTTTTCGTTGAAATGCATTAAGAATCACAAGCACCAATATGCTCACGTTTTTGTGCTACAATTTTTCAAATTCCACACTTCATGCAACATTTAAGGGGGGCGGCTTTTAATCCGAATCTATCAAGACACTGAGACACATACACGTTTTCTGGAGGGCGGCGTGAAATCCCGGCAGGTGCGTGGCGTTTAACCCGATTCTATCCAAACACAGAGACACATACACGTCCTCTAGATAAATGAACGGGACGTCATTAGAAACCTGATAAACTTTCTCCACGACGTTCATACTAGTCACGTAACCCGTACCGGAACAATATGGCGGATACAACTTATGGTAGTATATTTCAAACGTCACCGTCAACTTGTCGATATTTGAACTGATTGGCATGCGGCTGATTCCGTTCGATGACACAATACTATAATCCGTCGTAACATTCTTTGGAAATTTCAAATTAACAAACGTCGTTTTCTGTTTGCATGAGGAATTTGGAGACCTTGCACTTAAGACTCGCCAACTCAAAGGCCATTCTAGTTTTCAGGGTTATCGGACAATAAACGCCACAGAAAGCAATCAGCCAAAAGCCGAAAAAATTGCAATTTCTCAGTGATCTGAAACAAGAAGAATTTCAGTCTTATAATTATATTCGGTATATTTTCATCCCCGCCTGCTCCTCAACACATTCAGCCAGTTCCTTTTTTTATCAGTTTCACAATTTTTAAAAAAAAATCAAGAAAAAATTAACAACACAGTATATACATTTTTTTAAATTTTGCTTCATGCATACATATAAAGTGTTACTTGTCTTGCTTGCATGGCCTAACGTTTAATTATAGTTTTAAGAGACATTCTTTGTAAGCACTTAAACTTTTTTCGGCACGCATAGAAAACGATTTTGCGGAACATATTTTAAAATGTAAGCCTTATTAAACTATCTAAAAATCACATGGCAAATTTTCTATATACTGACCAGTTTTCATGGAAACTTAACCAAAACTTCAATTTTTATCAAAATTGACCATTTTTACTTCAACGGCATAAAAACTGCAGCAAGCTCAACGTTTCACAAGCATATAATTAAAATCATTAAACCTTCGGGTATCTAAAAATGCCAAAACCTAAAGGGGAAGCTATTTTTGTGGTGAAAAAATTAGTTAAAAAATCGGAACAATTTTGGAAAATTAACTATCTCCCTTTGCAATTTAGAACTCTTTTGGGCTGAGGGTTTGTGTTGAAAAAGCATGTCAACAAATATTTTACTCTTAGTTTTATTATTATTATCACTTCACCTCTAATATGAACCATTATAAGCGTCTCTGAAATGCTGTTGGACTTAATAAATCTTTGTAACGTCAGGTTTGTAATTTAATCAATATCAGTTATGCATATGAATGACCTAAAAAATTACAAAGAATTTACCAGTTTCTAAATTCAATGTTCCACTGGAACTTATTTCACATGTATGTGTTATTAATGTTTCTTTCAATCATAAATTTGTAAAAATATAAGTTGTTTCCCTTTAGTACCTCCAGTCTCTGTTTAAAAACGAACTAGAAAATCAATACACACAAAGAAACCCAAACTTAGTAAATTTGTAAGTATGGAAAACTGTGGGCAAAAGCATAGCTATTACATATTCTGGTATATATAATTATATAAAAAGTATATCCTTGATGTAAAAAAAACCCTCCCTCATCACAAACCTTGGAATATACACACAAAATCACATATGTGTACTTTGTTAGTTAAAAAAATTAATTTGTAAAAACCAAATTAACACGTTTCACATATACTTATATGTAAAGATATTAATTTTAAAATTATTACAACTGTTTGTTGCATTTTGTACATTTACGTAGAGAATGCATTCATGCATGTGGGGGATACAATCAACAGTCAGAGGTAGTTTCTAATTTTTTTTAAGTAGAGAATTTTGTAAGTTTCTTTTAAGTTCCCTTCTATATTAAGCAAATTGAAACATGTTGCCAAACTAATTGTTATACTGTCGGGGAGGGGGGGGGGGGTGATTATTTTTCCAAGCATGTTCATATGAATGAAAATGCATATAGGTACTGTATCGATGGGTGTTTGTTTTAAATTGGCTTGTGTTTACTGTTCTTTATGTCAATAATTGTCATTGGGATATAAGATGGGCTGTAAATATGATACACAGATGTTTTACCCATGTATTTTTTTTTAAAAACATTTGAGTTTAAATAATTTGCCATTACACCCTCTGATCTACCGGGTATCTATCAGGGTGTCAGGAGTCAGGGTCACTTCCCCTGTAGTACATGTATTAAGAATTACAACATTCTTAATGAAAAGTAATTAAAAATGACAATGAATATAGCCTCCCAAGGAAAACCTTTAAAAATCATGATAAAAATGTAATTTGGGGTCCATAGTATTATCATAAGAATTGTTTTAATTTACTTTATCTATTGAAGTTAACGTATCTCGAGAAGTCTCATTTTAATAAACCTTTGTAATTTATGACAAGTGGGGTAATCCCTTTATTGAATGCTTTTATAAAAACTTACTTGAACCTGTCTAACTAAACATTTGGATATTTGGATGAAAATGTTTAAAAATTCTCTGCACGGGTAACCTTCAGGGGTTAAAATTTTATGTTTATAAAAATGCATGTAAATTGTTAATTATGATATTTAATATCGGATACGTGTATAATATTATAGATTGAAAAGTTAAAAAAAAAAAGATCCTTTGAAAAGTCATGATAAATAGGAAATATGGATGAACTAGCAGCCAAGGAATTATTTTGATCTAGGGGACCAGAGTGTTTCAAATCCAGTTCTCTACTAGGACTTCTTTAGATTTAAAAGTGTACATGTGGTAACTGAAAAATAATCATGAATGCTAAGTAGCAGTTTCCAGACAAGTTTTAAAGAATTTTTAAAACTTTTCTGGAAACTACTTAGTTATAAGCATATGGGTTCATCCATGAATTAAATATTCTAATTGTTTGAGTGAAAGAAATAGACATTTCAAGCAATGGAAAAATTGAGACTTGAGAAAGGATTCTGACCAACATATTTATAATTTTAAGTACTCTTAACTTTATTTTGCAGCTAAGAAAAATGCAAGCATTCATAAACACAGAATGTGATAAACCAACACATGGATCATTATTTATAGGTATATTTGCATGACTGTATTATTTACATAAGAATAACTATTTCAGCATTCTCATCTTTTTTGCAGTTTAAAAAAAATACTTAAGTTTTAAATAAATAAAATACAGATGTATGATTTCATTAGTGCTGCAACAATAACTTGGGGGATTGACAAAGAAAGTGGTAAAGTGTTTTACGATAATTTATATTAGACTGCTCTTAAGGTCAGACGACACGTTCCTCGAGAATTTTTTTTGTATCTCCTCGTAATAAAGAGTTCCAATAAAAAATATCAATTTTATAATTACTTTAAAAATGATCATAATTTACTTTGATGTGGTTATACGTCTAGATGGTCGAGTGGTTAGAACCGTGGCCGCTCACCGTCAGAAGCGTATAGATTTTAGAAGCCGTGAGTTCAAAGCCCCGCCCCGGCGGAGATATAGTCATAATGTAGTGAATTTCGCTGTGCTGTAGATGTATTTTTTGTAATATCAGCAATTCAATTGTATTTTCAAGAAGAATTTATAGGAAATATCATACTCTAATATTTTGCAGATATGCCTGGTAAGGTACCCTATTTTTTTGCAAGAAAGCTTGTCAAAATAGTAGTAAATCATTAACAAATTCATGGAAAAAGTTATCTAAAATTGAGCAACGTGTCGTCTGACCTTAATTACCGGTACATGTAATAATTCACATTATATTTTTTGATATGATAATGATCAAAAATAATAATCATAATGATACCTTGCTCATTAAATTTCTTTAAATGAATATTTTACATCAAGGAACAAATCAACTGGTTTTTCGCACTGAAAAATAAATACATATACATGTATATGTTCTTCTTACCATATGATAAAATGTTAACATAGCAATCAGTTAGACAAACAAGAGGCCTAAGAGCCTCACGGCTCACTTGAGCAACTGTAGCCATAACTCTGATGAAATAAGAACAATGTATCTTGACAATTTAGTAGAGTATATATTGTTTTAAAAGATCTTTAAAATGTTTCGCACATGTTCTCATTTTAAACATCAAACTTTTTTTTCTTCGAGAAGTAGATTTTGAATATCACCCCTCCCCTTCAATTGTGGTCCCACCTTACTTCTAGGGACCATGATTTGAAGAAACCTTGAGTCTACGCTACCTATAAGGATGCTTCCACACAAGTTTCTTCTCTTTTGGCCAAAACTGTTTAGAAAGTTTTTAAAGAAAGCCAGCAAGTTTTTAATAATAAGGGTCCAGGCTCCGGGATCATGAAACTGTCTTAAATTTAAGTTAGAATTTTGTCTTAAATCTAAGATTTAGACTTAGTTAAGATTGCTTAAGTGGATCACAAAACGATCTAAGAAAAAACTTAGCTAAGATTTGTTTTAGCTAAACTCCATAGTAACTAGCGTGATTTTTCGACAAAATTTGTTGAAAGTGGAACACTTCTTCGTTTGAAGATTCCTATCGGCTGCATCGTAAACATTATCATATATCACAAAGTTTAATAATTATTTAAAAGATGCTCCACACAAATATTAGCATAGTTTCTTACTGGATAACATGTCAGTCATTATACAGACGTGTTTACACACTTTCACTTTATCAAAGGAAAATAACTTCAATACCAAGTCCACAAAGGGGAAAAACCTAGACTATAAATAGAAAACCTGAGGACGAGGGAGCAACCTTCTTTGCTGATCATTTCTTCTTAAAAATCCAACGAGTGTCGCCATTTTGAACTTACTTAGTAACAATCTATAAACTTAAGTCTGCCTAATAGCAGTTTTAAGATTTAAGACAATATTTCAGACTTAACCCTAAGTCATTTTTTTGTGATCCACTTTAAGGACAATCTTAAAATTTAAGTGCAAATTTATTGACTTAATATTTAAGACAGTTTCATGATCCCGGAGCCTGCTCTGGGGGGACCTAGAATAATCAGTCTGTCCGTCCACTCATCCGTCCATCTGTCTGTCCATTACTTTTCCGGAGTATATATTCTCTCTGTTGGGTCTACTCTTGGTCATACTTTACTCAGAGAGTGCCTTTAGTCAAAGGGTGTGCAGTGACCTTAAATGATGTTCAACGTCAAGATCATATCAGACCACTCTAAAAAAAATGTTCTTAGCATATACATTCTCCCCTTAGCCCTGCCTGGCTTATACTTCCCATAAACAGAACATTTTATGTAAAAAGTGAGCAGTGATCTTGAACTTATTTCAAGGTCAAATGCTAAGGTCATAGCAGATGTTGAGTTCTTCATTGCTCCCCTCCCCCTCAGAAAGAGAGAGTTACTATTATTCTAATAAATTTGAACTCCCTAAATCTTGGGATGATTTGTACTAGGTTTGGTTAGAGTTGGCTCAGTAAGTCTGAAGAAGTAGCCAAAATGTAAAAAAAAAATGCACAGATATATGGAGAGACAGAGACGGACAATGAATAAAAGCTTGAATCAGGTAAGCTAAAATAAATATAAGTGTGATAAAATATGCTCTTAGTTTTTATCGAAAGTTGGTAATCATTACATAATAAAATAAAATACAAAGACATAAACTGGCTATAATACATAAAATTGAACAAAATTGTTTCTAGTGTTTCTATGGTAACGGTTGTCTATATTTCTTAAATAGATTCATTAATTTGTAAACCAATACTACAAACACTATCAATCTTTTGCATATGTAGAATTCCTCATATTTTCTTCCCAAAAGGACATATTTACACATATTACGAATCATAGTAAGGGTTTTAAAATGTTTTGAAAGATGTAAAATATACACTTTTGTTTTGGATGGAAGCAACACTTTGAGGTAACTTCCCCATCACGTTTTGGTTGGTTCTGATAACAGAAGACCAGTCATTTCAGGATTGGTGTCGGTTTGCATCAACCTGTCTGCAAGACAGGGCATCACCACGAACAGCCTTTTTTTATTTGTTTTACAAAGCCTTGGTTAAATGAAGAAAAAATTTTATTTGCTAAGTGTTTATTCAATAGTAAGATGTGATGCTTTGATACATTGATGACGATTTATCACAACAAATCTAATTGAAGTAGATATTTAAACAGAAAAGGTGTGTTTTTTTCAGTCAAAATCAAGGCCATTTTGTCCTAAGAATGACGGGTTAATGAATTCATGGTAACGAAGTTACAAAT